>JADLZN010007771.1:0-20000 GCA_018155175.1 Sinocyclocheilus anophthalmus | reverse complement strand
CGAGAGTGTATGTGCTGCCATGGGAACCGGCTAACAACAGATTATTTTCGCTTTAGGAACGTTTATAAGGACTACAGACATCTGGAGTTGGCCTGTGACACTCAGGACGAGGTGGACAGCTGGAAGGCCTCTCTGCTGCGAGCTGGGGTTTACCCAGAGAAAACCACAGTAAGCAAAGGAACCCACTGGCTTCTGTACCTGTACGCTAAACCCTGCGGCCGAAAACTTCTAAATAAAGGTTACAGTTTAAACCAAAAAGGGCTTTATAGCCAGATACCATGTGGATCTTTATAAGCTCCACTCAGAACTTTTATTCCCTACTTCTTTACAAAACCAAAAACATGTGCTGGTGCTGTAAAAGAATAGTGTAAAAATGCCCCATTTTTATCAACCCTTCAGTTCCTTTCTTCCGTGGAACACAAAAGGAGACATTCTGAAGAAAGTTCACGCTGCTCTTTTTCATACAATGAAGGCAGACCAGACCAAGAACACTACAAAAAAAGCACCATAGAAGTAGTCCATATGACGTAATTTTCCAACTACGAGTCCAAATATGCCTACTTTCCTACTATATAGACGAAAAAATGTGTATGTGAAGTGAGCAATATGTACGAATTTGTAGTATTTATAAAACAATAGGTGAATAGTACCTGGTTGGCCTACTGCTTTTGGTGAGATTCTGAAGTGCCCATCTGATACGACACTTTACTATACAATGGTATATTCAGTGAAATCCGTTCCTTATCAAATGTAGTAGCTACTTAGTATATGAAATTTTGGGTGCAGCTCTTTTCTTTGCACCATAGTTCTCAAACATAATTTTCATTTACACATATTTAAATTTTAAAATGACTGTTTATGAGACATGAATATGAGATTCTAGCAAATGATAATGATTTTAGTCTGTTCCTCGCACAAGTCTTTTGGTTTCATAAGACTTGAACTATAGCGCACAACACATGGAGCACTTTTATAATGCTTTTTTGCACGTTCTCATTCTTTTTTATTGCATGTAAAAGAGCAGCATGAACATTATGCCTAAAGTCTTCTTTTATGTTCTGTAAAAGAAAGAAAGCCACAATGGTTTGGAACTACATGAGGATCCTAAATGATGACAGAATGTTCACTTTTGAGTGAACTATTGAATCCAGAAAGCAAATAAGCTGATCTGAAGAACCTATAAAAAAGTATCAGTCAGTTTCCAAAGAATCAAATAACCAACATTACTTAACCTTTAAGGGATAGTTCACCCAGAAATGAAAATTCTGTCATCATTTACTTACCTTCATGGCATTCCAAACCAATGAGATTATCATGAATCTTCAAAACATAAAGACAATTTTTAATGTAACCTAATCTATCCTTTCATTGAAAATCCAAATCTAAAACTTTGCTGATTCAAATAGAATAAAATTTCATTACTGCATCGTAAAAGGAATCCATATGAATTGAGTGGTTTAATCCAAGTCCTCTAAAGATAGAGCACATAAAGTATGATAAACAGTAGCTGTACTTGCATGTTTGAGCTTTCGTTGTTCATATTTAATGTTCTTAATATATGTGTGTTGATAAAAGTTTATGTGTGAATAAAAGCCTAAATGTAATCTGTTTATACTGTATAAAGCGATCATGTCTATTGGATTAAACTGCTCGATTCATATGAATTACTTTCATGATGTCTGGTGGAATGAATTTTCATGGTAGGAACAAAAATATCTTCATTTGTGTTTTGAAGATGAACCCAAAAGTACGGGTTTTTAAAACGCGATGAGTAAATGATGACAGAATTTTAATTTTTGGGTGAAAAATCTCTTTAAGCACTTCAAAGAACCATTGAAGAACCTTTATTTTTAATGTGCACCGGTCTTCACAAGCTGCAGTGTTCTAAGAAACATAAAGTTATTATACGTTCACATAATAACGAGGCTCACATGGAATCTATGCACACAGAGCGTTGCAGAAACCTCCACAGATTCCTGCAGAACTGGAGCGCCTGGCGCTCATAAATGTTTAACACATTTCATATTTTATTGCACACGATTCTACAGATCTTGCCCTAAAATCAGTGAATAAAACGTCTGCTGATTCCATCTAGGCCTTCTAATAACTGTGCACTGTAGTTTGGGTAACTCTCGCTCCTGTAGCATTTCTATGTGTGTGTTTGACTCTGCGGCTGCAGGCTTCATGGTGGCTGTGCTCTGGGTTCAGGAGCTCTGCTGCATTCCTCAGCTCTTGTGTCACACCATGGAGGATCAGCAAAGGAGGGGGCTTTGAGCTCTGTTTCTAATCAGCTCCTTTGCCTTTTTTCTTCATGCACCCCTCCATCCCCTTCTTTCTGTCTTTATGTATGCTTTGGAGCAACATGTTGAGTGATGTAACAGTCCTCTGTCAGGGTTCCCCATAATTCGCTGTGACAGAAGTCTACCACACCCCCAATGAAGTAAAACTCATTTTTTCCTTGCTTCTTGTCCCCCCCAAACATCTCTTTTCCAGCTTGGTTCACTTTATATATGTGCACTCATTGCCCTCGGAAACATCTTTGTCATCCCCCAATATTGACAGTACATTTCCTATCCAGGTTTGCCCACATCTTCCTCTGTCTTTTTTCTGATTGGTCAGGTGGATGGAGAGGGTTCAGGCCAGGCAGAGAGCTTCTCCATGGACCCTCAGCTAGAGCGTCAGGTCGAGACCATTCGCAACCTGGTTGACTCGTACATGAGCATCGTCTACAAAAGCATCCGAGACCTGATGCCCAAGACCATCATGCACCTCGTCATCAACAATGTAATAAAAATAAATAAAAATCAAACCAGTAAAACTTTTTTATGTAAGATGCAGAGATATGTATTCATTCATACATTTATATAAAAATGAACCATATCATGTTAACATTAGGTTTCCGCAGCAGGGACATTTGTTTTACATTAGTATTTTATTTACATTATTTATTACGTTATTATATTATTTATTAATCTTGGCAACCAATTTACTTCACAATTTTAAAGCTTTATAATAAGTTTACCTCAAGATGTTATAAAAATATTATACTTCCACACACTATAAATTGTTAAATTATGCAAATATCTAAGTATAGTAAACTATACATTTAAAGTATATACTTCTATAATATATTTAGATATTTGAGAATTGTTTTGTACTTGAATTGTAAAAGAAATAGTTTTTAAAATCTAGGTTAGGTTCGTATGAAAATGTGTAATTCTCAGACCTTTGCTCAGAAAGAAAATCATATTTTAAGGCAGTATTGCGCAAATATATTGGCATATTTCTAAATATTTTTTTAACTCGACAGTGTTTGGACACCATGGAAAAATTTCTGGTCAGTTTTCAATGTAATTAATTTTACCATCTTTTTGGCCCAATCCATTTATGTTTCAAAATCAATTCCAGAATAGTTTCACTATGATTTTATACTGACTTAAGGACTTTTAAATTTATACATTTTAATAACACAACAGACAAGCTGCAACACAACAGAAACAAGTCGCAACACAATGGAAACAAGCCACAACACAATGAAATTAGCACAACACAACAAAATGAGTCCTATGCGTTGTGCTGTGGCGATTTTGTTGTGTTGTGGAAATTCCGTTGTGTTGTGCACTACTGTGCCACACATATTTTTACACATATTTGTGTGGATGATGTGTGAGTAGTTTACTATTCGGCTAGTCATGTGATCTAAACATTGAATCCACATTGAAAGAGAGAATATGACTAGATAGAGAATATATGTGTCATCATCTCACTGTATATAATTTCAAGTCCTGTTCCTTTTTTAATGTGGAAACTATGTTCTCCACCCATAGGTAGAGGAGTTTATCCACTCTGAGTTGCTGGCTCAGTTGTACTCTTCAGGAGATCAGTACTCTCTGATGGATGAGTCTCCTGAACAGGCCCTGCGCAGAGAGGAGGTGCTGTGTACCCACGCCGCCCTGAAGGAGGCACTAAACATAATCACTGACATCTCCACTTCTACCATCTCCACTCCGTTGCCACCCCCAGTAGATAGCTCTTGGCTCCATAGTGGCTCGCTACACCGAAGGTACCTCACATCTCCACTTCCTGTTCAAGGTGTCTTCATTATCACTCTTTACTTGACCCTTAGCATGAATCTTTGCTGCCGGCAACATAATTTATGGTGGACCTTTGGCACTCCCATGGACTGAATCAACAGGATTTCTAGAAATATCATGGAATCTTTGCTGGGCGTTTCTTTCCCCATTGCCTCATTGAAAACTGATGAATTAATACAAAGTTTAACGAGAGAATCCGTGAAACTTGGATTATTTGTTATGCGGGCCTTCCCAGTACACCCTCTCTTTGTGTTAGACAGTGGGTTGCATATGCGAGACGCGGATCGTTCTATGGGGGCGCGCTTCTCTTTCAATGAGCGTTGAATCACACTTCCATTTCCACGTTCAGATTCCCTGGCCGGATCATGTCTTAGTGAATGCACTTCTGAACTTACAATAGCAGCTACGTTATAGTTCTTTCTAAAATCCTTTCCAGCATCCGTCCGTATCCAGCATTGACTTTGTGTCACACATTAAAATACCTGTGTAATGAATGTTAGGGGCCCACCTCCAAACAGCTAAATTGGCCTCCCTCATTTTCATTCTCTCTCAGGTTTCCTCCAGGTTATAGTGTCCCTAAGAAGCATCCTGCTCCGCCTGCTCCTTCGTTATCGCGCATTCGAGTTCACTTGGACATCCGCTCCTGCCCCCGCCACCGGTCTCCCCCAACAGCACAGCACCACCAACACCTACCGAGGACGCCGCCTCCCTGGGGTGGCCTCAAAGCGAGGTAACTTCCCGTCCTATGTGTCCCCGGTACAAAGTCCCCGTAACCCATTTGGTTCGGAAGCACACTAGCAGCTGCTCAACCATGGGTGCCTCTGGCTGTGCGTTCTATCCCAAGTTGGGTCGTATCGGCAACAAACCCTAATTTTCTGCAGCACAAATCATCAATACCAATTTAGGTACGTCCGTTGCAGATGGAAGGTGGGTATGTAGTATACGACCGATGTGTTCTCTCCATCAACAACACAGCTGAACAAACTTTCGATTAATAAAGTACCCAGTGACTAGAGGGCTTGAATCAGGTGCACTGAAATAGGCTGAATATTTAAAACAAACCCAGTGACCCGTAACTTCGCATTTTTAAACAGTATTTCAACAGTTTTCCAAACTTGAAAGCTGTGGTGGACTTGTGGTTTCCCCTTTCCCAGGTTCCAAACTTCCGTGAATCCAAGGTGTTGCAAACTGGCATATTGGCTGTTTATTAGTACTCGCCTCTGTCAGTGGAGTAGCGTCCTCTGCTTCTTCGACCACCGTTGCAGATGTGTGTGCACACTCCCCCACAACGTGGTTCCTTTGGGTGCTGCGCGCAATTACCATTGTCTCCCGAGACAGACGGATGCCTACTACTACTTATGAAGCATATATTAATGCCTTATTGACCATATTTTAGATCCCTTAATCCAAACCCATACCTAAACTTAACAACTACCATACAAACTATTAATAAGCAGGTAAGAGGCAAAATCATAGATATAATTATTAATACTGAGAATTGGTCCCCGAAATTTAAAGTGTGTCTGCAAATTCTTTGTTTGGCCTAAAAGGTCCATTGTTGTGGTGCAGTATGAGGCACTGCTCACACAGGGAAATTACGTTCCAAACCAGCAGCTTTTTAGACACTTCAGTTTTGCTTTGACTACAATCCAAAAAATGGATACGTACTGGCAGCTCATTACCACACGGGATCTTTGTATCGTAATGAAAAAAAACAAAATTTTCTGTTAATTTGAAGGTTAGCCCCACCAGTAACAAAACAGGACTTATTCTGTTTTAAATTGGTGCAGTGATAGGCTACTGATAGGTAGGGGGCGGTTTGGTAAAAAACCAGTAAAGCGAGATGAAGCCACACATACTCTACCAAATCTGAACGATGGGTTCTAATTGTTACTTCTGTAAACATCTTAAAATACATTTCGTGTACTTTTCTGTTTGCCCGTAAACTCTGTTTATTGGTAACAAAACAAGTTTCATCATATCATTACACTCAGTCAATAGAACTTAATTTACAGAATCGTGTCCAAACACGACACTGAACATTCTGTATTGGGGAATAAAACTTTCAGCTTTAAAACAGTAACAGACGAATTAGAAAAATAAATCATTAGGCACTCCCAGTGCAATGTCCGTAGCAATAGTTGGTGTTGCGAGCCAAACAGTGGTCACTCAAAAAATCCTCATAAGAGCACACAAATATTGTTTATATCGGGCTCGTCGCACACCACCAAAAATGTCAGACATTCTGTTCATAAATTGCTCATCCCTCAATAACCATTTCCAACCCATCAGACGTGTAGCCTACGCAAGTACCACTTTCAAGGTCCAGAAAGGTATAAAGACATCAATAGAGTATGTGACTCCAGTGGCCTAACATCAATTTTAAGAAGTGATGCAAATTATTTGTGTGGAAGAAAACAAAATCAAATTATGTCTTTTTTCTCACAATATGTAGATCTCAGACACATTCACAATGCATACATGTTGAGTTGACATGAGAGCAGATTTTCTGACAATACAACCCATCCCAGAAGCCTTGCACTTGTTACAAGCAGAGGAAAAGAGACACTGTATGCAAGCCTCATGTATTAAAGGTCCTGTTTTTTTTGTTTTGTTTTTTTGCAATTGTGCTCACATTGGTGCCTTTTTAAAAATGGTGTCAACACAACACACAAGCACTGTGGTTCTCTCGTGAACATGTGCTGGATCTACAATCTATGCTGAAGTGAAAATATATTGTGAGCAAAGCACTCATGTTGCTTCTTAAAATTGATGTTAGGCCACTGGAGTCACATACTTTAATGATGTCTTTATACCTTTCTGGACCTTGAAAGTGGTGTTGCGTAGGCTGTCAATGGAGGGACAGAAAGCACCCAGATTTCATTAAAATGATCTTCATTTGTGTTCCAAAAATTAACGAAAGTTTTACAGGTTTGGAACAACATGAGGGTGAGTAATTAACAGAATTTTCTTATAATATTTTGGGTGAACTCTCTTCTTTAATTATATTACTAACCTGTAATTCATGCTAAATTATCTAAGTGTTAAACCTCAATTGGCATGATTCTGCAACAAAGCTTTCTTGTACAGCATTTGAAAATATGGAACAAAGATTTGTTCACTCATGCTTGACATTTCAATGTGAAACTAAGAAAAATATACAATTTGAAGTAGGAGCATGTGAGACGCAGGGCTCCAAGGGTTTGTGCACTCTTAGTATACCTCTCACCATGTGCCAGTTTGAGGAAACTACTGAACACAGCCTCCAGGTTTTTTTCCCTCTTTATCTGCATGTTTAGTCCAAGTTCCATTTTGAGATTTGAAAAAAGCTCAAATATTATATGGATTTTCCAAGTTGTTCATGCAAGAGTCTTAGAGGAATGTGTAGCCACTTGGTTCCCTTCATCTCAACCCTCGTTCAGGATTTCTTCACAGGAAAATTCTAAAAGAAATGGATATGACAAAAAATGAAATTAATGAAACTGAACAGAATAACATGCAGATTGGAGATGGAATCATACAGTATTTTAAGTTCATTAACAGGGCCGCTGCTAGCCAAATGGGTGCCCTAAGCAGAATTATATATATTGTTGTGCCCCCTCCCGTCCCTCAACACGTTATATGGAAGATAAAAACGACTACTATAGGGTCAAAAAATAGAACTTTAATAAAATTAAAGTAACATAAATTAAATTGTATTATTTACAATTACAATGGGGAAATTTGTTGAAGAAATTATCGAGGCTGTAGCCTTTCTATCCAAAAAGGTGACCAATGTGAAGATTACGTGATATTTAATAAAATATAATTTAGGATTTATCTTCCTGGTAAGTATACAACAGGAATTACCAGGCTTTGCTCCCTTTGCAGGTCATTGTAATGGCATGTAGGTCCTAATGTAGCCTAACATAATTGTTAAATACATTATGTAAGTTTTAAACAGTGTTATTCTATCAATCATCGTATGTCTCATTGTTTTTATATAAGCATTGTTAAGAAGTCTTTTAAAGTCTTATTGTTCGCTTCGGTCTGTTTTTTATACACCACAAAAAAAAAAAAAATATATAGATATATATATATATATATATCTATATCTAATACTTCTTTCTTTTAAACTATTATTTGAATTAGCAAAACCATGTTAAAGGGCATATTCACCTGCCCAAAAATGAAAGATCTGAATACACATTTACTGCTTACCCCGGGGCAATCCAAGAGTAGTTGACTTTGTTCTTTCAGTAGAACACAAATTAAGTTTTTAACACCAAACCCGTTGCAGTCCTGTCAGTCCTACAATGCCAGTGGCATAGAATCAGCTTTGAGATCCAAAAACACATAACACAAAACCAAATTAAACCCTGGGCGGCTCTGACGATACATTTATGTGTCAGACACAAGTCAACGATCGGAATTCCTGGCAGAAACTGAACATATTTATCTATGTTTTTTTACTCTTCTGATCACCAATGTCCTAACTGTCCGAATGTCCGAGCGCGTCCTGAGCGCCTGGGTATTTGTAGCTCATAACTGCAACAGGGGAGATGTGGTCATTAACTTCTTGAACAACAGCGATCTTGGACTGCCCATCACCATAAACAAAAAAAGACATTACAAAGTTACCATATACATAATGACAAGCAGCTTTGAACGTGCCTTTGAAGGTGTGTTCAGCAACCAACTTCACGTTGTTGTAAAAGTCAACAGAATAAATGACTATTTTCTTTTCAATATTTAACACTAATGTTAAATAAAAACTGTTAATAAAACAGAATACAAACCCACTTGATTGCCTTCATCTCAACCCTCTTTCAGGATTTCTTCACAGGAAAACTCTAAAAGAAATGGAAATGACAAAAAATGAAATTAATGAAACTGAACAGAATAACATGCAGATTGGAGATGGAATCATACAGTATTTTAAGTTCATTAAATCAACTGCTATCCCTAATACTTTCCAATTCAAACAATTGTTTATAAATTGCTTAACTTACATTTCCAATGGTCTTCATTTGCATCGGTCACATGAGCTTGTCAGATCAACTATGTCTTACAATATACTTCATTATTTTCAACTAAATAAACAGCAACACAACCAAATGCTTTATACACATTTCATAACACATGTGTTGCTTACTTCTGTATGAATTCCAGCATAAGTGCCATCTCCCCTGGGTATTTGTAGCTCACACCCGCAACAGGGGAGGAGATGTGTCATTAACTTCTACAGCGATCTGAACTGCCATCACCATAACAAAACAGACATTACAAATTAACCATATACAACCGACAAGGTCACTTTTGACACAACTTTGAAGCTGTGTTCACAACCAACGTTCTTTTCAATATTTAGCACTAATGTTAAATAAAAACTGTTAATAAAACAGAATACAATCCCATGATAAGAATGCAGGGGTGCTTGAGATTCACAGTACAGCAGCAATTACGTCCTGTCGTTAGAAAGAAAACAAAAACACTATGAATGTCATGAACTGCTGTCCCTTTAAAACACGACGCATATCTGACACACATCCGATCTACTCCCGTCTTTACGGTCAATTATTTTAGACTGTGTTGTTTACAAGTTCACTCGCCAACAACGGTCATTTTTGGCATAATGTCGTGTGCATTTGTCCATTACAGTGTGAAAGAGAACTCAATGCGCTGCTGGCGCGCTCTCTGAAGTCTGATTCGTCGGATGCCCGTGTTAACTCAGCCGCTTCACAGACAGCCTGCTAGTAGCATTACAGAATTGATTTCTCTTTTGCATGTCATTGTCCTTGTGTGTGTAAAACAAGAAAATAAAAGGTCTAAACTTACCTCATTTGGCAGAAAGTGTGATAGTGTTATCCTTGAAGAATTCGCGATGCCATATCTTCACTTAGTTGTATCTTCATCTCTTTTAAATTAAGAAAGATGTAAATGGTCTCTCCTTTTTTCGACAATTCCTCTGCCAGCTTTTTTTTCTTTAAGGCATCAAACTAACTACGTTAGTACTGCGCTTCAGATTTATCACAACTGCTTCTCTTCAGTAATGACAGATGCTTGAAACGATATGATCAGCACTAAAATCCTGTTCGGCTTGCGCACACAGTCCACAACAATTAAAAAGCGTTAATAACATTAAAAGATAACTGGGCCCGGCCTTATGTTCATAAGATGTGTGACGATAAGCAGAAAATGTTGAATGTGACGGCATTCATTTGCCAAACAAGCCAGACCTTAACTAAATTTATGTTACGTCAACAATTTATGTGACATTTAACAACATAGTTTATAATTTACCATGGAAGTGTAGAAACAGGTTCCCCAAATTCGAAAGCCGACTTTAAAATTAAACTTTGACAGAGAAGATCTCCGTGAGTAATGGCGCCTGCTCAAGCACTGTTTTTGTGCCGATAATCGACTGAGCTTCTTGTTCCCACAATGCAAAGCGTAATTCAAAAATATGGGAAAACACATGTAAAAATCAAAAACGGAAAAATTACTTTAAATAGTACGGTATATTGTACTGTATATTGACAGTTTTTTCTTACAGTGTAGCTTTAACATGAGCGCAATCTTCATGGGGAACTTTTTCGCCCCCAAGCATGACTGATTGTGCAGATTCCTATAAGATTGACTGGATTTTACCCACACAAATTTGCCAAGCAGCAGTAAATGTGACTGCACCTTAATACAGAGAGAACGCTATCTGTTAGCATTCCTATCCATCTCAAAGGCAGTTCCTTGGCAGGCATAGGTCCCCATGGAAGTATATGATTTGAAATGTGCCATATTTCCTCATCGAACCACAGAAACTTTTAACTTTTAATGCAAAATGAAGAGCAAAAGATTGTAAAGCCCAAAGTATACCTCAGTTTTGACTCATTCGCTTGGTGTAAATACAGTATGTACAGCTGAATGCATAGCCTTTAAAAGTATAGGCTACTCCATTTAAAGGGATAGTTCACTCAACAATGCCCCATTAATTACTCACCCTCATGTCGTTCCAAACCCGTAAGAACTTTGTTCATCTTCGGAAACACAAATTAAATATTTTTGATGACATCTGAGAGCTTTCTGACCCTGCATATACAGCAAAACAACTACTATGTTCAAGGCCCAAAAGGGTAGTAAGGACATCTTTAAAATAATCCGTGTGACATCAGTGGTTCAACCGCAATTTTATGTAGCTACGAGTTACGAATACTTTTTGTATGCAAAGAAAACAAAATAACTACTTTATTCATCAATTTCTTCTCTTCCGTGTCAGTCTACGCTGCGTGTTCACGAGAGTACCACGACACATGCACTGCGCCTTGTTTGCCATCAGAGGAATACATATGCATGCGTTGTGGAACTGTCAAGAGCGCACGTCGAAGATTGATACAGAAGAGATGAAATTGTTGAATAAATTTGTTATTTTTATTTTCCGCACAAAAAGTGGTGTCGTAAAAATTAGAGTTGAACCACTGATGTCACACGGACAATTTTAACGATGTCCTTGCTACATTTCTGGGCCTTGAACGTGGTAGTTCCATTGCTGTCTATGTAGGGTCAGAGAGCTCTCAGACTTTATCAAAAAATATCTTAATTTGTGTTCTGAAGATGAACGAAGGCCTTACGGGTTTGGAACGACATGAGGTGAGTAATTAATAACAAAATATTCATTTTTGGATGAACTGTCCCTTTAATAGTGTGCACAAACACAGGTGCTCGACACAAACACACTAAAAAGTTGTATCCTTTGTTAAGAAGTTATGAGCAATTAAAAATGTCTCAGTACTAGTTTAAACCAGAGTTGTATCTCTGAACTCCCTCCCACAAGCACTCATCAACACGGCCGTCTATAGTTGTTGCCATCTCCAGCAGTTCGTTGTAACTCTCTGTCATCTCTATCTTTTTTGACTGTTAAATCTGGCTGTGTGTGTACAGTTTGTGCGTACTCTGCTGATGATGAAATTTACGTCATGCATACACATAAAAACTGAAGTATACTTTGTGTTTAAATAATTTATTTTGGTTGCACAAGCCTGTCATCTCATAATCGGGCTGAATGTGCAAAAATTTTCCTGGCAAAGTTTTATTTCTATTCATCAGAATGTATTTAAACTAAATTGTACATTTACAGTTATAACTTATGATCAATATTAAATTTGTATTCACACACCCCCAAATCAGAATGTCAGAAAGTGCACAGTTGCAACAAAACCCTTAAGTTAAGAAAGCTTTTAGTTATAATTATAAGTTATTATCACTAAGGGTTTTTCTTGCTGCAACCGGCTGCAGAGTTTCCCACTGGTAATTATGGCATTGTGGTGGCGTTCATGTGCATTCGTCTCATAAATATGATCATTCCAGAATGACTTTATGGCAGCATATGATTGTTAAAAAACAATTTAAGATCTGCTAGTTCTGCTATCCTTCCCAAATGTTGGGATTTATGCTCGTAGTGAACACGACTAATAGGACTTTCAGTGTCCAGAGAGCAAGGCTTGTTCTTGGATCCGTGTTTAGGATTAGTCTCAAAGCGGTGCACTCAGAGACCAGAACTCTTCGTGAAATATACGCATACCTAACTTCACATGCATGAAAGATGAGACCACGTGCTCACTGGTCCCAAAACTACAGCACTAGATCACAGACACTGCTGTCTCCACGCACCATGAACATATGGTCTTGAGTGTAAAGGAAAAAGAAACTTGAACTTGAACAGATGTCATTGCTCAATCACACAGGCAAGCTTATTTACATTTGAAGGCTTTTAAAAATCATGCACATTTTCAAGGAGCAGTTAAAGTATGCACTGCGAGCAAATCTCACATAAATGGTCAAGAAATTTCAAAATCATATATATATCACACACCTAGAAAGATATATTAAATTTACACGTCATGCTAGTGATTGTGTGCTTTTTGTATTGCCTTTGATTTTAATACACAAAAATCATGGTGTCTGGATGATTTAAATTGTATTACCGCTATGAGATTTTGTTTCTTTTTTATTTGCATAATTTATTTTTTTAAATGTAATACATAAATGAAATAGTTGATATTA
This sequence comes from Sinocyclocheilus anophthalmus, assembly GCA_018155175.1. Lineage (NCBI taxonomy): Eukaryota > Metazoa > Chordata > Actinopteri > Cypriniformes > Cyprinidae > Sinocyclocheilus > Sinocyclocheilus anophthalmus. The sequence continues at coordinate 6,870 of JADLZN010007771.1, read as the reverse complement.
AATTTCTATTAGTATCATATATATATATATCGTATATACCATTATATCTATATATATATTATATATTATATTAATAATAATAATTATTATTATCAATATTTAAAACAGTTTTTTTAATTAAAATTATAACAATAATAAAATTAAAATTATTTTTATAATTGTTTATAATTTATAATTTTATATATTAATATTACAAATTTGATATTATAAGATTACAATATTTGATGTATTGTTTAGAACTCTCAATAAGTTGTAATAATTCATACAAATCTTGATGCTAAAAATAGGGTTTTGCTTCCTTTTTGCACAAGGTAAAATTTGTTTCTGTGGATTTGGGTGGGGAATATGATCTGGACGTTTATTAGCGAGTCTCACACGTGACTTGAGATGGGTGGAGGTCTTGTTGAAAATGTGTTTTTCATATTTGATTCCCCAGTTTGAGTGCAGACAGTCCCTATTCTCTTCCTCTCTTTCTAGCTAGTTTGAATGTCAAGAGTCCAATCACATGAAGGCTTCTCATATGTTTTACAGTTCTTTGATTATTGTGTTTTATGGATATCTGGTATGTTTTGTATTTCATTTGAACAAGAATAAACCAAACCAGAAGCATGACTTCATTAAAGGAGCGCTGAGGGTTACGGTCAACTTCCTGTTCAAACCGTCATATCAGTATTCACAAATCTTTTCCTTTTCGTATCTTTTCCTTCTTTCAACACTCGGTTTTTCCCTCGTGATTGTTCCTTTTCTCGCTCTCTCATTCCTTACCTTCACTTTTTGGCCCATTTTCCCGTCTTTTCTGCCTCATTTCCTTTGTGTTCAGAAACGGTGCTGTTTGGACCTCCACCCTTTTTCTCCTGCTTTTTCTCTCTCTCTTTCTCCCCCCGTCGCCCCTTTCTCTAGTTCTCCCACTCACTTTTTCACATTTCCTCTCACCATCAGTCATCCCAACTCTCCAACTTTCCCTCTCTTTCCTTCCACCCCATTCCCCTTGTCTTTTTTTCTCCTTCACTTTTTGCAGAACTCATTTGAACCTTTTCACAGTCCTGCTGTTGTCTTCAGCGTGACCCCGACCAGAGCAGGCCTGACTGAATCTGAAGACCTAGGCAGCATTTCTGGGCACTAAAATGGCAGTTCTGAGATGCCGCCAGCATCTCATCAAGCAACGTTCCTCTCTTGCACCTCATCCACTCCTCCAATTACACATTCTTTTACTTTTAACTTTCTTTCTGTCTTCCAGTAAACCCCTGGCATTTCCAGGCTGCTAGATCTCATATGTTTCCTTAAGCGTTGTTTTGCTTTTCTTTCCGTCGTCTCCGTCCTTTCTTTTTCTTTCTGTGAAACCGCAGTCCTGCACTCGCCGCAGCACAGGAAAAATAAAAGCCACTCTCTTCTCTTTCCCATCCCAGAGAACTGCTTGCTCTGCCAGCTCCATTAGAGAGTGAGATTCCTGCGTCTCCACAGGGATCTTTCCAGGACCAACTCTGCAGGAATGCTGGACTCATATTCCCCTTACACACACACACACACAGACACTACAGACGTTCCGACACCGTAGCTTGTGATTGCAACATGGTGAGCTCACAATAATGAGCTCTTTTGGGCCTAATTAAAGGTGATGTGTCACTTTTACAATGTTAGAATACTTCTATTCGAGCCTAAGATGTGGAGACGAAGATTTCCCTAAAACATTGTCACAGTGGCGCTGTCAAAATTTTGCTCTGTTCATTTGAGCATCCTGACCAGAACGGCACAGAAACATTAGCTTAACCAATTACGTGTGTTTGTGACGGGACTTTTCTGAAATCACAAACTTTAGTTTTAAGAACTGCTAGTAATTACTGCTTTGGAAAATTCTTAAAAAACTGTAACACTTTATGGTAAGGTCAAAATTAGTTCATGCAGTAGGTATCACAACTAAACAAACAACAACTGCTATTCTAGGTTAATGTTAATTTGTAAATAAACCATCGTATATTGTTAAAATGTATATGCCACATTTCAAACGTCTGGGGACAATACGATTTTTTTTTATAGTAAGTCTCTTATTGCTCCCCAAGGCTGGATTTATTTGATCAAAAATACTTTAAAAACTGTAATGTTGTGAAATATTGTTACAGTTTAAAATATCTGGTTTCTATGTGAATATATTTTAAAATGCAATTTATTATTGATGCAAAGCTGAATTTTCAGCATCATTACTTAAGCCTTCAGTGTCACATGATCCTTCAAAAAAATAATTCTAATATGCTGATTTACTGCTCGTCAAACGTTTATTGTTTTTATTTCATTGTTGAAAACACTGGCGCTGTTTAATTTACTTCTGGAAATGTGATACCTATATTTAGATTCCAAGAGCCATATTTATTTGAACCAGAAATCTTTCTTTTTGTAACATATAAATGTATTTACTGTCACTTTTGATTTAATGCATCCTTGATGAGTAAAAGTATAACTTTTTTTTATTGACCCCAAACTTTTGAATGGTAGCGAATGTAAAACTACCCTAAATTAATAAATGCTGTAAATATATTGTGAATTGTTAGTTCATGATAACTATACATTAAGAAATGTTAACAAATTGAACTTTAATGTAAAGTATCACAAAAAAAAAATTCTGGATATTTTCACAATTATGGGTTTATATTAAGAGTTCTTTTGTTTCTTGTTGTTCAGATTTTTGTGTATGACTCACAGCAAATCGGCAGGGTTTGGTATTTATTTGTAGCCCATTTAAAGAAAAATATTTTTTTGTGTTCTCAGTCCTGTTGATCTGATCTGGCCATTTGTGTTAATTTTGCTTTAATTTGCCCAAAACAAAACACACTCGCAAGCAATTGTAAACATATGCAGATTGCAGACATCTGAAGCAGAGCAGTTTATGGGAGATTGTTGTTATTTCCATTAGCTGTGAGCTATGACCTATGGCAGTCTGTTCTGACAGCTCAGGTTATGTGTAATGTGTTGCAGGAGACAGCCACCGGCGGTGCCCACTCAACAGCCCCACTGAGACACGAATGCCCACCTGTGAGAGAAAAAGCACCAACGACAAGAACTGCTTGAATTTTCATTAAGAAGACCGCAAAGAATCTTACACACAGCGAAAAACTATCAAAACAGATTTCGGTGTAGCAAAACTGATCTCCAGATGGTCTTTTTGCTCACCGAATCTGCTTTTTGAGCACTGTGCTGAGGTTTGTTCCTGTTTTGTACATATGTTGATGTTTGCAATGTTGAGTTCAGCTCTTTATCAGGCTTAAATAAAAAGCATTTTGGGATTTTGTAAATACTGTGTGCTTAAGAAGTCCAACATTTTCCTGTAGATAGTGGGGTTTACTACAGCAAGCATCACTGTTATAATTGCTCACGGTTAGTGACTGCTATCTGAACCAACCCCTAATCCTGAGTTTAAAACTTCAGCGTGCAATTTCTCACACTGGTTGTGCTACGAACATGATTTATATCTGAAATCATGCAGCTTGTAAAGCTGTACTCTCGTTTTCAGAAAATGTGAAAAAAAAACATTAATTGTTAATCTATTTTTTTGGTTTTTTTTTTTTGGGCGGGGGGGGGGGGGGGGGGGTTTTTTTTGTTGTTTTTTTTTTTTTTTTTGTTTTTTTTTTGGGGGGGGGGGGTTTTGGCCACATAACTTCATTAATTTATAAAAAGTATACATTTACAAGACGCTCTTTTTTTGCACAGATGCTTTAATTTGGCAACTTTATGGCAGGGCACACAGACTGTTACTAAGCTTTATTCTGTTAAGGTTATAATGATCTACAGAACAGCCACAAAGGCTTATTATATTCTATCACTGGCAGAAATGTCCTGCTGCTATGCCGTTCTACATGAACAACAATTAAAGCTGCAGAAATACCTGGGACTGACTGACATCTTGTGGGCAACAGCTTGTCCAGAACAGTTTCGACCCTGGCAAATTTTCTATCACCTCCATTGAAATAAAAAAAGAGCTTGTAATATCAATTTATAGAAATTCTGCACTGGGAAAATGAAAAAAAAAAAAAAAAAATTATATAATATATATATATATATAATATATAATAGTGCTGTAAACGATTAGTTGTTTTAATCTCATCCAAAATAAAAGTTTTTGTTTACACTATATATGTATTTGTACTGTGTATATTTATTATGTATATAAATACACACCAGAGTACATCATTTTGAGAAAATTATTTACTAATAGTTTACATGCCATAGTACCTATGATTTATATTCTTTATGTTATAGAATTTATATATTTAACAATAAACATACAAATTCTTTTTCCGATGAATACTACATGCATGTGTTTGTATTGTATAATCCATAAATAAATAGACACAGTATACCCCATATAGTATGTAAACAAAACTTTATTTTTAGGAGCGACTTAAGCCTTGTTTGTCACGCTCTCTCTAGCTCTCCAACTCTCTCTCTATATATATATATATATATATATTACCCCATAGAGCATCACAATCTCACATCTTAGCAAACATCTTCTTACTCCAAATCACGTGAGCATGGCTTGACAATATTACGATATTATTAGAGATGATTTCTCTTTAAAAACCATTTAAAACTTTAATCAAGCAATTCCAGAATATGCCATTTATATATGAATACTGTTAAAAAGAACTCCCCACTTCCATATAAATTATTTTAAAATCACAAAACATGTCTAGATCATACCCCAAAAATCTAAATTATATTATTTATAAAATCTATTTTTAGGGGTTCATTTTCTTAACTAAAAGGAAAAAAAAAACTTACTTTATTTTCCTTTTTAATTTGTGTTAAATGTGACCTAGACATCTTTTCTTGAGGCTCACCCATTTTATAATTTAGTTGTATTTTATACTGGCAAAATTAAATGAAATTTCCCAGTGACTGTTCCTATTCGAGCTTAAAGGCACAGCTTACCCAAAAATAAATTTACTCAAACTTTTTCAATCTGTTTGACTTTCTTCTGCGGAATACTAAAGAATGTGTCTGTACAATGGAAGTCAAAAGGTAAACAAAACTGTTACCAATATTCCTCAAAACATTTTCTTTCATGTTCCACAGAAAAAAAGAAAGTCATAAAGGTTTGGAACGACATGAAATGAGGCAAATGAACGCTGATTTTTAGGTGAACTATCTCTTTAAGAAAAGTGCAGAAGACTCTCAAAATCATCCCTCCAAAGGGAGTCTATCAAAAGCATCATTTAAAAAGGTCTTAAAACCCTGCATTTTCAATTCAAGAAGCGGGACAGGTCCTCTCTAATCTCTGCCTCGTCCCAAGGACCGTGGATGTTGTCCTTGTGCCTCTGCAGGTGGACCAGCAACAGTGGACAGACTAAAGTTAATGTTAACAGAGCCAGCGAGAGAAGAAGAGCCCCCTCGGGCCACAGGCTCCCCAGACCCCTGACTCCAGCCAGACACACCAGCACCGCTGCCCACGGGAAGCTCCACTCTGCCTTCTCCCGCATGCGGTGCAGCAGGCAGGGCCACAGAGCGAACACCAGGAGGGCACAGCTCAGCATGGTGAAGGTATGCAGGGCGCCAGGCAGCCGGGACGCCAGGCACACCGACCCGAAAAGAGCCGCGTTGAGAGAAAGACTGCCCGGCGGACTGGGCTGAGCATACGGGAAGGACACCAAGTGAGCCAGGAGCATCACGGCTGACATGGCGTGCACAGTATCTGTACTAACCGACTCGGTTAGAGTCTTTAAAACAGGTGAAAACCCGAAGGTAAACGCCAGGAAGATGGTCGAGCTCTGCAGGTCCGCCAGGCGAGTTCGCTCCCGAACACAAGAGCCTCCCAGGACCTCGTAGAGTCCGTATCCCAGCAGAGCACAGCTTAGACAGACCCAGAGCACCGCGGACGGCACCAGGTCTCCCTGCTCCATATAAGACCACACTGTGAGGAAGACGGCCACGCAGGACACCTGCTGTGCGATGAGCCCCGTCTCACGGACCACCGCCCAGTAACGGTACTGATGCACTCGGATGTTGCGCCGCAGCTCCTCCAGAAAGCGTCGGTCCACATAATTGTCCGGGAAAGGCTGGCGTTCATATAGGACTTTACGCCACGGGACGGCTGCAGGAGCTCCCGGACCACTGTCTGCCCCCATCCCCTGTCAAAACTGACAATACACAAACCACCATCACTACATACAGCTATCTTTTTATAGGATTTAAAAATGTATTTAATAAATAAATCAAAGTATCATACATAAAAAGAGAAATATAATTCATTTTTAAATGCCACAAAACTTTGAGCAACAAATCTATATAATCAAAATATTATTACACAAAAATTCAACCTTTTTGTTCAGCCTTACTTATTAACCTTTAATAACATTGTTAAACACAAACTACATAAATCCAAGCAGCATGAATATATGATCTAATATATGTGTGTGTGTGTGTGTGTGTGTGTGTAAGATTTAAATAAATTAAACCGTAAAAATTAGAAACAATTTTCACAACAGAATTTCACAATACTTACAAAAACTGCAGTAACACTGAATAAAAAATTTAAAAAAAGACGAATAACGATTTTTTCTTGTAAAATGTACTTCAATAATCTGAGCATACATAAATCATTTTTAAATGCCACAGAAATCTTCATTTTGTGTAAGTCAACCTACTGATAATCAAAATATTACATGAATATTCAGCCTTCGTTGGGCTCTAGTCTGCGCGAGACTGACAGCTTCTCGCGTCCATCTGATTAACAAGAGATTCGACTCTCCTTCCACCGATCATACAATACGCCAGCGTGTGTGGAGACGAACTATGTTCATTCATATTGAATGCATAAAGGTTTTAAACCCATATAAATGTAATATCTTACCGAAACAGCAGGGTTTTCTCTCTCTACCT
>JADLZN010007770.1:0-18165 GCA_018155175.1 Sinocyclocheilus anophthalmus | reverse complement strand
TAATAATTTATTAATGAAAGTTATTATAAAGGGTTACCAAAGCATTTAAAAGAACAGCATTGATTTAAAATATAAAACTTTTGTACCATTATAAAATCTCTTTACTGTCACTTTTGACCTGCTGTCGATCACCACCAGCATTAACACTGAAAATGTTCAAATAAGACTGATAAAATGAATTTCTGATAAAAAAAAGAACGCTTATATACACTGCAGTTCAAAAGTTTAATTTTTTAAAGAAGCCTCTTCTGCTCACCAAAATGGCTGCATTTTATTTAACAAAAATACAGAAAAAAAAAAAAACAGTAATATTGTGACATATTACAATTTAAAATAAAGGTTTTCTATTTTAATATACATTCAAAATATATATTTTTTCTAACAATACCAGTCTTTACTACTGCACCACTTTTTAATCAATTTAACACATCCTTGCTGAATAAAAACCTATTCATTTCTTTTCAAAAAAGGAAAGAAAAAACTGACCCCAAACGTTTGAATGGTAGTTATATTGTTACAAAATATTTATATTTTAAAATAAATGCTGTTCTTTGTAACTCATTTATCAGGAATCCCAGGTCACAGGGTCCAAAAAAAAAACGTAAGCAGCAAAACTATTTTCTAAAATATCAGAAACATAATAAAATATTAATAATAAATAAGATAAGCAAATATAATTAATATAAGAAAATAAAATATAATATGAATACATCAGCATATTAGAATGGTTTCTGAAGGATCTTGTGAAACTGAAGTAATGATGCTGAAAATTCAGGGTTGCATCACAGGAATACAATATAGTTTCAATTATATTAAAATCCGAAAAACTTAATTTTAAATTGATTTAAATGGATTTAAATTCATACAGCAAACTTATCATCTCTCATATTCTGCCTTTTAGCAGGTAAAGAGATTTTTTTTTTTGGTCAAGTTGCTTTTGAGGATGGCTCAGAGAAAGGTTATCCAACAGTTTCAGGGTTAGAAGAATGCATAATTGAGAGAAACTGGAGCATCCGTCTGAGAGCTGTGTACATGCATAGCGCCACGTGTCATCCGAACACTGCCACTCTGGGCGACTGCCTATATATACCAGAAACCAGGATCCACTGCTGCTCAAATCATATTTTGGCTGTTAAACATAAAACACATGGGAAAGACATAATAGTTTGGTCAAATACGACAGGGCCATTGCAGAAACCCTGAATTTTTTATGAGAAAACTTGCTCAGTCATAATTGTTGTTGTTGTTGTTGTTTTTTTTGTGTTTTTTTTAAAATAAGCAATAAAATCGGAATCAATTGATTGAAGAACTATTTGAACACACAACTGCTGGGTTTGGACCTGGTTTGCGTTTGTATGCATGACTATTTGAGAATAAAACTGGAATATGACAGTGCATGGTCCATCGCGACTTCCCAGAAGCACGAGTGCTCTGCACAGCAGGTGTCTAAACATTCTCAGTTTTTCCGCAGGAGCGTCTGGGCCAGTAGCAGAGCTGCGGTCTGGATTGTAGGGTCTGTGTATCGGGCTCTGTCCCGTTCTCTGCCCGTGTTAATGAAGTGCTGACATGAGTGCCCAGACTGGCTCATTGCAGGCCCGGCTCAGGATTGATGTCGTGGTCACTGTGGAGAGAAGCTGCGGCTGCTGTTTAGAGTTATGAGTGATGGATGGGGACCCGCTGTTCTTCGGCTCACTGGCCTTAACCTACTGTTCCAAGAGACGTTAAACAACATTTAATCAAGCCTTGCGTAGTGCTAGACCACAGAAAGAAGGCAGTTAATTTTCAGATGTCCATAGCTTGAAAGTATTTGAATGATTTTTGACTTTTCTCATGGACTGAGGAGTTTCACAGGGCTTAAAGTTTTCCGGCACCGTGACGGATTTCCGGCGTCAGTCGTTTGGCTGGAGGAAAAAAAACAAAAGACTGTCCTACATTTAAAAAAAACACCTACCAATGGTATGAGAGGAATACAGCTTTCACTTTTAACCAGACTAACATTACTAGCCAATCAGAAGTAGAATGTAGAGAACTAAATTCAGTACTTGAGCACTATTTTATGTGCGCGCACACAGAGAGAGAGAGCCGCGCCTCTGACATCGCACCATTACAGAGCTGAGTTCACTTTTCTTTTCGTGCTTAAATGGCCAAATACTAGGGATGCTCCGATCAGGATTTTTGCATCCGATACTGAGTACCAATTTCTTGTCATGGTGATCGGCCGAAACCGATGCCGATTCTGATGCTTCAAGCTTTTATATAGACGGTTTCATCGGGTGCCTGTTTATCAGTCTGGCTATGGGGCCGGCTACAAACGCAGTTAAAGTTAAGGTGATGAGTAGACTGAAGTTGGGCACAGGTGGTTGTGCTGTGGGATGTGTTTCCCATACACTTATTTACTTGTGGCGCTCGCCACAATATCAAAACTGACCGATTTTCCAAAAGGCTTCGTTGAATAAACACAAGCACGTACTGCACGTTTAAAAGTCAAAACGAGGCACGGGTGTTTTTATATCACTGTATTTCTGAAGGAAGACATCTTTAGAAAATGTTCGATGTCATTTTAATTTCATCTTGCATGTTATATGCCTGATAAAGCAGCGTTTGTGAGCTCAGCGCTGCTTTGTGTACAGCTGTTACCGGGGAAACCGCTATATCTCCACTCCAACAGCGTCTCCTGCTGGCAGAGAATTAATTTGCATTTTCAGTAAGTCCGTCTGATTTATGCAGCAAACATATTTAGCTTTTCCTATATCCAATGGCTCTGCGGATAATCCATGGCTCGTGTAATAAAAAATGCATTCTGATTATTTGCGGGTGGGTCGCGGGTGGATAAAATAAATCATAAATGAAGCAAATATTAAAATTTTTTTAATACATTTTTTCATTGAGGCATGCGATTTGGTGTCGTTGTGTGTTGTGCCGTGTGTGTGTGTTTGTTCGTTCGCCTGATCGGGAAGTTGCTGTGACAGAAACGGTGACATTCCAGATTAAATTTGAAAGGAGTAAAGCCTGTGTTAAAGCTATTGAGTAGGCTAATATGGCCAAAGAAGATATTTTGTTTTATAAATAAATGTTCATTTAAAAGCAGCCCACAATCAGTGTGTTATGTTACCGTTATCCCTTACGGCTCCGACAAGGTTTTGTTCTGTCCAGAAACGTGCCGCGGCTGGCTGAAATAAACACAAGCATTAGAGCTCCGCAATCAGCTCCGGCTCCTATGGAGCCGTAACGCGCTCCAGACGTGTGCAGTGAGGCACAGATCAGCTCTAACATCACTGAATCCGCTGTTAAAAATGAACCATCCATTCATCATATCATCATGCAAAACATACACGACAAATAGCGAATTTTTCATTGTTTCTCGAAACGTCATAGCATTTCCACACCGGCAATGACATGACTGTGGCGCCAAATAATTTATGTCCCCACGCATCATGTACGTCGTCATGCGTTGAAGTCATCAAATTGCGAACGGCCAAGTTAGTGAGTACCGATTGAGTCATAAAATGTGATTATCGGCCAATCGATCAGAGCATCCCTACCAAATACACACAAAATTAAGTCAAAATGGCCATTTTGGTGAGTATCCTCTTAAGTACAGTCTTAAGTAAAAAAAAAAAAAAAAGTTTTAAATGAAAGTAAACGGAGAAAATCTGATGTGTGTGTCAGAACTGCATGCATTTGGTCTGAAAGTGAGAGCAGCTTGCTGTCTGTTATTAATATTAAAGAACAAAAGAAAAATCACTGCTCAAATTTGCTCTTGACTGAATCTTTAGTAAGGATTAATCTATAAATATGTGGTAAAACTTGACATAAATACTGCTCAGCATTAAGTAAAATTAAGTCTCACGCAGGTGCAACATGCAGCATAGGTTTCGTTTTGTGTGAAAACATGAATGAAGGCAGAGTGCTGAAAGAAATTAAATGAAAGAATGTATGAATTAATTAATTCTATGAATGCATAAGGGAGAACTGAGTGTTTCTATGATATTTGCTTTTCATTTACCATCAGTAATGCCTGATAAAGCAGTGTTTGTAAGCACAGTGCTGCTTTGTTTACAGCAGTTACCGGGAAACAGCTCTATTTCTGCTGTTCTTTAAGCGCCACCTGCTGTCAGACAGTGGAGTTATATTTTCATTCAGCCCATCTGCCTTTTTTTGGGTAACATTTATTTCGATAGTCCACTTTAGACATTAACAGTAAGTAACTTTGCAACTACATATCAACTAGCAGTTAGTAGAGTATTAGTAGAATGTCTGCTTAATATCTTCTAACACTTCCTTTGTCAACTTATTCTACTAACCCTAAACTACCCTAACAGTCTACTCTGAGAGTAAGTAGACATGTAGTTGCAAATTAATGAAAATTAAGTGACAGTGTTAACAAAGTACGTATAGTTAGTGAGAATGTCTAAGTGGACTATCGAAAAAAAGTGGAACCCTTTTTTTTGTTCAACCCAATCGAAATCGGATCGATATTTTTCGTTGTAAATCTTAACCTGTAGATGTAAAACAAGCTGCATTCTAAAAAACAACTCTAAAATGTCTATAATTTATGATTTTGATCCTTCTCTTAAAATGAATTGAAGACTGAACTGTGAGGTTATATTTCATATTTTATATATTTATTTATTTACTTTTGGTCAAATTTAGTAGCTAACGTGTTATGTTGTAAGTCACCAAACCAAGATTTTTTTTTTGATTGTTTAAAATCCAGCCATCATTTTTAATATTAATATTAATATTAATGTTTATGCAAACAAAAAGTGCACAGTGCTGCTAATTTTATTTATTGTTTGTTGGTTTTTGACATTATACAGTGACTTTATTATTTTTCCTTAAATGATGTTAATAATAATAATTTTCTTTGTGTTGTCTTAATTTTGATAATCCATTGCATATTAAAATAGTATTAAAACGAACCCACCCACCTGTCGGACCAGAATTGCGCCCCTGAATGACTGACCGTGTTTGTGACTTGAAAATACATGCGTAAATCTGCTTTTAAATCGGTGTAAAAAAATTAGCCGAAGACAAAACCCTGCGTATATGTGTCAATATATGTGTCATTCCAGTGAAGCTTGGCCCATAAAGTTGGAGGGGAGCGCTCTTCACCAACACTCACTGATTCTTGTTTGTCTTAATGAGATCCAGACTGAATAATTCAAATGTGGACTTTATTACTTTCATAACATACAGCTACAAATTCATGTCATTTCCACAGCACTGCACTTAAACGATACTAATGAAAACAAGCTCATTAAGGAATGGCTACAAGCCAATTAATTGCCACTGAAGTTTCAGTTAAAGTTATCCATTGACTTGATGAACTTACTTTTTTCGTTTTGTTTTCAGTTGAGTAAACCAGTCTAGAAACAAAGTAAAACTGATCTGCTGATCTTTGAAAAGGTTGATTAATGTTCAGTCTAACATGTTGGCATACATTGAGTTCATCTTGCTTTCAATGCCACCTGGGAAGACAGAGGAACATTGTCACTGTTGCACAGCTGTGAAATGCATGTGGAGAGATGGAAAGGGAGTGCACTCTTCTGAGTGTGTATGTGTAATAAGAGAAGACAATATCCTCACGTTAATCATGGTGAAACCATGGCACCTGAGAGAAAGAGGAAGAGACGAGGGAGCAAAGAGACCAAGTTGCCACAGAGACATAATGACAACCTTAAACTTCCTCTCAAAAGTGGCCTTGTGCTTGTGTTGCTGTGGGCCTGTCATTTGCTAACCGGACTGACAGGATGGGCAAGTTTCAGACTTGACGTGTGATTGCAGGTTGGAGACCTTAGGACCCAAAGGAGGCGATAGCATTACTTTTAAATATCTGTAGCACTGTCATTAGTTATAAAAATGTAATCTCGTTAGTCAGTTGGTTTATGACCAACCGGGCGGGTATTCCAGAAAGGAGGTTATGCGACATAGCCTGGTAAGTTTACAGACCTCAACTTTTGGCTCCAAAAGGGTACATTTCAGGGTATGTAAGCAGCCATAGTGACTATTTCTCTGAACATATACAGCTCTGCTTTAGAGGTGTTCAACACATTTTAATTATAAAGCACAATTATAACATAAGGCAGGCAATGTTTTTCCTCTCTTTCTTTCTTTCTTTCTTCTTTCTTTCTTTCTTTCCTTTCTTTCTTTAAATTCTCATCTCGCACATCATGGATCTACAATGGGACTTTTTTATACTGTGTATTTCTATTATAAAAATATATGTGTGATACATCTTACAATACATGTCAAATAAAAAAATAAATATACAGTGGCATGCTAAAGAACAGTACTAAATAAAAAATAACATGCAAATCTCATGAGCTCTTTTATTTTGTTAAAATTATTCACATTTTCACAGATTCTGCAAGGGGTTCCCAAACTTTTGCATGCCACTGTATATATACTATACACACACCATACTATACAAACACACTATTATACAGTATATTATTATAATAACAACTAAACAAAACATAACAAAGCTATGCAAACAAACAAAACAAAAAGCAACTGAAAAATTGATGACCAGAAAAGAAAAATCAGTCTAGCTCTTTTGACAAACATCACTTCACATGAATAGTTTGTAAGTACTTTTTTGCTTGGTTTAGCTGGAAAACAGTCCAATCCAGCAGGAAAACCATGCATACTAAATCAGTTGACTTGGTGTCTCTTAAATACGTGTTTTTGTTGTGTCTGTGATGCAAAGTAAATGAAAGTCCTTTACGCCATCAACAGCTGACGAAATGTAAGGCTCATTCGAGTGAGCGGGCTGTCTGGGTGTTAAAAAGGCCCTCGAGGACCATCCTTTTCTCCAACGCCTCTCCCCGTTCCCCCTCCCTCCTTCCACCCTGTTACTGGCTGAGAGCATCCCACCCAAACTGCATCTGTTACTATGGCAACAGACCCCCTCTAGGGGGACGGGTACCATCATTAAGTAGCTGCTGCTCCTATCAATGCGCGGCTGAGACTCTTCAGCCCCAAAATCCAGGTTGCCATCCTCCCCAGAACGCCAGTGCCTGCTTGTCCGACGCAAATGACAAACACGGCCTCAGTTTACACACATTCACATGAACGTTATCTTCACCCCTTTTGTTCTTGCCTTTGATTCTGTCTGCATAGTAGACCTGCGCTAGCCCTAGGACTATTCTCGTGTCTTGCCCGCCATATACCAGTTTGCCATTATCTGACCCATGCCTGTTTAATGACCACGTCTCTGTCTTCTCCAAAATAAAGCTTTGCAAATGGATCCGCAAGTCTCACGTCTCGTCACCACCGTAACAGAATACTCGGCCACACAAGGAGCCAGCGGCTTTTTCAGTGGACTCTGGACTGGTATGGACCCAGTCACCGAGCTACTACATCTTCGACAGGGAGGTCGTTCGATTGAGGAGTATGTTCACCGGTTCTGTGAACTAACTTACCAGGTACCCCTATATAATGAAATTTTATTTAAAGACTTGTTCAGTTTTGGACTCAATGAACCCACGAAATCTCATATGCCAAGGAGTGAATGCAACTATAGCTTAAAAGACTTTATTGACTATGCCTTGCTGACTACTGGTTCAGCGTTCACGGTGGGTGTCGCAGAGGAGGGAAGCGACACCATGTCTGTGACTGAAGTGATGGCTGTATCAGAGCCTGATCACAAAATGGCGGACACAGGGAGCGGATCACAAATTGGCGGACACAACAGCGCTCCGTCAAGTCGCAGCTGATCTTCACGAGTCAGGTCAAGGTACAGTTCATTTTCATGAGTATATCAAGTCACAGCTGATTGTCATGAGTCGAGTCAAGTCACAGTTGTTCTTCATGAGTCAGGTCTAGTCACAGTTGATCATCATGGGGCAGATCAAGTCATGGTTTCTGGTTATGAGTCTAGTCAAGTCACAGTTGATCATCATGGGTCTTTTAGGGCAAAACACGTCAAGTGTAATGATCATGTGTCTAGTCAAGTCACAGTTGATAGTTATGGTTCTAGTCAAGTTACCATTCATTTATCCATGAGTCAAGTCTAGTCACAGTTGATAGTTATGAGTCAAGTCTAGTCACAGTTGTTATTCCTGAGTTCAGTCAAGTCACAACTGATATCCATGAGTCTAGTCAAGTCACAACTGACCGTCATGAGTCAGGTCTAGTCACAGTTGATCTTCCTCAGTCAAGTCTAGTCACCGCTGGTCTTCCTGAGTCGAGTTTAGTCACAGTTGATCGTTATCTTGCTATGAAACAAAGCTCTTGGCTAATCCGTTGAGTTATGATTCTGAGGCACATCTTCCTGACAAAACGTCTGCTCCTTATTTTCGTCCCAGAGATTTTCCCAAAACAGCTCTGGCTGGAGCAGTCGGTTGGGCAAGTGCTGACAGCAGTGAAGCGGGCTGCTGCTAATGAAATCTAGGCCATTGCCTCATAGACTGAGAGCTGGAGCAGATCCAGAGACTGTGAGTCATGAGGAGGAAGTGCGGCACAAACTACACATCGGTGCCTCCAGCACAGAACAGCGAAGGTCAGACACCAACAAAACCCTCCAAAAGAGTATAGAATATATATATAGATATAATATATATATATTCTAGATATATGAGCATGGGAACTTCTTTAAAAGAAATCTTAAAAGAGCAGTATGTAATATTGATGGCTACTGGCTGAAACGGGTACTGCTGTCGAAATTGAAAATATCAGAGAGAGTCGTTTTTTCCCCATCTCCTCCGCCTCAGACTCGATGCTCATGTGGGTTGCCAGATTGAGGACACAAAAGGAACGAGCACAATTGACAATGGGAGGTGATGAGCCTTATGCTGCAAGTTGATTTATCTGTGTTTTAATATTCATCTGGTCATTTTTCGATGGATGCTGCCGATCTCTGACCCAGTTCGTTTGCTTGGTTCCATGGCTGCAATACGCTGTGTTTTCCACCATCTGGCAACCCGAGGTGTCGAAATACTAAATTGGCAGTGGGCGGAGTCACACAGAACCAAACAAAAACAGACATTCTGAAACGGAACTCACATTTCAAAGTAGAATAACTGACTGTAGCATTGTTTTTCAGAAAAACAAGTATGTTAACTTAGCATGTTTCCTAAATATCTGCAACCATATTTAGTTGCAAACATATTATGGTATTTTTATGTTTTAGTACAGTCAAAAATGTACATACAGCACCCTTAAGAGTCTCCAAACAGAGTAATACAGATAAAACTAAAAACAAATTTTACTTGAAATAAATAAAACCATAGAAAACAACAGAAAAGTGAACATTTAATTTCAGCCAGTTACCAACATTTCTTATTTTTGTTTAACTAGTTTAAATTAAAATAACTAAGAATAAACAGACTAAAACTAATAAATAAATCCTAAAAATTAAATACAAAAACACAACAAAATTACTAAAAACTACTAAATTAAAATGAAAATATAAAAAATAAATTAAATTAAAATCTTAATACAAGGTACTAATACATCATGCCTAAAATCAACAGTTGATATAGAAAAAAACCCCACTGAAGAAAATGAAACCACCCTGTTTAACTTGACTTTAGAAACATTTCTTAGCAGGGCTATGAATAGGAATTATAAATCAAAAAAACGGTTTTTTTTTTTAATCATAAATCTGATCACAATTATCTGAAAGCAACAATGAACAAAATTATAAACGAAACATTTTTTTTTGCCCCCATTTTCATGACTGAACCTCAAGATCAATGACTTTTCTATAGTACATAAAGGCCTTATTCTTCAAAATATTGTTCACAAATCTGTCTAAATCAAATTAGTTAGTTACTTCTCCTTTGCCGAGATAATCCATACACCTCAAAGGTGTGGCATATCAAGATTCTGATTAGACAGCAGGATTATTGCACAGGTGTGCCTTAGGCGGGCCACAATAAAAGGCCACTCTAAAATGTGCAGTTTTATCACACAGTATAATGCCACAGATGTTGCAAGTTTTGAGAGAGCGTGCAATTGGCATGCTGACTGCAGGTATGTCCACCAGAGCTGTTGCCCGTGACTTGAATGTTCATTTCCTCTACCATAAGCCGTCTCCAAAGGCGTTTAAGAGAATTTGGCAGTACATCCAACCGGTCCTCACAATCGCAGACCACGTGTAACCACACCAGCCCAGAACCTCTACATCCAGCATCTTCACTTCCAAGATCGTCTGAGTCCAGCCACCCGGGCTGCTGCAACAATCGGTTTGCATAACCAAAGTATTTCTGCACAAACTGTCAGAAACCAGTTCGGGGAAGCTCATCTGCATGTTCGTCGTCCTAATCGGGGTCTCGACCTGACTGCAGTTATTCGTTGTAACCGACTTGAGTGGGCAAATGCTAATATTCGATGGGGTCTGGCACTTTGGAGAGGCGTTCTCTTCACGGATGAATCCCAGTTTCCACTGTACAGGGCAGATGGCGTTGTGTGGACAGTGACGCGGTTTGCTGATGGCAACGTTGGGGATTCTCGATCTCGAACAAAACAATCACCAACGGCATTCCTGTGGTTGAGCGAGCGGACTGAATATTCAGAACAGAAAGGCGCTTGCGCTATTAAGGAACATGAACCACTCCGCTCCCATGCTCTGCACCTGTGCAATAATCTGCTGTCTAATCAGCATCTTGATATCCCACACCTGTGAGGTGGATGGATTATCTCGGAAAAGGAGAAGTGCTCACTAACACAGATTTAGACAGATTGTGAACAATATTTGAGAGAAATAGGCCTTTTTGTGTACATAGAAAAAGTCTTAGATCTTGAGTTCAGCTCATGAAAAATGGGGAAAAAACAAAAGTGTTGCGTCCTCTATTGTTCAGTGTAAATTCAATGTTTGTACATTTATTTACACTTTTTATCAGTTTTAATTAATATTGGAATAAAATAATATAGAAGCCAGTTATAACATACTTTTTTTTCTTACACACTGAATGCATGTAAGTGTACTGTCCTTTCACATACACATTTTTATTTTCAAAATAGTTTTTAAATATATTTTTTCAAATATAAAAAATTATTTCATAAATATAATTTCGTTTTTTGGGTCATACCACATGGCATTTTAAAACATGAACTAACCTTGCCTTGTCATAAAGAGGTCAAACTCTAAATAAATATTGATATATATTTTTTTATTAGATTTTTAATCGTTTTGATTGATATTGGAAGCACTTTCTTTTTTCTTTTTAGGATAAAAGAATTGTTAGTTGTTCCTGGTCTTCCATTTTTTCACAATGGTCTTAAAACTGGCTTAATTTTCTTTATGCAAAGTACAATTACTTACTTCTTTCTTTTGTTTTTCGAGAGGCACACTTTAACCGGTCATGTTTATGATAGGTATCATGGGACTCACCCAAACTAGACAAAACCATTGTTTGGTGTCTGGATAACCTCATCAGTGATGTGGGACCACATTAATAAAAGAACCAGCATCAAAGAACAAGAGGCTAAACAACTGAGAAGCAGGAAACCACATCAGACCTCGATCTGTCAACGGTAATCATATTCCTACAGAGTGGACGGGGATTTGTTTATCCAGCTGGATTCAGTGCAGGAATCACACCCACCTTCCTCAAAGATTTCGAGAATGAAAACGCAACTAACTTTCTACTAGGACGTAATGAAAGATCTCGAGATGAGTCCTCAGTTGGCTCGACGCCAGTCTCTGAGGATCATGGGAAATGAGGGTGAGGTGAGATCAGGAGAAGTTCCTGACTGGGATGGAGCAGCAGCAGTGGATTTGAGGCTCGATGTGTGTGACGCTCGGGTCGGCCCCTGTGTTGTGGCACTCTTCCTGCAATTGTTGGGAAACAATCTGGGATGAAAGAGAGGGGAGGGGAGTTCCCAATGAGCTAAACCTCCGATTTTTAGAAAACCAACAACACCACGTAATGAGATGACATGGAGGGAATTTTGCAGGCGAATCCTTGCCAACTATAAGAAAAAAAAGAGATCTGCACGTTCTCCAAACTCCAAGCTGAACTCTAAAAACCACTGATCATTCAGAAGCCACCACAACAGCAACAAAACTACAGCCACACAGACAGAGATTCTGGAAAACACACTGATTTGTCACGGGATGGTTCGATTTTGGTTCATTCACATTGCCAATGATTTTCCGGAATCTGTGCGTGCGTTCACACCATAGACTGTATAAAAACATGGACGAAAACAAACGTCGCCATCTTGGCAGCACGTCACCGCGCGTCACTCCCGTATAATCGAAAATGGGCAAAGAGGTGGTTGCTGAAACCACGCCCACCTAGCTCGACGGCGGTGACGGCACCGGCAATCCACCTGTCACTCAAGTGGCCACGCCCTTTTGGAGCCAGCCTCTAGCGGCCAGTCGATGAATCGCAGTTTTAGTCACTTCCGTGTTGGCTTCACGAGAGAGACCGGAAGGTTCACACTAGTGATGGGAAGTTCGGATCATTTTACTGACTCGGACCTTTGAGTCTCGTTCAGCAAAATGAACAAATCTTTTTTCGAGTCATTTCGTTCATTTTAGCAAAATATAATTCAAATGTTACGTGTTACTTCCCTAACACGTCTACTATTTATGCAAACGTTGATCACACTACAAACAACACAAAACTGCTATAAGAAACAGAAAAGATTAATTCATTGTTTACCTGGGTCTTCAGTCTATGGTTAGCTCACCTCACCTCTTATCTGACAAGTCTTCGGGTTTGAGTCGTTTGTTCATCACGTGACAGCCCCATAAACTTAACCAATGCAGTCTGAGCCAGAAAGAGAATTGATTAGTTCATCTCTCGAATCTTTCAAATCATTCGTTCTTTTGTCACGTGACGTGACAGCATTGGATAGAGAAATTAGTTAATTTACAAGCTTCCTTACAACCGATGCCAGTGATATTATTATTACATCATCATTATAATAATTATTATTTACTCTTACAGTTACGTGATGCGTTTCTGGTCTCAAATTGTCGCTTTTTACCATTTATAAATGTGTGAATTTCTGTCATAACACTGAATGTTAACAAAGGTAATAAAGAGTTGGTTATTATTATTAAGTCTCTTTCCGGCTCAGACTGCATAGGTTAAGCTTATGGGGCTGTCACATGATGAACAAACGACTCGAAAAACCTGAAGACTCGAAACAGGTGAACTATTTGACTAATTCCAGTGCAGAACCTATAGGATGTTGCGCATGTGTGACTGAACGAATCACTCCCCGAGACGTCTCGTTCTTCCCGAGTCACATTAAAGGTTCGTTCGTTCAAGAACGACCCAACACTAGTTCACACACATCCTGTAAAGATCCCATAAGGACACGTAACATTAGGATTGACGTGTAATGTGACGCGTACTGTTCCATTAAGCTGGTGAAGGATCTCAGCTTCAGCGTGGAGCTCCCTGATCTCTGGTTCATTACAGTTTGCACATATTTTTTCGTTGTGAATGTTGATCTGCCTTCAAAACACCTGGTAAAAGATTCACACGATAATGTGTGTCATCACTACGACACACCCTTTACGTCATTGGTTCTGGCTTTTGTTCACACAGGGCTCATTCTGGGACGTGTTAGCGTTCACACAGAAGACACTCTGGCAGTTATCAGGGATCAACGCGCCGTGTGAAAGGGGCTTAAGAGTGTCCAAGACACAGATGAAAAGGAGAAATGTTGGAATTTTCAATAAATACAAACAAAAAAAAGTTTATTTAATTTTATGAAAATTTCATGTGGGCGTAACCATAAACAAAAGAAAGATGAAAAGGAAATTGTTCATTTCATGTGGTTTTAAACATTTATATAATTTTCTGATAATAATAATAATAATAGGTTTTCTTAGTAATATAAATGAAAAATAATAACGTATATAATATTTTCGTTGCACTTTGAATGCATTTGAATACTTAATCTTAAGGTGCTGTATGTAATTTTTTTGACTGCACTAAAGCATAAAACACAATAATACATTTGAAGGTAGTTAGGAAACATGTTAAGTTCACATACTTGTTCCTCCAAAAAACAACACTACAGCCAGTTATTCTACTTTGAAATGTGCGTTCCATGTCAGAATGTCTGGTTTTGTTTTGGTCTGTGTGACTCCGCCCACTGACAGTTTACCCAATAGTATTTCAACACCCCGGTTTGCCAGTTGGTGGAAAACACAGCGTAATACAGCCATCGGAGTGAGCAAATGAACTGGATCAGGCTTGTCGTCTTGCATTGTAAACTGCGCTTATTTCTGTTGCGTGTCCTCAACCTGACAACCCACGTGAGCGTTGAGCAGGAGGGGGCGGGAGAAACAATATATATATATTTTTAAAATGTATTTTATACATTTTAATGTATTTTACATAGAGATGCACCGATTGCAATTTTCTTGGCCGATTCCGATTTCCGATTTTTGTTAGTGTGATCTGCCGATACCGATTTTTGCCGATTCCGATTTTTTTTCTAAGAACTATAATTGACAGCATATACATGTAAATAAGAAATAACGTGAATTTGTGCATTTTAAAGTGTTTTTAAGTCAAAAGCCTTCCAAAGGCATTGTAAAGATGGTTAAATAACTACTGAGTGTAATTCAAACAACGTTATGTGTTAATGTTTATTACGAATACTTGTTGCCATATTGAATAATATATCATGTATCAGTACTTAAGTTTGGAATCTGATTAAGTATCCAGAGTGACCTGTATCAGTTTTCTACCCCTGCGCTGTTTGTAACTATATTCCAATGTCAAGAAACAGAAAGCTGCATGTGCCAGTTTTGCTGCTAAGTGGTTGCTTCCTAATTGAAGCAAACAGTCGACCCCAGTGTGCATATGATACTCTGTGTGTGTGTGTGTGTGGGTGTGTGTGTGTTTGTGTGTGTGTGGTGTTTAATCTATATATATATATATAATAAATAATATATATAGATTATATAGTGCCTGCATTATCACCATCAAATGAAACTCACCAAATCTGCTGAGAAAACTAATAGTCTAATAGCCTTCAGTTAATCTGAGCGAAATAATGTGTCTTTATAATTATTCTTTAAAGCGGCATCTAGAATACGATTAAATGAAATACTTCAGTTTGCTTTATAAGTTCAGAGGTTCACTGCAGCACTACACAATGAGTTTATTGAGTCTAAGATGAAGAGAGAAGTTGCTGAAGTGAAATGCATTTGCTAAAAACAAAACGTTTCTCCGATCAAAGCGGACATAGGCTAAATTCGCAAACAGCTAATTCAAACCCCACAACTCAACACATAAATTGAAACAGACGTCAAAGAAGGTCGCTTCGCGTGGACCGAGAGGCCCGGTTCCTCCTATTGCTCTCTCAACAGCAAGTTAAACACAGAAAACGGAAAAATGAGTACGAGCTGAAGTGGAAAACCTGCCTGCGGAGGAAACCGTAGTGTGTGAAATTATGACTTCTGTGCTGAAAGATGAGCTTTGGATCATAGATGGGTGAAGAGTGCACTCTAAAGTAGGAAAAAACACTCACCTCATCCTTATATTATAGCTATAGCATCACTTTTTTACCATTAAAATGGTGCAGTCAGTGTTATAATAATTCATAACTTTGGAGACTTTTTCCTTCATCATCACAGTCTTTATAGAAAACAGTCCTGATGAGAAATGTTTCAGTCAGGGATTGAGGAAATTGTCCGTTTTACACGGACAAGCATATTATCTTCAGAAAATGTAAACATCAGTGGTTAATGAAGTACTTTTTCACTTTGCGTAAGAAATAGCATGATTCAGTGCAACCGTCCAGTGGTTTCACATCCTCTCAGCTAAACCCAGGGCACCCCTTTGACTGAAAAGCGAGGAAATTAAAATGTCTTTCTCCAAGTTTTTCCATAAACATCTGCTCCTTATTTCTGAGAGGATGTTGTTGTGAGAGAGGCGGGGGAGATGAAGCGGCAGAAAGCATTAATAATTCTTCAACACTTTCACAGAGACTCACTCGCGCTACTCTATATATAAGGACTCTTAGTGATTAGTCATTTAGACAAGTTCACTTCATACAGGTTTAGTGTTTCTGCAATGACCTGAAGTGAAATATATATTCTATAACAGTTCAGTTTTACTCACCCTCGTGTCTTTCTAAAGTGAAGTTCTTACTTCGTAAATATCTTCACACTGCTAGTTTACATACAATGAAAGTGAATGGAGACCGGGGCTGTCAAACTCCCCCCCAAAAAATTGCCCATATCTAAGCCAGGGGTGCCCAAACTCGGTCCAGGAGGGCCAGTGTCCTGCAGAGTTTAACTCCAACTTGCCTCAACACACCTGCCAGGAGGTTTCTAGTATGCCTAGTAAGAGCTTGGTTAGCTGCTTCAGGTGTGTTTAATTATGGTTGGAACTAAACTCTGCAGGACACCGTCCCTCCAGACCAGGTGGGCACCCCTGGTCTAAGCCTTCTAAACTTTGTAGCATATTTGCCATAGTAAACGTGATATATGGACTAGGGTGTTGACAAAAAATATATCTCAATATTTTCTGGAATTTTATATCGATAAAGATAATTAGACAATATTTTGCCGAGTGTGTTTTTGTGCTGGTACCTAGACTGCCGCAGCCCTGACTCCTAAAGTTTTTGATATTCTGCATATTCTGTGTGGTGTTCAGTTCACAGCGGTGATATAAATCAATCTTTTCCAATAAGTTTAAACAGATTTTTTCATTTTATGGGCATTTTTACCTTTATAAAGCCATTTTTTTCTATAAGTGTGCATTATCTTTTGAGTCAAATTCTTACATTTAATCAGGGAATTAGAATAAAAAGACATTTGGGCTGTTACCAAGCAAAATAAATCAACACAGAAGCTGCATCTGAAGTGGCATTTAGATGTATTTACACACATGTATTTTGTTTAATGCAAGACATGAATGCATTTAACCTGCAATTACAAATGCATAAATAATGTTTTGATATACAAAATTAACCCTAAAACGTTGAATACTGAGATTGAAAATGATTTAAAACTGAAAAAGAAGAAAAAAAAGAAAGAAAAGGCCGAAATGTGAAATTAAAACCGACAGTCGGTGGCAGCAAATCACTGTTAATAAGTGCGTCATTGCGACTGAACCGAATCATTTAAACGGTTGATTCATTCAAGAACGAAACGCCGTTGTGTTGCTCAGAGACACAAAACAGCACTGTGGCTGTATTCGGAATGATTTTTGTTGGCAAAGTAGAGTAAAAACAAGCAATATGGCGTCTAAAACGTAAGTCTCTTAATTAACTTATTGTTTATTGAATTCAATGTCACATTTGTAATCATGGTAATTTTTGGAGAAAAAAACGCCACTCTTTGTGTGAAATTTATTAACTATATGAAATTATATAAATTTATACATTTTCTGCCCCCATATCTTGTATTTTGTGATCATTCTAAATGCATTTAATAGACTGAATCACGCAGTGAAAGAAAACACACTAAATGCACACACACACTAGTCTAGACTTCACGTAATGCGTGCGTGCGCTCTGTAGGGATGTTTTGAATGTTTTTTTTGCAAAATACTCGATAATGTCAAATCGCACCTCGTTAAAACAACAATTACGATATTATCGCAGACGATATATATCGCACACCCCTAATATGGACTATTTCTTATGACAGGTTTATGGTGCACTTTTTTTTTTGTTTGTTTGTTTGACATCTCCAGTCCCCATTTACTTTCATTGTATGTACTGTCCCTTTAAATGTCTTGCTCAAAGGCCAAATCCTGGTGTCGGGACACTTCTTCCTCAGACTTTTTGTAGTTTGAACCTACAATCTCAGTCAGCAGCCCACATTCCTATCCAATACCAGCACCCAACACAACCAGATACAACAGAAATTAAACTTAAAGCCCAAAATCTTCATATTTTCCAAATGGCAATACATCAGTAAAATAAAGGAACTGCTGAAATTATTTACATGGAATAAAACAAAATAGCACATTAAAACATGCATCATACATAACATCTTCGATAATAATAATAATTTATATATATATATATATAAGAATATATATATATATACTTTTTTTTTTAATTATTTTTTTTTTTAAGCGTACCGTTCGTTTATGTTGAACTTTTCCCATTTACGCCCACAACAAGCGCTACCTACTAAACGAGTTTCTGACCTGAATCTGGGAGAATCCTTGAGACACTCCTCGAAATCCACAGCAATCTTCATGTTGACTTGCTCAAGTTTAT
>JADLZN010007769.1:0-358135 GCA_018155175.1 Sinocyclocheilus anophthalmus | reverse complement strand
GTTAAGCAGAAGAGACTCAAAAACAGAGTAAATATATTTCTAAAGGTGCTGTTGACTTAACAACCCAAGTAATCCATATATACAAATAAAACAAAACACATAATTTCAGAATTCGTTTGTGTGAATCCAATAGAAAATAAGAAATAAAGTTTAGAGTTCATAGAAGAGGCCCACAGAAACTTCAAGATTTGAAAACTCAAGTTTGTGTGGAAGAATGGGCCAAAATCAAACCTGAGCAATGCATGCCACTAGTTTTTCTCTAATTCTCCATACAGGAGAATATTCCTGGGAAAGCGTCATTAGGGTGCGGGGGGTCGAGGGGGGGGGGAAAACAAGTGTTGTGCGCTTGGTAGCAGAAGTATAAGATACATTTTTCATGGCAAGGGGTGTGCCATAATACTTCGTTCCTGTGTCATGCCATTTTTTGACAACCATACTTAATTTCTGAAATGATTGTGTTTTCAGATCGAGTAATTCTAAATGTGGCATATTTGTATTCCAGTTGGCCTTTTTTGGTTGCCTTGTCATTTGAGCTTTTGTCTAAATCACTTGCAGTGCACGCCGTGCTGCTTCGTTCCCCACTGTAGCGACTCTGTGGATTAGTTTCTCGTCAAGGCAAACGATGCTGATGAGGGACTTCAATGTATCTTTACGCACACTTTTTCATGTGCTGCGCCTACCTGGGCTCTATTGGTTTGGCAAATGCCAACATGTTACACCAGCACCCCTATCTGTGTTACAACCGCACACAGCTGCACCTGTAATTGCCGTTTTCCTCTTTACTCACGCCATCTCTGAGATGTGAGTCCACCCTTATAGTTAACTACGATTGTTGCGTGTGTTTTTCAATTACCACATCACACGTTGAAATATAAACAAAGGTGGACATGACTTCTTCACTACCCTGATGATGGTATCCTGTGTAAGCTGACATCCATAACCTCAATCCCAGCATGGTGTACATAAGGGAGAGCTTTAAGGACATCCTGTGCATGCAGGCTGGAATGAGTGGGCTGAACCCGCGTAGCCTTCGGATGCTCACGGGCCACCTATATTGTGAGTCTGAATGTTGCGGTGTTCTTGCTTCCTCCTATCAGAACTCATAATCTTCCTCCGCAGCTGCCTGGGAGTAAGAATGTGTTAATTAGCATTGAATTATTGAGGTTTGAGAGAAAAACGACGGTCACTTAAAATACAATCTTATATATCGGCAGCAGATTTCAGTGCCCTTGGCCCAATTATTGCAAGTTAATATCAGTAACACCCTGCACTAGATCTATGCTAGAATTCTTGACCTAAAAATCTTTTTGATGACAACCTGAGTTCATAAAACCAGTACAAAATTCTTTTTTTTTACAACAAACTAATATTGAAGATTTTTCAATTATATGTTTGTTCAGCGCAATGATGGTGGAACATTACTTTTAACAGAGCTATTGCCCATACATCACTTCGGTCAAAATCCGTGTTCCAGTGGGGTAAAAGACACGTTTCAGCCTCTAGCTGGTTGATAGAAATCCGTGTTTTTCATATTGCTCTGAATTATTGCCAATGCAAGTAGTCACCAACAAATTTACAATCTGCATAAGAGTGGAAATGAGCTGATTATGAGTCATATAATAATGTCTTCAGAATCATTCATACAGGCTGAACAGGACAGGAATCATGTCTTTGTTGCAGTTTTTTTGGTGATCAAGAGCTAATACAAGATTTATTTACCTCACAAATGGTTGTCAAAAGCAGAAATGCTACAAAATGCATCTTATTTTGTGAGAAAGTGACGTGCTCGAGCAAAACATACACTATGTTTGGAAACAGCATCCCAAAATTTCTAAGAAACATGTATTGGATTTCATTCAGCAAATTGAATGGCCAGCGTGTGTTTGTTTATGGTAGGTGCAAAAACCTAACGAGTAGCGCACCAACAGCTGGTTATAGGAACATAGCTAGGTTAATAGTTGTCATTTCTAACATATAGACGTTTTTTCCGCATCATGTGTTCTCCAAGATGTGGCTTTTCTTACTTAAGGAGGAAATGCCAACTTGTGCATCTGTATCACTGAGGAAAAAATAAACAATGCTATTAAACCAATTCAAGGTATTTATCACAGTCAGTAACAGTTTACAGATACCATAGAAAGTAATGGGTAATGTTGTAAATGAATTCTCTGCGTTGCCAAATTTCCTGTCTGCATTAATACATCAGCTATTGTTTTCATAGTAAACTCAATATTTCAACTCAAATCACAATACTCCTACAATAGCACAGTAGCTCACTGCATCTGTGCTTTGTCAAAGCTAACACCAAACACTACATCATCTCTATTGTCTGTTTTAACCCCTTGTTTTGGAGCCATTGGTTCAACAGTGGAAAGTTTCTCAGGTTGTGGCGTTGCAGGCTTAGGGTGGCGAATGTGGTTGTGAATTGAATTTAACTGAACTGAATTGGCGTAGTACTTACGTGACTTTAATTAAGGATCAATTCTTCAGTCTTGGTCTGGCTGGTTATTTTATGAGACTTTGTCCCCTTTTATACCGGGAACTTTCTCGTCGATGTTCCACCAATGATTTATGACATTATGAATTATTTACTACAGACCAGACACCGCTGTTTTGCTCTAGCCCATGAACCGTATTACATTTAGCTTTTTATGAATAGTAGATTGTCGTGTTCCGCACTAGCGCCATACAGTCTTAGCAAGGAAAACTGTAACGCATCTCATAAAACAAAGAAGTACATACCCGTTTGTTCTAATAGGATGTTGAACATTTTCTGTGGCAGCTATGGATTTTAATTTCTTGCCTTGCTCACATTTTTAAGTCATGCATATAAAATCTAAGCAATCAACTGCTTTGCATCTATAAACGTGATTGAAATTCAAAAAGGTTATAAGAGTTATATCCACCCAAACGGTATTATCACAACACTTCCACTAACCGAAGTTGTGTCGAGCTCGCCTAAAAATAAGAATGGCATTTTATTTGGTATGATCCGTCACAATCCATAAGGTGGCAGGCTGGATCTGCTCAGTCTCCCTAAACAAGTGTTCTTTACCGCCTTGTGACAGCACCCCTGGATGCACGTGCAGCTCAGTAATTACCTAACGTGGTGTGGCGCGTGAGAGAGATGAAATATTTTAATATAGGATCAAAGAGACATTCTTAATGCATTGTGTGTCCGGCTAATGGCACTTAGTACATTTCCGTCTTAAGTAACGTGTCTATGCTTTTGGTGGCATGAAAAGGCCATATGCGAATCTGTTGCATCTGAGTCACATGGCATGTGTTCATCCTTCCTTCACAATTGTGATTTAACATTATAAGTGAATTCATGTCCACCAGGGGGGTAGGGTGAATCTGTGTCTGTCTGCTACAGCCTCTGGCCCTGGGGAGTGGAGTGGTATATCAGAACAGATGTGAACTCACCCCACTGTCACCCTATATCTTGCAGAGACAAGATCCTCTTTGTTTATGTCACAGAGGGCCTGCGTTTTTACATTATGTGTGTTAAACTGAAATTTCTTGTAGTTGAATGCTATGGAAATGTCTGTGTCTGTGTGTTCGACATCCCCTTTGTTTTCGTTTTTCAAGTCTTAGTGTAAATAAATTATTTCTCTGACAATCTTGTTGTATGATCGTACAAACAATAATCAATCAATTTCATAAAATTAATATCTGCTAGCATCTGTTTCTGATACGGATGCTCTTGTAATATTGTGTTAGGCTGAAAAACAATGGCGTTATTTTGGGCTGAAATAATTAAAATTTACTTTTGCAGGTTTTTGCACTTAAGTTCAAGTTTCACACTTAGAATTAAGTAAAATCTACTTAACTAAGTTGTCACTCCACTGACATTAGTACAGCTAATGTTCACTAAATGATACAACATAAACCATAGTCATTATATAACCATCTTATAACCCAACCACAAGCTCTACTCTTTACCACAGTGGTAACCACAAAAACCTAGACAACAGAAATTTTAATCTTTTAAATGTCCAATATAACTTTAAATGCATAAAATGATTTCAGCACCTTATTTCAACATTAACTATTCCATTTCAGTTCAATGCAAGCGCAAAGCTTGTTGGCAACTATAAATCTATCCATGTATATTTAATTAAGTAACTTTAGTATGTACAGGTGTTGGACAAAATAATGTGAACACCTGAGAAGTAGGTCGTTGTAAAAAGTTTATAAGTGGTTTAGGTAGCATCAGCTGCATAATGCAGCTTCCACCCGTTTTGAATATGATTCATACAAATTCATAATGGTCCTCCAGTACTGTTGTCTATGAAACATCCTGGCAGTGCTTTCAAGAGAGGTTGCGTAGGGAATCCTGCTTTTCTCAATCTCCTCTTCCAAAACTTGGCCCACAGAGGTTTGATAATATTCTAGTCTGGTGATTTGTCTGGCCAGGGCAGATGTTGAAGTTCTTAATGCTCCTACTGTCCAGGTTTTATGATCTTGAATCTTTTTTTACATTTCTTTCTTTTTCACTGTGATTTTGGCTTTATTCTCTGTGGTCAGATTTTGTGGAAACAGGGTCTTCAAGGTGGACATTGAGGTTTGCTGTCACTTTGCTGCAGTAGTTCTGTGTTGTTTAGACAAAGTCCTTCTTAGTGTTCAACATGTCTCTGTCATTCACTTTCAGTTTTTGCCTTCTTTGCTGATGAAATCTAGCCATATTTGTGTACACTGTTATAATCACAAAAGACTTTTGTCCTTAAAAAACAAAATAATCGGGCTTTTACAGACACTTCTGCTAAACAGGCTCCCATGTTTTGTCTCTTTTGGAAGTCTGACATTTCGCAGATTGCTTGTACTAAACACTCCTAAACACAACTTATACTACACTAATGTACAACCTAGAGAATATAGACAACTAAATAAAAAAGACAAATACCCTTGCAATATATTTTTTTCCACTGTATCCTACAAAAATAATATAAACCCCTATAATAATGGGTTTTATAAATATATGTAAGTACATGTCGTTTTTAGTTCTCAGCTTACCAATAAAGACTGAAACTCAATGAAATTAAGCTGTGATAAAATGTTCACAGCAATTGTGTTATTTATGCTGGTTTTTAATTAGCTTGTAAACAGCAAAAAAATTTAAAATAATAAAATAAAACTTAATAGAAATTGTCTGTAAAAATGGTGCAGGGGGTAGCCCGTGAATAAATAGTCCGTTTCAGTTATGTATTTTAATTTTTTTTGATTATAATCTAATATCAAACAAATCTACATCCGTGTTTTCCTAACATGTGTGTTTACATTCAAGTGGTTGCAAATCCTTACGACAAGACAGAGAACGTAAGTTACATGTATATCTTCAAGTGTCAGTAACAACAATTGTCCGATCGGCAGTCCCCCAGACGGGCGACCGTGTTGGCGAGACATTTGTTTGAGAATTTTGGCAGTAAGATGTGACCCAATTTAGACAACCAATTATTCATCGGGGTGGGTCATTCTCACGAAACGCAATTCCCCTTCATCGCGTTTGAAGTAGTTACAGAAGATGAAGGACAACGCGGTATTACGAGAATGTCAATAGAGCATTCAACGTTTTTCTTAATACGATACTTCTTTCGAAAAAGTGAGTCCTGCAGCATTTCGCAAGTCTCCTTTGAAAACCGTATGAT
The DNA here is from genome assembly GCA_018155175.1 of Sinocyclocheilus anophthalmus. Taxonomy (NCBI): domain Eukaryota; kingdom Metazoa; phylum Chordata; class Actinopteri; order Cypriniformes; family Cyprinidae; genus Sinocyclocheilus; species Sinocyclocheilus anophthalmus. The sequence continues at coordinate 352,487 of JADLZN010007769.1, read as the reverse complement.
TATAGGACCTAGTGACTTATTGCTCGCCGCAGAAGTTGCGTCACAGGAGCATGCAGGTGTGAGAATTTCACTGTCTTGTTCATCTGCTGGTTCTTGCCAATTATTCCATGCAAAGAGACTTACTACATGCACATTACAGAGAGCATGCGACCCACATACCATTAGCAGCTAATTATCCACTTAGAATTAGCTTTACTAGTCCTGATTGTACTGGAAGGAAATTCTTAATATCACCATGTTCCATTCATTGGCCAACATGCTGAAGAATAAAAGAGGCATCTGTATCTCATTTGCCTTCATTTGTTATTCACCAAGGATTTGCACACATGTGAATCTCACGTTGCTATCAGTCAGTGCCGATAGGTTCCTTCGTGGTCCATACCCATGATTGGTCAAGCTTTCTCTAGATTGAAATTCTACGATCGTCGCTTATAATTTAAGATGAGAGCAGTGTCACAAACATCCTCCTTGAACTCTTGTGGGCTTGTGTGAGGTTTGAAGTAAAACTCGAACCGAAGCATTTGTAGAATTATATGACACAATGACAATACTATTCAAAAACCGAGAATCATGGCTTCAGTTTCAGTTTGTGCATTATGTTACTTGTGCCTATTCTAATCACCTGTATGAGTGTATGTGTGTGTGTTTGTGATTCAGTGCACTGCCTTGAGACTGTAGAGTGTCTCATTTCATAGATTGATTTTTCTTTCAAATTATAGTATACATTTCAAGTTTCATTACACAAGCCACACACTCACAAGCACATCCAGAATTAATGTTTTGCCACACCTGCTAATAATGCTGGGTAAAAATAGATACATGTATCATGTAGTTAAATGTAACTTTTTTAATTAAATTGAAATCTGTGTTTATTTCTGTTTTTGGCAGCAAATAGCAGACCATTTTTTATCACTTATAGCATCATATACTGTACTGTCTGTCAGTGAATTGCAACCTCTTATGAAAACAATGCAAAATAAATAAATACGCGTACAAAAATTTCACTTGCTGGTTTTATGAACATGTCGCAATATGAATTACAGGCCTCAAATATGGAACATAAAATAAAATAAATCAGCTTCACAGTAGTCACTTTGAATACCTATAGTCACTTTAAATAACTATAATTATTTTATAGAATCACATCACTTTGGTGAGATGGCAAAGGTCAAATTATCAATCTACGCTGTTGTTATAAATAAACCATGCACTTTTAAAAAAAAATATTACCGGCTGACTCAATAAATCCAGATTTTACTTGCATTTGGCGCTTGGCGAGTGTTAATTTTGGACGTGCAGACACAGATTCAGCATTGCTCACTGTACTGAATGCTGTGAACGGTGGGTGGCAGCTGGTGAAAACTGATTAATGCTTTATCTTTATTTAGTAACATTTCATTCAGATATGATATGTCCTTTTTATTTGGAAAAATGTACCCCAGGAACTGTGCTTCAATGAAAACAGAATCTATGCTTTTGTCTTATTTTTCTGCAGGTATTTTTCCCCCCCTGGCATTAGCTTTCCTGCTTTGAAGAGCCCTTCCATCAACCAGAAGTTTAATGAAAAATGATACATCTATAATTTAATTCTGCCTCATTTTTCTTAGTCAAAACACATTAATTAATAGTCCAAGCACTTTATCTAGAATACCCAGCAGTCCTGTTCAGGAGTAATTGGTTTCTGTAGGGAAACACGCATGTTTGACAGGTGGTTCAGGGGTTTGAGTGCTAGAGCTGTGAGATGCAGACTCAATATGCTGCCATTCTGCATTATTTAGAAATCTAAGTGGTCTAGTAGTGATCTTTTGATATGAATGAACAAAGCTACACTTTGGTGGAGAGCAGTTATGTGAATAAAAAATTATCTTAAAAAATACTCAAGTGTGATTGGTGTACACACACGCACACACACACACACCCACACACCCACAGTGCACGGCGCACACAACCCACACAACCCACATTTTGCAATCACGCTGACATGGTACTAGCTGCAGGGACCACTATCTTTCAAATTAGTCATTAATATTAACCGTAAAACAGTCTAGTTCCTTAGTGGTTGTTCATTATGTGCTCGAAAATGTGAAAAAGTTTCAATTGTTCATCGTTAAGACTTTTCTTTTTTTTCCCACAAAAATAAATGGGGCCAAAAATTTTGTTCCCCCCCCCCTTAAAAATTGTCTATAACTTTTTAATATTATATTATATATTGTATTTTTGTCATTGTAAAAATTATGCCACATTATTTGGTAACTACGGCAAGATCTATTTCTGCAGAAGAACAGCTAGTGAGCTCATTTGGAAAGCTGTGGAGTTGTCAAGGTTTTGTAATGACTCTGAATGTGCAATCTAGCATCTACTTGCTTTCCCACAAAAGCATTTTACAGATGTTTAACCAATATATTGAATCAGAATAAAAGGAAATGCATTCCTTTATACACATTAGTGGATAAATGTACCTGGCTGGGATTTTATTTTCACCAGTTCTTTTTAATCATGAATCTATTTGTGCCAATGTTTAAGCATATCTTTGTAAAGCTTGTATGTTTTTCTAAGTCTGTTTTCCAAGTCTGGTTCTTTAGGATTTGCTTTAAGCCACAAATTGTGTTACATTTTACATCCTGTTAGTTTTATTAGCGCTATCTTTACGACAGCTCTCAGGTCAGACAAACAACTCCGGTTGTGTTCAGAATCAGTCAGCATGTTCTACTTAAAGAGTTCTTTATCTCAACAACAGCTTTTCTGCCAGCCAGTCAGTCTGTCTACCTACTTTATAAAAAAACAAGCCAGCCTGTTTGAATGTCCCTACTGCCCTCGGTTACCTGTTGGTCTGCTGCCAGGTGGGAACAGGAGGGGCCGCCTCGTTTACCTGTGCGAAATCAAACAATAGCCCACCTCTCTGATTGGCCAGGGAGACGAAGCCCCTCCCTCAGCCTCTGTTGTAATTCAACACCTGACAGATTTTGCTTGTGCCTGAATTAGTCTTGTTCACACAGTCTCAGAAACCGTGCGTCTGTCCCCAGAGACACTGTCCCAGCTAAGAGCTCAGATAGAGTAACGCCGCCTGCGCTGTGCCTGATATATGGATTAGCCACTTGCTGTACACTTGCAGTTGCCTTCCTCTTCAGGACTTGGGTTTGGATCCACTAGTTTTCCAGGTTCTTGCTGAAGGATTTCTTAACTCTAATCAGATTTCCTTTGGATGGTTTTCTTCACATGGGTAAGTGGTGCACATGCATTGGATTTTTGCTAGTAGTGGTAGTGTACATGATCTTCTTGGCTAAACCTTGACATTTCGTAATAATATTCCATCATTTGCACTTAAATGAGGGTCTTATTAGTGGTGCGGTCTCTCTCTTGATCTCCTCTGTGTACCTTCTCTTGCTGTTGTACAGAGACACACTGGGGGCTTAGGAGAAACCATTAGCAGAATCACAGCTGTCCTGTGGCGACTGATTTTCTCAGTCTTACATGTAAATCTCTCTGTTCATTCTACTTGAGCATAATGTTCACCTCAGACGCTGCTTTTTCTGAGGGCGTTATGTAAGACTTTTTTAATTAGTCTGGTTGAATGTATAATTTAGATTGAATTATGGGGATATTGTAAAACTACACTGTCTTTCCTGGAAATGTTTTACAGAGAGTGTGTGAACTAGTGCAGTTTGTGATGTACAAAAATTATGAACTGCTTCTATTTTACATGCTATTTCTCGAATTTGATAAACAGAATTTGTATTTAAATACAAATTCACTGCAATCAAGCTGATTTGATGATTTGAGAAAAAGTACCCAAGGGCATCTTGAGCATCCAATGAAAAAAATAAAAATGACCTCTTCACATGATCGGTGTCATAAATGTATTTGATTAGTGGACCTAACATTGAACTCGGTCATGAACTTTTAAAATATTATTTAATTTTAGTACTTTATATTTCTTATATTTACTCTGATGCTTTTTTTATATTTCTTATATCCATTTTTATTTGTTTTTTATTATTACTTTTTTAAAGTTAAAATATTTTAAATATGCCTATTATTAATATTGATATCATTAAATCTAATCTTCAGTATCAGAATTTTGGACTGTATACATTTGTTCTAGTGTTCATATCAGATAGTCTCAAACCTAAATAACCTTGACTAGTCATTGGTCAGTTGAATAATTACAACAAATGCAAATAACTTTATACAAACATGAATTTTGATTATATACAGTTGCTGGCATAGTTATACATGCATTTAGTGAAGACCGCTCTGTTGATTATAATGTAGTTTCATCACATTACCATATGTTCAGTGTAACAAGTGTTCCCTATTTCCTATACAGTGCATTTATATTCCCTCTATACAGTATATGGTATTTACTATACAGGGAATAATGAAGGAGTGAGTAATTTGGCACACAGGAGAGGTGCCAACGCATGTACATAACCAACCCTTTTTTGACAGAAATACGAAACTCGCGGCTTGGGGTTTTTTGTTTTTTTTTTTTGTTGTTGTCACCTAGGCTACAACTGCACGTTTTCATTTGTGCAAGGCCTGTAATAAGTCATTTGGATAAATGTATGTTCAACTACAGTATAACAAGCAAGAACACTACAGGATAACAGGTGAAAGGCAATGCAGAAAAGTGAAAAATGATTTGCGGGTCAAATACACTTTAACGGGTACACTGTTAACATGTGAAACAATCTCACGGGCCGGTAGTTTGAGACCTCTTCTTTAAAGTGAATTTTACTTATATGTAACAAAACTGGGCTGTATAGATTGAACTGGGTAACTTTGCCTCTGCCGTGATTGAATGGTGTTATCAAAAGTGTCTTTTTGGAGAGAAGTCAGCGGGAACCTAGCTGTCTGTCTCAACTTTGTTCCAGTGTGGAAGGCAGTCTTGTCCCCAGGTAGTGATTCTATATATTCACCACAGTCTAGAGGCTTCCTTCTTTCAAGCAACCCATTGTCTCGGTCCTACTCCCAGCAGTCGGCCCTTTGCAATGCCATCCATTCAGTCACCGGCCTGCATATCGCTCTCGTCTCCCTCCTTTGCTTTCCCCTCGCTTTGTGCTCTCTTTCTCAGTAGCTTGCAATGTTGCTACATACGACCACAGCTCTCTTCGGTTCCCTGTAATCAATCAGGAAGGAGGCATTCAAGAGAGATTGGGACATCGGTTCCGGAGAGGGCGTTTAGTGACTTTTGTTATTGTTAGTCCCCAGATCGGAACAATACAAGCAGTAGTTTGAAGATCTTGACCCCCCCTGATCGTTTAGAATCACCATCTATGACCATCTCGTGTTTCCCTTCCATGTTCGGCTGTCGCAGTCTGATTGGTGCGTTTTGCGCACTGGTAAGCTTAGCCCTTTAGGTCTGTGTTATAAGAGGATACGTCATCATGTCCCCGTATCAGTTGGTGACTCAGCACCTAGGAAGCAGTTTGAATTAGGGGGTTTCACTAACGGCAGTCCTTATGTGGGGCGGTTACGGCTTTGTTGTGTTTGCGCTTTTGACTCTGTGCTGTTTTAGGGCCTGATTGATTTGTTGTGAGTTGCTCTGGGTTTTTTTGTAGTTGTGTAGCTGTGTGTGTTCAGTTTTGGGGCTATTGGTTTCAAAATCCAATCGATGGCAACATTTTAACCCTTACTACTCTTAAAGAGACAGTTGGCGCTTGATTCTGCTTGATATCAACCTTTATTGTTAACTTCATGCCGATTAACGACCTGACGCAGGGCATTGTGCATCTCTAGTTTATTTCGTGCTTTGATATGAAATGATACAGGCTACAGCGCGCGCCGGTGCCTTTGTGCGTGTAATATAAAAGCACGCGCAACAAACACAGTACTGTTTCTGCGCTCGTTTGACTCGCGTCTGCTGCTGAAGTGAATCTGGAGCGCGCGTCTGAAATGTTATTTTTTTACTTTTCACTGTTCAAGGCACTTGACCTCATATTGCATCAGCATTCTTTTGGATAAGAAATTGTCTGTTAAATGAAGAATAGCATATTGTTTCATGAATACCTCCCCTATTTGTCATTGGAGGATGGATACATAACAGATACAGAGTCCAGGGGGTTTCCTCTGAATGTTTCATCTCACTTGGATGTGAATGAAACCACTGTCAGCAGTGGTGACAGTAATTTGTTTGGCTTATAAAGACTGCATTTGCTGTTTATTGCTCTCTTTGATGGAAGTTCCTCCATCATGAACCTCTGAAGAGGAGTTCAAAATAAACCCAATTTAATTAGCATTTGAATTTCTGTCCGTTGTGATTTACAGTGCCATCCACTGAAACTGCCTCTCTGTCTGTTATTTCTGTTATCACGGTCTGCCGTAGAGACCCGAGCAAAAGGCGGCAAGCGTTTAACAGCATTATTCTGGGCTGCTATTTTCAATTTGTTGCTTTAAAAGTGACGATACAATCTTGAAAATCAACCATCTCTCCTTCCTTTGAAAACTTCAAAAGCAGATGTGTGAATCTGCAAACTTTGATCTTCTTTGACCTGAGAACTTTGATTGGTGAGCAGCTCTGTACTTTTCCCCTTATGAAATAGGATACATCTGTAGTAATTACAGAGCTCGCAGAGCTGTAGCCTTATTCCTCAAACATTCAGATTAACCACGAGTATTAAACATTTTCAATTAATTCAGCTTGAAACGCTTAATGTACAGACTTTGTAGATAATTTCAGCATCGGCTATCTAAAAATTTTGTTTTATTTTTTTTGGCTGTTGCAACATTTTATCAATGTGGGGTGGATGACACATGGATGCACGTGTTCCAGAAAAAAAGGTCAAAAGCTTCACTGTGGCCCCTACAGATCCAGAAGTATGAGTCCATATTGTACCGGGTTAATACTATACATATTTAAATTACTTATAGGACGTACCATAAGAAGTATCATAAACAGGTACAAAAGTGTACCTTTTAAAAATCAGTGACCGCTTTTGTACCTTTATTTTCTGACTGTGTGTACAAGCAATTTCAATATCAAGATTTTAGGTTAGATGTATATGAATGTTTAAGGGAAAAGGTATATTGTATGTCTTGTAACTGGTTACTAAGTTTTTCTACCCTTTTAAATAATCTTTTACCTTTCACCTATGGTAGTTTATTTTATATTGTCCTGCAATGTGTCCTGCATTTACAAAAGTACTAATTAGTGTGACATCATAAAAGTTGCATGCATATACTTAATCCAAAGCCATTTTAATTAAAATAAAATTATTATATGCATGCAACTTTTATGATGTCGCATTAATTGGGACTTTTAGTACTTTTGTAAATGCAGGACACATCAGCTTTCTGTAAGCAGTGCATGTCAATAATACCTACTCCGATTTAAGATTTACTGTATGTAAATCTCTCATTGATTTGCATTGATAGAATGCTTAGCATTCAAAATGTGATGGCGTAGTCATAATGTTTGCATACTGAATTCTGATTGGAGTTCTGTGTGTGTAATAAAACTCAATTGGTCTTATACTCTACCATTCTTGTTTCTATTCAACCATTTATAGTCTAGTTTGCATTGCAAAAATGATGTTGCATTATGTATTCTCAGGAGTGTCATGACAACAGCAAAGCTGCTCTAATGTGCCATTTAATTCCCAAAGACTATAACCAAAACTTACATAAAACTAAAACACTAGTCTTTGGGAGCCTTGCAAGCACTGCCTTTTCCTTGTGGAAATGCAAATGTAGTTTTACAATATAAAGAAGCGCAAATACTCTTTGCCAGCATTTCTAAATGTTATGCAGTTTTATGTTTTCCTAAACTTTTATTTCTCTTATATCTGGTCACCGATGCTGTCGCTGCACGTGTGAGGAACCCGAGGGACTCTTGATTCCTGCTGTGTGTGTGTGTGTGTGTGTGAGACACAAGTCTGCACTCGTCCTTGAGTATCTTCGGAAAGGATTCTGACAGTAGCGTTGCTTAGAGACCGTCTCAGTGTGTTCTCCGCTCACTATGAAGCCCAAAACTCAAGGATTAGAGGACAAGAAAGGTGTATGAATGCCGTTTGTAGACAATAGGAAACCCAGTCAGTGACTCTTTAAAACGTTGTACAATGAAACGTAGAGCATAATGGCTAAAGGTGCTTTGGTTTTACAACAGGTGTCCCACTGAACTGAAAGCTCTTTTCTCCACATGGAAGGTGTCATTCATATCCATGTCGCGGCCCCTTTTGTGTTACATGACCTTTTTTGACACACCCTGCGACCATGCAAAATTAGTACTGGATTTAACGTGTTTGTGAAAGATTCTCAGCTGTTGTCGCAGAAAGTGACCGTGGAAGGGTCTATGGTTTGTTTTCCACCTCTAGGTTTGTTTGCACGAACAACCAGCTGGAAATACAAAGCAGCGTGTCATTTATTAGCCGGTCATGTACATTTACAGGCTTGTCTGTACCCGTCAAAAGCACTTGAGGAAATAATACGATTCTTATCCATATTCATTGTCTGACTCATCCGCCACTGGCTGACCACCAGCACATGCAAATCAGTCATTTCAGATAAGGCCTTTTCTTTCCGAAATTAGATATCTTCCGAGCCACTGGAGGACCCCTGTATCTCCCTCACGTACACACACCAAATATGGATTCAGATTAAATGTAGTCTCTCTCCAGTGGGCCACATGCTGGGACTATCACCCCACTGCTTTCCTCATTAACATACAGAGCTGAATAACAGCATCTCTGACTGCTCCCCTCCTGCTTTTAATGAACACACAACAGTGTGGAAAACATGTGAAACGGTATTTGGCCACTGTAGAATTATCAATGTATTTTATGCTCTTGCATATATCGTTTTACACAGTTTGAGCCGCATAATCAAATATTCTGAGTTGGCATATAGCACTGCAAAAATGCTGTTCTAAATGTATTTTTTTACTTGGGTTTGAAATGTCTATACTGCTTTAAAACAAGATTACTTGACACTATAAGCAAAACTGCATATGACATTGAGCTTAGATGCTTGTTTTAAGCCATCAAACCTACAATTACTGGGAAAAAAGTCAGTCAAGGAAAATATAATATTCCAATGCAATTTTACTTCTCATGTACATTTATATTGTTCTAATTATGCTTAGATTAGTTTTTACTGCAAAAATCTAAACCACTTTAAAACAAGATTTACATGATAAACAAAACTGCATAAGATCCAGATGCCTTCAGACCTAAAATTAGTTGGAAAAAGTCTGCCAAGGTAAACAAGACTTGGAAAAAAAATATCTGTCAACGAAAATTTTCTCACGCAATTTTACTTCTCATGTAAATGTATCTTTATCTTCTGATGATGTTTATTTTTTTTACTGCAAAAAAGATAAATATACTGATTAAGAATATAATTTACAGTATGAAGATTATCTATATCTAAACAAGATTATCTTTATCTAAAGCTTTGCATTGATATGTGAAAGTGTGATGTTAAAGCTGCCGTTCACAGGGAAGTAAAACTATTCTTCATTATGTGGTTATATAACTGAAAAGTGTCTAAATGTTTTCTGATATACAACATGATTTTTCACATTTTGTTATTATAGTTAAAAATGGCACATTTATTCCCATGTTTAGGTGAGAAAATCAAGGGAAATGTTTATAAAATATTTGTAGATGTTACGAACAATTTTGGGTTTACACCTGAATCCTTCAATTAGTTGTGCTGATACAGTGACAGATAACAAAGCCTTTATTCATGCTATAATTCTCTTTCTCTGTTTGAGATGAATGGAAAAGTGAGAGGAACCCAAACAGATGCATATCACTGGAAAATAATGAACGTGTGTCCCTGCAAAAGGTCGGATTATTCAAATCATAGCCATGGAGTCAAATCTGTTTCGACTCCATGAGTCTGATTCATCTCAGGTGTCAGATAAGTTCTGGAGGATTTGATATTTTCTGCACATTTAATACAATTCCAGACACTGTGATTTTTGAAATCTTTTTTCAGTGTTATCGATCGGGATGTTGATGTCGGAAACAGATCCGTAATCAAATGAATGATACAGTTAGTGATCAATACTGTCAGACTGAAACCATGCTGCGGGAGAGTCTTTGAAGGGCAGATCCTGTCGAGACACCGCCAAGGGCTTCTCATGGAAAGTAGACCAGGGTTTATTTGTCTGGTGCCATTGATTAACCACTCAAATGACCGTTACATGTTTTCAAATACTTTGTATATGAGATACAAGAGCGTTTTGATCGAGGTAGAACACACAGATACCATAGATGTGTGGTTGCAATATGATGTGTTTCTTAACACTTAAGAAAGAAAAATAACAAATTAGAACTCTTTAATATCTCAGTTATTTTTCCTAGATAGCAGTTAGATAAAATAGAGGGTAAATGGAGAGTTATGCTTAACCCTGAGAATAGTCATAAAAAATATACATTTTTGAAACTGAACAGTTTATTGAACCATTAAACAAAATATAAAAGAAATATGATACCATAGGCTTTATAGGGTTAAGCCTCTAGCTTCTCAGATGTTTTTCCTGTGAAATGCATCTGAATCTCACGTGAGTTTTATAAGAGATCAGTGTCTCTAACTTCTCATCTCAAACATTTCTCATCAGCTGCTATCCACATTTATTTGTCCTGTATGCCGTTTTATTTTTTATTTGGGAGAATTTTCGGAGAAACACAGTTGATACATAACTAAGAAATCACGGCTATAAAAATGTAACCGCTGAGTAATAAGATTTGCATTAGCATGGTCTTTGCATACATTTATTTGCTAAAGACCATACTGTTTTCATCATTTATTGTTGGAAGTGCTTGCTTTTTTTATGCACATACATTTTCCCAAATGCTGCTCTCTATATGGGCTCAGCTCTCACATTCGTCTCCACATCCATGATGCTGCTGTGTCCTGCCCACAGCCTCCCGTCGTTCATCTTCTGAATGACCCATCCAGACGGATGAGCTCAGTCCCATCTCTGTTTCTCCTCACGCTACACTAACTCACAGGGATTAGAGCTGCATTCCCACATCCCACGTCAGCCATGTTGAGAGGCTCATCAGAGCAGCGGCGTGTTGCTTTTCAGCATGCTATCGATCCGCTCCTCCTCCTCCTCTCTGGAATAATCCGCTCTCTGAATGGACCAACCGGGTCTGACAGAGACAACCAACAGGCTGGGAGGAGCCGTCGTCTCTAACAGAGTCCGTTAAAAGATTTGTCTATCCTGAAACACTGCAGTCTGCCTTTGCCACCCCTGATGAATCAGCAGCATAGCTGGTTGCCATAGTTTGGATGCTGGTTCTCTTGTTTTACTAACTAGCTTTACCAGACTTCACTAGAAAGATCATGCTTGTTTGACAAGCTTTAAGTGAATATTCTTTCAGAATAGTCATTCTTGAGTAACTTTTCTGACCATATTTAGACAGTAAGCAACCACATAGAAATATGCTAAAACACTCAATACACCGTAGCAAGCACATATCAAACTCTCACTGAACTGTACTCATGTTTTTTTGTTGGTTTTAGTCATTTGACAAAAGAGGATCCTTTAAATGAAGTTAAAGTTTTGTCACATTTTTTGTCAAAAATGGCACCTTTTTAGCCAACATTTTAGTTGACAACAACGTATGAGCACAACATTGTCTAAGATTCATATGTGTTTTAGTGCATTGCTATGGAAAAACATATTCACAACCTAGTTCAGGTTGCATTTGCATCATTTTGTGCACATATAAGTATATTAGGTTTTACTGTATTGGGGGTCCGAAAACCAGTCAGTATCTGGTGTGACCACCATTTGCCTCACGCAGTGCAACACATCTCCTTCGCATAGAGTTGATCAGGTTGTTGATTGTGGCCTGTGGGATGTTGGTCCACTCCTCTTCAATGGCTGAGCGAAGTTGCTGGATATTGGCAGGAACTGGAACACGCTGATCCAGAGCATCCCAAACATGCTCAATGGGTGACATGTCCGGTGAGTATGCTGGCCATGCAAGAACTGTGATGTTTTCAGCTTCTGCCATCTTTTTTCTTCTTTCTTCAAAAGCACTGCTAGTGCATTGTAAATATCTTGCTGTTATTTTTTTCTGTCATCATTTTGTGAATGTTGTTTTAATTCAAATCACATCTTCATCTCGTCTCGTCATCTCGTTATCATTGAAATCAAAGAAACCCTTTGTTAATTAAGCACTTTAGTTTGCCGGTGTTCATTTGTGTCAATCCCTGACATTGATTATGATTGGATCATTTGAGACAGTCATATTCTCTGTAGATTTTTCTGCTTTCTTCAAAAACTGTATTTTTTATTTCACAGGTTTTTGAACAGTGTTTTAATTAAAATTTTTAATAATCAATGCACTTTTTTCTTTATCTTGTCTCTGTTATCATCTAAATCAAAAACCCTTTGTAAGATTACGATTTTCGTCAGTAATTTCTCTGATTGTTTTTGCACAGACAAGCACAAAATGTAGTTTTATTCATGACCTTGCTTCTTTACTTCTTTCTAGAAACACGCAATAAGTTCTGGCTGCCAAGGCAGAAGAACACGTTATCTTTCAATCGGATTACTAATGAACCATTTTTCAGAATTAAATATTTCCCCCTTCGCTCTCTCTTTCTCTCCTCCGCTCGTATGATAAGGCGTCCTCTCATTTAGTACAGTGATAACTCACTGAGGCATGTTAACCGCATCCCTGAGCGCTTCTTTAATTGACTAACTTTTTAGTATCTCTCTCTCGTGCTTGAGTTATTTAGCATTCATTTCACTGGCAAAAAAGCGAGAGCTGCCAGTATATCTCTCAGAGACAGACCCTCGACATTAAATCACTTCACACACACAACACACAACACACAAACATGGAGCTCGGTAACAAAACTCCCTCTAGTGCAGACACAATGTGCATCAACAGCACTTTGCCTCTGTCAGTCTTGAATTATGCATTTTGTTTGATTTTCCCACAGCGACGGCTGCAGACATGCATGCCGGTGAGAGAGAGAGAGAGAGAGAGATAGAGATGCTATAGATCTTGATTACAGTGACACTCTCATCAGAGCACACATGCTCACATAAACACTCTTGTCAATAGTGAGATGTTAATGTGAGCAATGCGAGTGAAAGAGCCGTCCTGGTAATTAATTCCAATTCAAGCCCAAAGTGCTTTGAGGAGAGATAACTGTGAGCCGCCATGATGCAGTGGGTTGAGCTGCCTCTCCTCTGCCTGCATATTGCACTGATACAAGAACATGGAAAGATGGAAAAAGCTCTCTACAAACCTAAGTGAGCTGCCTTGCTGTTTTCTCTTCCAAAGGCTTTACAATGACTGTGATGCAACATAGCTGAGCAACTTATGCACTACCAACAGCATAGATGCTCTGCTGATTTAGTTGTTGTCAGTGGGTACTTTTTTGTTAAAATGGCACAGCTTTATTATATCAAACTGTTTTAAATAAGAATTTTTAATTGTTTTGGAAAAAAGTCTGCATTTATTTAAACAAAAATCACATGATCCTTCAGAAATCATTCTAATATGCTGATTTGCTGCTCAAGAAACATTTATTATTATTATCAATGTTGAAAAGAGTTGTGCCACTTCATATTTTTGTGGAAACCATGAACATTTTTTAAGGATTTTTTGATGACTAGAAAGTTAAAAGAACAGTATTTGTTTGAAATAGAAATCTTCTGTAAGAATAAAAATGTGACTTAATTAATTGAATGCACCCTTGCTGAAAAAAAAAATTAATTTCTTGGAAGGGGGATTTTGTGTTTATTTTATTTGCTTATTTATTTATTTATTACAAAAAGAAAAAAATGCAACAAGCTGGAAATTCTACAGCTATGCTGTAACTCCATAAATTTATAAACACCATGCAGAAGATTAGTGATTGGCTTGTTTTTGTCTTTTTAGTTATGCTTTTAAGGCTATCACAAGTCATTTCTGTAAAATTAAACAAAAAAAGCTAGTGTTTTCCAGCTAGAGAAGATTATCTTGGTGACAGTTCACTATAATTTCTATATTGTTGAGCTCTGATTATAAAATATAAACAGGGACTATATGAAATTGACATTTTTACTTGTCAGCAATGCATTCTTGATTTGCCTTCTGTGTGGAATTTACATGCAGTGTTGCTTTGGATTTTATTCAGCCTATATTTTGGAACAGCTTGTGTGTTGGGCCTTTGAACCCTTTCAAGGTTTTCATAGTTTTGGAAAAAGAGAAAGGAGTCCTCTCCCCTGCTGTCTTCTCTATTAAAGCTGAGAGCTCTCTCTTGGGTGCCCATCTCTCTGAGGAGGGACCTGCTATGGCCACTGACCACATTGTTATAATAGACAGATTTATGTGCTCGAGGGACTCGTAAAGCTGCTCCCCTTTTCCTCCCACGAGTTCCATCACGCCGTCCCTACCTCCTGCTGAACTGCTGTACTATTATAAACCAGCTGGTAGATAGAAATGCTTTCGCTCTCTCTCTTATTCTCTCTGTGAGCGCACTCATGCATAAGAGGAAATACAGGTGCATTTTAACTGAGCGTGAGACAACATCATGGACAACCCATCAGCCATCACCTCTCACTCCTGTTATACCACACTTCCAGCTCTAATGGTGATAGATGTGGCACACTTGTGCGCTTGTGCATTATAATGAGAAGCAGGTGGCGTGTTTATTCCCCAGGAAGTGTGTCGGCGAGCGTGCATGTGACTGATATCCTGTACAGCTAATGAATCAGAGCTGTGCATGAAAGTGCACTGGGCAGGTCACGACAACAAACCCTCTTGGTCACACGGTAAAACATTCAGCGTCAGACAGGTGAGCAAACAGCCGGCACTCTGTGAGGCCAGATACATGTGGAGGTTAATTGCTGTTGTGTCCCGAGGCTGAACATTAACCCAGGTCACCTATGGGCCACGGCATTTACGCTAGCGCTAACTTGACTGGCTAAATCCTCTGAACTCATGCCATCACTCGCTCAAAAGTTCATAACGGATGTCACTGTCACAGCTTCTCAAGCGCAAAGTGCCTATTCCCAAATGTTAGCATCAGGATATTGATTGGTGGCAGACGGTATCATTTAATTGCTCGACGGCACTCTCTCTGGCCCTCAGCGTTTAATCACATGCGGTGCATTTATGAGACGCCTCTGAAACCCCAATTAATCAAAACACAACAATCAATGCGCAGCAGTGCGTGCGAATCCTAAACCAGCTACTTTAGGAGCAACTCCCCCAATTGCTGCATGACAGAAAACCATAGGATTTTAAAGATTGTATGCTTGTTTCATCATTTTAGGCTTTTATTTGAATCAACAAATGCCTTCCAGCAAACGTGTTTGACATTAATTCTTTATGTAAGGAGAGATTAACAGTTAGTAACTGGTCTTTTAGTTGGGTTTCCAATACAACATGATGCCCGATCAACCAATTACAACCACGTTTTGAACTTTTAAACTTATTGTTGTTGAGTATTTGATCCCAACACAGTAAATATCACACTTTTGGGATGTAACTCATCCTGCAGCATTTGTGCTCCAATCATGAATGATTCTTTAAATTAGGCATTCACGATGTTATTGGACCGATATCGGAATCGGCCGATAATGGCTTAAAATTTAAATATAGGCATCGGCCCGATATGAAAAGTTATGCCGATATCTCTGTCCGATAAGAGGATTAACTCACATGTGCTTAGGGTGTACTAGCGATTAGATAGTCGTCATTCTTGAAGCAAACTTTTGCCTGAATGATGACTAGATTCACTGTTTTGGATCGCTGCATTTAATTTGAGAATGCATGTACAAGATGATGTGTTCGGTGTGTGATAGGATCAACAGTCACTAGTGCGTGCGGCAGCTTCCCCCGGGTCCTAATGCCCATCTTGTAAGGCATTGTATTTTCATAATAAAAGTAAAATACATAAATATCATTAAGAAACGTGTGTTTCTGAATAAATAAAGCAGTATCAATGTCATAAAATAATGAGTATGTTTTAATTTAAAGATCAGAAGCTATAGCTTACATGAATAAAAAAAAAATCACAAAAATGATACTTGTAAATTAAATTTTATATATACAGATTTATTCAGTAATGTGTAATATATTTTTTTTAATCAAATTCTGAGGCTTTCCATATTTTCATAGTTTTACAACATCTTTTGCTTTAGACCATCTACAAATAAATCTTAAAATTAAATGTTTAGGTTACCACTGCATCTTTCTGAAAACAAAAAAATGCAGTGATTTATATATAGTTTATTTATAGTTTTTTTTCAAAGCTTCAATGTACTGTCAATATAAAATAACTTCATTATTGTTTATTTTAATTCTAACAAATAAGTTTTTGTTAAAAACTAACCAAAATTAAAAAATAATTTGTTTATAATTTCCGCACAGGAGAGACTTGGTTTTGTTTCCAAACAAAATAAAAATGACTGAACTGACTAGAGCTGAATAACAGCACTATTGTCTTCAGATGAGTAGTTATTGAACTGAACTGAATCAACACTGAACTCACTTGAGCTGAATAATGACTACTGTCTTTTAGAACTGTTTTACAGCAGAATACAAAAAACATCCCAGCCTTTACTCGTTATTTCACCATTAAATCAAACCTTTACTCACCCTAAAAAAAAAAATACCACCCAATCTTTCCAAACCTGTATGACTTTCTTTCTTGAAAACAAAAGGAAATGTTTTGATAAATATTTGTGCATCCCTTATCAAGGGATTGAAGTTATTCTTACCCAAAATATGTCATTAGATCTCATTTTTTCCTTACATTTGTATTTTACTTGTATTTAGTTAACTCTTCTTGGCACAGGACCAATTTCATTTCAATAGGCAGATGTGTGAATGAGATTTAAGAACTGAAGTTTTTCAGTACTAAGAAAGAAAGTCATATGAGCTTGGAGTGTCATGAGGGTGAATAAATTATGACAGAATTATATTTTTTATCTTAATAAGCATCTCTTTCCTTTTATAAAGACAGCATACTCTTTCCTGCGCTTGCCGCCAATCTGTTCAAGTATAAACAAGCACCACAGCTGATAATATAAAGTCATATCTGTCTTGAATAAGACTCATGGGATAAGTATAAATCTGGACGATTAATCGCAATTTATGTAATTGCCAGAATCGCAGGTTCAGTTTCGGAGAGAGCCAGGCGACGGAATGTGCAGTTCATCACATCGTGGCGTCTGGGGCGCTTTTGACCGGCTCACTGAAGCGCTGGGTCACCCATGGCTAATCATTAACTCATTACTGTGTATCAGGCTGTAGATCAGCTTTAACTCCAGTGCATTTAGAGCTCTGACAGTTTTATGGAGGCTTCAGAATACGTCTGTACAGAGCAATAAAACACTCCGAATGGAATCTTGGAATGCTGTGGGAATGAATAGACTGTGGTCTTTCTGGCTCACGTTCAGTGATTCAGACTTCCTGAAATGCCCAGTCCCTCTAATCGCTTGAGGTGTTCTGCTCTACTGGGTCATCTGTTCTCCTTTGTAGGCTTCAATAGCTACGTCCTTCACTAACCTTTGGTTGATTTCTGATTAATTTTTAAACCCTACTCATGTTCTCGAAACTAATAAAAAATTTATTTGATCCGCTTGCATGACATCATATTGTAGACGTGTTCAAATGACTTTAAGACAAGAAGTCAGCTTATCAGACATGTAAAGAGCAGATATTATTGCTCATAAACCTTTTAAACAAATACTAACCCGGCATGCCAAGCACTGTCAACAGGCTCACACTTTCTCTTCTAGAATCTTCTTTTCTCATCCACCTTTTTATTTGGTGAATACCTGACTTGCACTTTTGTCTTGGGCCATTAGCAGAGAGCATGCACAATAGCCATGAAAAATATTTGCATTCTTAAGGCACAGAATATGGGAACTCAAAATGTAGCCTTTTATCACCTTCATTTGTGTTGCTCTTCTTATTGTGAGTGATTCATTAGTGCACACTATTTTTTGCCTGGCGTAACCAAGAATTTTCCAACCCATTTTTAACCTACTTTAACCACGGTTTATATAGAGATAACTTTACATGATCCAGTCAATTAAATCAGGAATGCATCATCTTTTTAAGTAAAAAATAAAATAAAATAAAAGTAAAATAACAAAAAAATAAATAACAGTTATGCTTGTTTTTAAATTATAAAACAATAAATATAGTGCCATATTGCAGGTTTTATAGCGTCGTATTGTAATGTTATTTACTTTTATGCATTTGGCAAACACTTTTATCCAAAGCCACTGTAAGTATGCATGTATTACATAAATAAGAAAATATTAAGAAAAGTTTGCATTTATTTTCAAAATATTAAACCCACTTTTCAAGCAAGCAAGCAAAAAAAAAAAGATTTTAAAATATAAAACAATAAATATAGTGTCATATTGCAGACTTTACATTTACATGTATGTATTTGGCATGCACTGTTATCCAAAACGACTTGACTATGAAATGTATCAGTTTCATTAAATAAATAACAAAATAAGAAAGAAAGAAAGAAAGAAAGAAAGAAAGAAAGAAAGAAAGAAAGAAAGAAAGAAATACAATTATATGTTGTAGTTTTTAAAGGATAAAACAATAATGCGGTGACATGCATTTATGCATTTAGCAGATGCTTTTTTCCAAAGTGATTTACATTGCATTCAAGGTGTACATTTGATCTCTTCATGCTTTCCTTGGGAATTGAACCCATGTCCTTGGCGTTAGTGCCTGCTCTTCATACATTTCAAGTGTGATGTAAGTGTCTGAACTCAGTGCTATAAAAGATCAACAATAAAACTGCAATGCACTCAGCCTGCTCTGCTCATGCAATATAACCAGTTGCAGATGACTTACACCTCAACCGCAGAGCACAGGAGGATTTCTCCTCTCAAATCGCTCTGTGTGGTCCACATCTCATGCTGCTGTTGCATTTATCACACGCTCCTACATTCTCTTTATCTGCCGTTTTCACCCTGTCATTATATCCAGCACAGTGCCATCGCTTTTCCTTCCCTTATTAGTGTAATCACACCATTAACTTCGCTGTTGATACTTTGCTCTGGGGGCCAAAGTTATTTCGTAAATCTTTTATGGCCGCGCCACAGGATGTTGCAATAGCGGGTCCTGAGGGGCTCATCTCTTCTCTCTTGTTAGATTTTTTATCTTAACTCACATACTCATGCACACTTTTAGTGCTCTCTCTTGCCACTAATAATTAGTTGCAAGGGTGATAAAAGTCTTTTTTTCCCAGATCCCCCTCTGGCCACATAATCCCGTAAGCGCCACACACCACACTGAGTGCTTCCCTCAAACAAAGATTAAAAAAAGTTTATCATCCAACATGCTGGGCTCTGTATGCAGAAAGAGGAGCTAAAAGCTCCTGCGAGGCCCTCAGGAACAACTGCAGTAAAACCATTGAGACCACGGCTGTGAATCAGTCAAGGTCAAGATCTGTCTCCATGTTTTGTGTTATTGACTTTTAAGTGGGTATAGCCCTGTTCTGCCATCCAGAGTATTTACTGCTGTTTGTGTATGTAAATGCTTTGTAAAGAGATGGCATTGTTGAGTGATACACAATATATATATATTCATATTTACTCTGAAGGGGCTTGAAAGTTTTTTTTTTAATTCAGACGAAACACAATTTCAACCAAACAGCAAGCTGGATTTAATAAAGTAAATGTCTATAGTTAAAAGTAGTCAAGTCATCTTTTTCACACTGTTTACTAACTGAAAAATTATATTGAATCATTTTAATTTATGATTATTTGCCACTGATATAACCTCACGTTGTAATAAACGTCAATATTTAAGTACATATAATTTAATTTTAAAAGGCACAAAGAGACAATTTTGCTTTATGATGCAATTGATTGAATCGATTCATTTGGAACAGAGAGTTTAAACTGATCGATTGATTCATGAATCAAACTTACTGACTGAATGGGCAAATTAAAAATAAAACAATTATGATTAGAATTGCAATATCTGCTATGTTGCTTAATTAATAAGTCTCAAGTAAAATAATTGCAAACATATTGTGAATAATTGATACTGCCCAGCTCTTACATACCTGCTCACATTACGTCTTTTACTCTTTTTTGGTAAAAAGACTTTTCCTGGGTGATATGATTTTCGAACCTTGTTTTGTATGTATTATTGTGTGTATTCATGTTAAAAAGGAAAAGGAAGCACACCAAAGTGCTTTAGGCACCTTCATTTTCCTCAGTTTTCTCTGTTGAGACAATGAGCCTCCATTCCTGCCTTTGCTCCAATATTTATGGCCTCAGATCCGTTTCCCTCTTCGCAAATTCCTGCCGCAGCACAAATCTCCCTCAGCCGCTCCACAAATCTCCTAGCATCGCACAGCACTTGAAAGCCACAAATCTCGCAGGATTGCGTAGCTGCAGGGCGACCGGTGGAGCCGTGCGTTTGCACCTGGCTGCCAGTGATGAGCTCTATCACTCTGCGTGAGCAAGAATTCCTCTTCCTGTCTGTCCATGCATGCCATCAGCTATAAGATGAAAGCTAGTGCCTTAAAGACATGCACACTCTTGACATGTAGGATAGCTTGATGCCACATATATGCTGCCAGGCATGAGTTTGGACACACTTGACTGAATTTACAGTATATATTAAATATTTTAAAAACCTTTTGATGCAAAGAATTCTGCTGAAATGTTTGAAATTAGTTTGTGGGGCAAAAACATAAATGTAAGAGAGCATATTTTCTTAACAAATGTACTATATGTTATATATGCTATCAGTTAGTGGAAATTTTTAGTTTATGTTTTTATTTTGTAAATTGTTTCCTTTATTTAGACCCCCCCCCCCCATTTATTTTTTAAATGATACATGTAAACTCCTTAAATAGTACCTAATAATAATTAAAGCTTTCTTTAATTATTATTATTACTATTATTATTGTTGTTGTTGTTAAGTTAGTGTTTATAAGTATACCAGGATGCATCTCATGTAAGGTTTTTTCCCCCTTCATGTTTTGGTCACTGCATTATTCATAATCTTGCATATTTCCATTTGTATTATTACATAGTTTTCATGACTGTACTGTTATTTAAAAAATGTGGAAAGTAGCCATAGTAAGAAATGAGATGTCTAACTCTCCAGAATTAAGTCAGACACAGATGTCTCATTAGCATTGCTGATGAACCACAGTCCCCTTCTTAACTAAAGATCCACCAGTCTTGGCACTTCTTCTCTTTAATGAAATTTGGATGAACTGTTTGGAATACAGAGCCGGTGTCTATGACTCAGTCTGTGCCTCCTTCCCATGGGGAGTGGGCGGATAACAGGGGAGATAAGAGACTGCTGCCCCTCGAGGGTGCTCCTCCTGCAGGATGAAAATTTCATCCTTTCCCCTTCACACCCCCAGAGTCTGCTGTGAGAAGATATCATTCCCTCTTTGCTGCTTTCAGCCTGTCGCTGTAAACACAGCTGACTTGGTCCTGCATCAGACCCAGATAAAAAATTTTTGCATCTGTAAACCGTGGTGAACTGCTAATGTTGCCACATTAGCAATCTGACACTGTAAAAATTTAGCTCTCATCAATATTGGGTGAAATAGACATTAACATTTTAATAAGATGTCATTATTTTTATGGTGACGTTTCAGTACTGTACTTCAGTATCTGCAATGATCCGCAATGATATTACGCAGCGCCTGAAAATAAGCTAACTTCCATCAACATAACCAACGTGACCACCTGCTTGCACAGGGAGCATGCTGGGCACTATTTTCAGGTGCTGCATAATATCATTGCGCCTGCTGCACCCATGGTACAGCAGCAAAGGTCCTTGATTATTACGCCGGAATGAGAGTATAGTTCCTAGCCATATCGGCCTAGAAAATCACAACTTTTTATTTTCCGTTGGTCTTAGTACACGATGTAACTACAGAAGAGTCTTAAGAGTTTTAAATAGGAAAAATATAGAAACTCTTTGGTCATTTTTGAGGGAGATGCTAATGGTCTAATCAGATTCAATGATCTATGCTAAGCTACAGCTAAAAGTGCTACCGTCAGACCCGGAGATCGGCTGAATGGATTCGAAAATGGTAAAACTCAACTGTTTAACTCTAGGGGAGTTAGAAAATTTGCATATTTTTAAAAATAGGGGAGTGTTCCTTTAAATGGCAATGCTGCTGAGGGAAGTACATATGCATCAGACTGATGAACTTAAGTGTAGCTCTTTATTAATATTCAAAGAGCATTGATTTTCTAAGTGTATGTCAGATATTACAGCTGCTCTGGCCCCTGTTGAAGGGTTTTCTGTTGAGGCACAGGAAATCTCTAGCAACCAATTTCTCCTCTGGGATTATTATAGATTATCCATCAATCCAGAAGTAATAAAGCAAGTGCTCTTTTCAGCTATCAGACTATCAGACTATCAAAACACTCCAGCAAATAAGTAACATCATGTTGGGCCTGGAATTATGAGTTATTCAGAATTTAGGTGCATTTATGGTAGAGGAAGTCAGTGCAATCTGCAACGGCCATTCTAGAAGACAAAACACTTGATGAAGATAAGACGACTGGGAAATATTTTTGATATTTTTGCAATGATTTTACTGTCAATAAAATTAAGCAACATTGTAAGTGTAACAGTAATTTGAATGCATTTTTATTTGGCCATGCATGTAATGAGTCATTAATTTTACTTTCCCTCCTTGTCTCTGTAAACTGTAATAGTTTCTCTGTCGTCAAATGTTAAATAGCAAAAATGGCATTTGAGTTGGTTAGTTTGATTAATTTCTTTGATTCAGTTCAAATGAATCATTTCAATGAATCAATTCAAAATTCAATGATTCATTGTGTCTTTTTAGTTAAACATACTCTATTTGTACTGTATCATTGTTTTTAGCATCATTGAGATACTATTTGTTTTTGTGAATGTTTTGTTTTCATTTTAAGTGTAGTTAAAGCTTTAGTAATGTAGTTGTCTGTTTTATTAGTTTTTTACAATATGTATGTTATTTTTATTTCAGTCAGTGTTAGTTTTTTTTAGTACATCAAGTTAAACTTAAAAATGAGAAATGTTGCCTTGGCTACTAGATGGGAAAAATATATTTTATTATAATATTATATGTATTATAGAACAACCTCCTCGACAGCAACCAATCTGGCTTCAGAAGCGGACATTCGACCGAGACTACCTTGCTTTCAGTTGTTGAAGCCCTAAAACTGGCAAGAGCAGATTCCAAATCTTCAAAACTTATCTTGCTGGATCTGTCCATTGCTTTTGACACAGTTAACCACCAGACCCTCCTGTCAACCCTATTGGCAAAGGAACCTTGAGGAACCTCACTCCAGTGGTTTGAGTCTTACCTACCAGATAGGTCCATCAAGATATCTTGGAAAGGTGAGGTGTCCAAGTCACAACATCAAGCTACTGGGGTGCCTCAAGGCTCAGTACTTGGACCACTTCTCTTCTCTGTCTACATGGCATCACGAGGTTCTGTCATTCAGAAACATGGCTATTCATATCACTGCTATGCTGATGACATTCAACTCTACCTCTCATTCCATTCTGATGATCCGATGATAGCTGCTCGCATCTCAGCTTGTCTAACAGAAATTTCTTGCTGGATGAAGGACCATCCCCTTCAACTGAACCTTGCCAAGACAGAAATGCTTGTGGTTCCATCAAACCCATCGATTCATCACAATTTCACCATCCAGTTAGACACACAAACCATAACTCCTTCAAAAACAGCCAGAAACATTGGAGTAATGATTGATGATCAGTTGACTTTCTCAGAACACATTGCTAAAACTGCCCGGTCCTGAAGATTTGCTATATACAACATTAGGAAGATCAGGCCCTTTCATTCGGAACATGCTTCACAACTCCTTGATCAAGCTCTTGTTCTATCCAGGCTGGAATATTGAAATGCTCTCTTGGCAGGTCTTCCAGCCAGTATTATCAAAACTTTACAATTAATCCAGAACGCGGCAGCAAGATTCATTTTTAATGAGCCGAAAAGAATGTATGTCACACCTCTGTTTATCAGTTTGAACTGGCTACTAATAGCTGCTCACATAAAATTCAAGGCACTGATGTTTGCATACAAAACCACCACTGACTCTGCACCCATTTACCTAAATTCATAACTATAAATCGTTATGTGCCTCTAGAAGCTTGCATTCTTCAAGTGAATGGCGCATTATAGTGCCAACCCAAAGAGGCACAAAATCACTCTCACTGACTTTTACATTAAATGTTCCCTACTAGTGGATGACTGCCCACTCAGTCGAGCAGTGAGTCGTGCCATATCAAGAATCGGCCTCTTTACTAAAACACATCTTTATATCTTTATTTGACCCTCTAACTGTAGCACTATCTATTATAATTCTATTCTTTATAAAAAAAATTACAAAACAAACAAATAAACAAAAAACAACTTGCCCCTTTTAGACTTGCACTCTATTTATTTATTAACTGCTTGTTTTCTTTAAAAAAAACCCACTTGCTTCTCTAATCTTTTTGCATCCTATCTATTTGTTTTCTTTTTATTTGTTATACAATTATAATTCTGACTTCTGACTTCTGATTAACAAAAGCAAAAAAAAATGCTTCTAACACTAGCTTGCTCTATTCTTTTTCTATTCTCTGTTTTCTTTTTATTTATTATATGATTTTTTTAAAAACTTGCTACGTGTACTGCGTTAAGTTAATTGAGACTTGTTATAGCACTTGCATTTTTTTTGCTCTTTTGTTGATTTTGATTGCTTTGTCCTCATTTATAAGTCGCTTTGGACAAAAGCGTCTAATAAATTACTAAATGTAAATGGTATTAAATTTAATTATAATTTAATATTTAATTATATATTAATATTTTATTATAATTAAAACATTGTCCTTCATTGTAGGAAAAAAAAAAACAACCATTATTTTTTAGTTTTAAACTATTTGTAATTAAGTATAATTTACATTATTTATATACCAGTCACATGCAACTCATGAATTCAGACCAGAGCAATGACTGAAGTGTGCGATGTTGAATCGCTGCATCCTACTGTGCAGTTCCGGTGCAGTCATGTCCTGAGAGAAACGGCCTGACCTTTGCCCCTTCATTTAAACACGCTTGTCATTGTGGAGAGTCTAGCTGGCTGTGCTGTATCAGTTGTATTTCAGCAGGAGAAGAAGAAGCGACTGGGGTTTTAGACCGCCAGGCCACGTTCAGTCCACGCTTTGTTTTCCCAGCGTGCTCTTCCTGCAGGAATGTTCAGGAGAGCCTGCAGGTTGGGCATGCCAGAGACGCTTGGCTGGCGCAATTGTAGCATCCACTCAGAAGCAGAGTCTGTGTTTTCTTTGGGAAGGCAGAGACGGTGGGGGGCAGCCTGCTGTAATTACAGCTTGTGCTGAAGCAGAGAGGCTCGTGTGTGCTGAGCGTCACGTGCTGCAGTGTTTGTGTGTGCATGTCCCTAAATGCTCGCAGTTTAATGCAGTGTCGGTGACTCTGTCAGCTCAGCGGTTCTGTTCCAGACACATGATTTCCATAATAAGAGGGAGAAATGGCGCGCTCGGTGACGGAGGGATGTTTCCGTCTGCTCAGCCTGCAGGAATGTGGAAGCGCACCTTCAACTCCCGATCAAACGGCGTTTGAGGGTGGAAGCTGTTTGCTGAGAGCCAGCGGCTCCAAACTTTCTGCTGTGGTGGCGGTGTAATTAGTGCTGGTCTACGAGCGTCTCTCTCTCTGTGGTGTTTCCATGATTATTTTCTCTGTGGCAGAGGGGGTGTGTTGGATAGCAGATGTCTGCTTTGCGTGAGCATGATTAATTACCCCGGGTCCGGCCAATTACATGATGAGCACTTCTGGTTAATAAATGAATGCATCATCTTAATCATGAGTGAGTGAGAGCATGCATGGGGTGGCTTCATTGGAAAGACGCACGAGAGCCCTCAGCACACGGGCTGTTAACACACACAGACCCCTAGACACATGCACTCAGCGTGAACCCGGCGTGACGCGTGTGTCCCCCAACGGCCAGAGGTGTCTGTGATCGTTGAAACGCTCTCCAGGGACTCACTGTGGCTGGAGCTCATTTGCTTGTGTTTAAAACCACTTTATTAAATTAACACAGTGACATCATTCGTTGTGTACAAGATGTCACTATGTTAAAGGATTAGATCAGCCCAAAGTGAAAATGTCTCGCTCTGTATGTTCCCCTGCTGACCAATAATGCCATAGAAAAATAAATCATTAAAGGGGTCATATGATGTTGCTAAAAATAACATTATTTTGTGTATTTGGTGTAATGACATGTTTATGCAGTTTAAGGTTCAAAAACCAAATTATTTTCCACATACTCTACATTATTGTTTCTCCTCTATGCCCCTCCTTTCTGAAACGCGCTGATTTTTACAAAGCTCATCGGTCTGAAAAGCGAGGTCTGCTGTGATTGGCCAGCTATCCAGTGCGTTGTGATTGGCTGAATACCTCAAGCGTGAGACGGAAATGTTACGGCCCTCACAAACTGTTGATGCCATGTCCCGGCCGGAACGACGAGACAAAACCAATAAAACCCATTATAAACGAGGCATTTGTTGCATCCAGTGGGGACATAATTACGGATTATAATGACTTGTACTGTCTTTTTATGCGTTGCGTTGCATCGCGCCGTGTAAACATAAAACCATGTCTGCATTTATGATCGGAGAAATGACAAACAACAAGCGCTACTCTACACTGATCAAAACTCTCGTTTGAATCATCAGTGGCAAATTCTTTAAATATGAAAATGTACTTACAGACTGTGAGTCAGAACAGACGGCATTGTAGCCTACTCTCCCAGGAAACAGTCCTCGTAAAATGTGTTGCACACATCTGAATTGGGTTGAAGTGTTCTGAAACTGAATCCATCAGAGCTGTTACTGAATCAGCATCTCTGAACTCTGAACTGAACTGCAAGCTATCATTCGATTCAGTGATGAAGCAAAGTTTCATTAGATTTAAAATGAAGCATGTTTGTCTACATGACAATGTGACATGTAGACAAACTCATTTGCAATGTTTTTTTGTTTTTGTGTGTCTGTAATAATTGAAGGAAAATCTACCCCCCCCCCCACCCTTGTCTTTTTCACATATTTAGATATACTGTCACAGTAAATAATGATTTTCAGTAAACAATGACTTCATTTTTTGGCACTGTTCCTCACAAAAGCTATCATATGACTTCAGAAGACTTCTTATGAAATATTTAAGCAGAGTAGATAATGCTGTAATGTTTTGGAATGTGATGATGTAATGTATGATTGCATACATTATCATGATGCTTCATGATGCCATTCTCCTATTGCTTTAATTTACAGGCTGATCATACAGAATTACAGGAATGTGATATAATGCTCTCGGAATGCTAATAATGAGCTCATGTCTTGGAATGTGGTGATGTCATGTTTGAGTATTTGTATGTGTTGTTGGCATTGCATCTTTCTGATGTCATTCTCCTTTGTGTCCCCCGTCAGGTCTCACTAAATGGTAGCGTGAGTGTGTAGTGATCCAGCAGGAGTTTAGGAACCCCTGCGGTGAGTGCCATCCACGAATCATGGTGCCACATACCCGACAGGCCTCTCCTCGTGACAGAGCCACATCCCTCCTGCTGCTGCTCTTCCTGGCGGTGCCAATCCATGCAGACAGTGAGTAGCACACTTAAAATACACACTACTCTCTTCTATCAGTTCATGACTGCCATTCTGTACATCTCTGATCTAAAAACCCAAGTGCGTAGGAATGGGAATAGCATGCTGTTTACAAAACAAACAACCTTCTTTCCTAAAGTGGCTGTCTTTTTACATCACACCGGTTGTCAAGTGTTATTTTCTTTCAAATAAATTGAGGGGATTCTGGTTAGCGCTATGAAAAAATGAGATGAGGAAATATGGATGTCAGAGGAATTTGAGATGTTGGATGCAATCACCATTGTGTTGTTTGTGTAATAGCGTACGCGGGAGGATCTTTCAGATTCACATCGATCTAGTTTGTCTCGAGGGACCCTTGCAGGTCTTAATGAACACTACATGCTTCGCGTCACATTTATCCAGCTTTTAAAGGGCAAATTAATAAGTCCAAAAATATGAGACCTGCTGGTTTGCTTTTTTACTGGGGAAATTGTTGCTGTCATCATTGAAAGATTCGGGTCCTGAAGTGTTAGAATCCCTGGAGAAAGATTTCAGCAAGTATTTTTGCTAAATCAAATAGCTGTGTTTACTCCAGCCGTAGATCAGAATTGATAAGAGTGTGTTTGTGCAGCTCTGAGAGTCACAGGCCTTATGTCATGTAGTCCCTGAACCCTGAGGCCAATAAAAACAATAAGAACACCAAAGTCTGGTCACTTATTACCGCTGCTGATCTTTATGGTGCAGTAATACCAGCAGCATTAATCATTTACTTAGCGCTACCATTCCCAAACTAGGACTCACCTTATATGGAATTTTAGTTGTGTACCTTGAGAAAAATATTTACGTCTTACTATCTTCTGGAAGGCTGACCAAGTTAGATGTAGTGTGTTTGTTTTGCAGCAAAGTTAAGTTAGCTATTGGCTGTGGTCTTTTATTCAGATTGTTTTGGAATAGATAGCATAAATGTCTGGAACAGGTTGGCCATAAATATACTTTTATAAAATACTTTTATTCAGCAAGGATGAATTAGATTGATCAAAACTTCAAAAAAGTGACAGTAAAGACATTTATAATGTTACGAAAAATTCTGTTTCAAATAAACGTTCTATTCATCAAATGATCTTGAAAAAAATGTATCAGTTTCCACAAAAATATCGGGCGGCACAACTGTTTTCAATATTGATAATAATCAGAAATGTTTCTGGAGCAGGAAATCAGCATATAAGAATGATTTCTGAAGATCATGTGACACTGAAGACTGGAGTAATGATGCTGAAAATTAAGCGTTGCATCACAGAAATAAATTTCACCTTAAAATATATTCAGATAGAAATCAATTATTTACAATAATATTCACAATATCACTTATTTACTGTATCTTTAAGCAAATACATGCTTTGAAAATGTTGAGGCTTTGAACAGTATTCAGCCTTATAGTATTTGCTTTGAAATAAAAATCTGCTATTTATTGCATAAAATAATATTTGGTCATAGATATTTTAAATATTATTTTGAAATATTTTTAATAAGTTATTGTGGACAAATGAATCCAAAATATTTAATGAATTAAGTAAAATATAGTTAAAATAATCAGAATAATAAAATAATCTACAGTGGTTTGAATCCAAGGAATAATTATGTGTATTTTGTATTCCCCAATATATAGTATAAGCAAGTATTTTTATTAAAACATTTTAATATATAAAAAGTCAATTTCTGTGAACATTTGAGATTGATGATACATGTGAAATGTTGATTTGAACCAATTCAGTAAAGCAAATCAAACATCAAGCTTTAATGCCACTTTTATGACTTAATATTAAATCAGATATGCAATTAAAATGTTTTTGTCTCAACAGTCTCAAAATCCTGAGTCATGGCACATGTTTAGGAAACATAAAAGTGGGTTAAAATCGTTGTAATGCTGGGTAATTTTATGTTGGCATTGTAAAATGAATTACAGCACCTGTCAGTGTTTGTGACTTAGTCCGGTAGATGGGAAGATGGCAAATGTTTCTGAATTTGCCCTCTGCTCTGCTTTGCTCTTCACGCTGACGGAGCCCTGCGCTCTCATGCAGGGGTGAGAAAAGCCTTTAGCAGGTTTTTCAGTTGAATGCATCAGTTTTCTCACTCTTGTGATCTCTGGCTCTGTGAAGTCCTTCTACCAGCAGCTGGACCAGCTTGTGTTCACATTATGATCCACTCAATAAATTTTTGTTTTTCCCCACTCACACTTTCCTTTCGAGTCTCCTCGCACAATTGTGTAGGACGCAGTCTTGAAGACTTTAAGCACAGAGTACAAAATCGCCATGTTTTATTTATGAGAGCAAATATGGTACAACTTCAGCATGCAATTTCAGCTCCGCCCGGACTTATAGAGCTGCTCGTCCTCTGATTGATGCTGTGCTGAATCCGTGTTGCAGAGCTGCTTTTGTGGTAATTCCAGTATAAGATTAATGCCGGTGGTCGCAGAGGAAAAGTCCTTGCAAAGGAAATCACCTCTTATATTTACACAGATATTGCTATCTATTATATATTGCTAAAGCCACATGCAGCTAATTAAAGGAAAGACTAACCATCCTGCTCCTTTTCTTTATGCTTTGCCTGATTCCTCCGTCTCTCCCTCGAAAACCAACTATCCCTTAGATAAGTCACACACTGACAAAAATAGGTGTAGAAAAAAATTTCACACTCAGAAATTGCTAGCAAATTTCACAAATAATTACAAAATAATTAATCAGATACTAACACATTTGATAAAACAATACATTTCAAAGTAGAAAAACTGAAATAGATCAGTACTGAGATCTTTTCATGGTTCTCAGTCAATGCTGCTCCACACAATCTCCATCTCTGCAAGTGCCATGAGTTTGTCACGTTTAACGTGCATTTGAAAAGGCAACATGCACCGAACATCTTCCCAAACTTGTAATGAGAACCATTTATACATTTGTAAGCAAAGAAAGAAGCATTTGAAAAGTTTCCCTGTGGTTTTCCGCCAAAATAAAAGTAAAAAATAAAAATGTAGTGTGATGCACTTACTGCCTCAAATGCAAGTTTCTTAAAGGGATCCCTGGGTATTAAGACTTGTGTGGCTTAATATAATGTAAATGATGTCTCTTCCTGAAATATGTGGTAGAAGACCCATTAAAGATGTATGTTATTTAAAAAATCACATCGTTTTATACATATTTTGGACTATGGGGGGCGCCATTATTCTGATGACGTAAAATGGTTGCACTCAGTGAGCTACTGCCGCTACCTGTTGCTAATTTTACCACAACCCAACTCGGAATAGACAAATCAGAAAATAAAATACTGTTATGATGACCACAGCTACTGAAAGAGCTTACAGGTGGAGATGGATATAAGCATAGGCTTAAACCAAATGCTGTACCATCGATTTTTCCCCACAAGTAGTGTAAACGCCCCGGATATCGAGTGAAATCCACGCTGAGAAACTCCTTCAGTGGCCGCGGCATCATGGCAAGCGTCGGCATCATGTTACAGGATGACATTGCGATGTCTCAGCTGTTTGTAAGCTCTTTCAGTAGCTGTGGTCTACTGAAAGACTCAAAGGCATCAGGACTAAAGTGGAGTGAAAAAAGAAGCGGGTCTTTAGGAAGATTTATTCGTCCACAGGCATCTTCCCATTCTTTTCTCCTCTTCTTGTGAAGTCTTGCATTGCTTCTCTTGTTGCCCTTCAACTGAATTACAATCAAGAGTCACACAACGTGATATCTTATCAGTATTTTATTTTCTGAGTTGTGTATTCTGAGTTGTGTTGCGGTAAAAAGCCAAAGACTATAGAAATAAGCGCCAGTAGCTCACCGAGTGCAACCATTTGACGTCATCGACGCAGAATGTACTGTGCACATAAAATAATGGCGCCCCCCATAGTCCAAAAACCATGTAGATTTTTTTAAATAACATACATCTTTCATGGGGTTTCTACTATATATTTAAATAAGGGATATCATTTATGTTATATTAAGCTATACATGTCTTAATACCCGGGGATCCCTTTAACATGTATGAAAACGTGTATGATTATTTTTTAAAAAACAATGTTTTTCAGTTTCCTGAAAAGTGTGTGTGTGTGTGTGTATGTGTGTATGGTGTTAATAATTCATGTTATATATTTTTTTTACCTTGCAAAAATATGAAATATCAATACAAATTGTATTCTTAACCTGATGTAGTCAATAAATTAAAACTTTTCTTAAAATGGCATAAAAAAATGTCAACACCCTATGAAACCAACATAAATACATAAGACTTCATAATACATTAGACATCATACGGTGTAGCTCTGACACTGAAAATTGTGTTTATATGTGTGTTTGTGTGTGTGTGTGTGTGTGAAAGAGAGAGATGGAGGAGGGATTGATGGGAGTGCAGCTGATGGAAGGACTATCACAGTTCATCCAGAAAATCCATTCACATCTCCGTCAATTAAACTGGACACCAATACACACTAGACAGTTAAAAATGGGTTGTTGTCTGAACCGTACTTCGTTAGCCCACACACACACACACACACACACACACACACACACAGGCTGAAATCTAAACAGATTTAGTGAAATCTTGTTACACAGACCTTTTTAACCCCTCGAGCACTGAAGCACCTCTAATGCATTCATTCAGACTAAGCCCTTCTTAATCGAATCTGAACTGATTTGAATAATCAATCTCATTTGAACCTGTGCTGCTGAAGTGGATGTTTGGCCGGATCATTTGTGAGTGTTTGTGTCGGGACTCCCATGAGTCTCTGAGCTCAGGTCAGGTGTGAGGTGAGGGGGCTCCTAATTGCTAATCTGATGGACACTTTTATTCAAAGTGACTTATTGTTCGCTTATTTCAAGATGAATCCCTCTGGAGTAACCTGAGGTTAAGTGTTCTGCTCAATGGCGAGAGCTCATGAATCATCCTTTACAAAACTGAAAGCAATAAAGATGCACTTCTTTGTTTGCATACAGCCAGAAGTGTAGCACCTGGACAACATGGAAGAAGAAGGTGAAGAAATTAATAGAATTAATACAAAGCTGAATCCACATACACTGTAAAAATGCTTATATATATTTACCTTTACTTACGAAGTAAGTAAAGAAGCAGTCTACTTTGTATCCACCATGTGACATTTTTATGTCATTAAATAAAAAATATTAAAATGGTTTTGTGATGAAACATGTAACCAACGTGAATGCAAAGATTGCATTTCTAATAAATTCTTGAAACCGGCATTTTACTTTAGATGTTTAAAAAGGTTTTTATTTATTTTTCTTTTAATCATTTTGGACATACTTCTTAGCCATTGAACTATTTGCATTTCCAAGCCTTTAAGAGTGCAGAATGTACGCTAGAATGGAAAGTAATCCGAGGAGCTTGACTGTGTTGAATGGGAGTTTATTGTATGTTATAAGCAGGTAGATAAAGTGACTGTAGACTGAACAGACAGACTGTATCTGTTACAGCACTTGTACAGCTCAGCTTTGCTGTCTTAATGGATGAGAGTGTTTCTGTCAATAGAAGGATGAGAACACCTACTCAAACACAGCAGGAGTCACTGCCTGAGTCAGTCTTAAAATCCATCACCAGTAACACTGCACATGCTGCAGGCCAGAAATTCAGCTGTGTGCCTCAGCAAGCCTTCTTCATCAGAGAGAGGTGTTCATAATGAAGACCCCTCATTAGAGTTAAGGGACCCCTAAACAAACAAACAAACATTGGTGTGTCCCATGATGTTTCATTTAGTACATTTATTAATTTATTTTTCATTATTGACTTTTGGTGCGATTTTGCAGAAGGTTTTATTGATGGTGACACTGCAAATGATAGTCATGATCTAATAAAGATACAGTTTTGATTTATGAGTGTTCATAAATTGCTGTAAATTAAATGACTGTAATTATCCCTGTTTACCTTTGTGCTGATCAGACTCATTTACAACTTATTAGCTAGCAAGGGTGTCAATTCCAGTATTCCAGTATTCCAGCAATTCAAAATTGTGTCTGTGTGTGTGTGTGTGTGTGTTGTGAGCCAATTCCAGCATTTTCTGCATACAGACTCTAATATATGAGTGTCAATATAAACTGAATATAAACCAGTCATGACAAATAATATTGGTGTGCATTTATTATGAAAATTATTATCCATAAAAAGAAAAAAGATTTAGCTTTTTGATTCAATTTGATGATAATTATATCGTTAACACTTTACAATAAGGTTCCATTTGTTAATGTATTGTTCATGTTAATTTCAGTATTTAGTAATAGATTATTAAAATCAAAAGTTGTTAATATTATTTAGCTTACCCAAGGTGACATGAACTAACAATGAACAGTTGTATTATTAATAATTGTTATTAACAAAGATACAAATACAAATGTATTCCTCATTGTTAGTTAATTCATGAATTCAATGTTATAATCTATCTATATATTACTATTTATTATATTTCAGATAATTTGTGTTAATTTGAACATTTATATATATATAGATATATATATAGATATATATATACTGTATATATATATAGAGATATATATATATATATATATATACATCACACAATTATGGCATAATAAATATGACTTTTTTAATATATGTTTCTAGGGTATTTTCTATATTTTTATTTATATGATCAATATAGCAGTTTTTAAAAGGGTGTCAAGCAATGAAATAGTCTTCTGGAGAGACACACTGGAGAGAAGAATACAGTATACAGTATATGTGTATGTGTTCTCTCTGACACTTTATTCTATTGGGCAGTGTCTCTGGAGCCCTGATCACTCTCACGCTCGACTATGTCTGAGCTTAAAAGCCTGTGTGTGGTTTTCTCTGTATCTCTCTCTCTCACACACTGTATCCTCTGTACCTGTTCATTTTCCCTGAGTGCACATCAGCCCACACACACTGACACAGGAACATACAGTTCTGACAGACGCACGCGTGTTCACGTGTGAGGGAGCAGACTTCACATCGAGCGAGTATATAGGTGCATTAAAAACAGATTTATGAGAGAAGATAATTATATTTGTCATATCCTGTCAACAACAAAACAACAGACCATATGAGCTGATGAGATTTTTCCATTCTGTCCAGATGAACGCACACTGAGTGTGTACTTTACTAGCACTAAATAAACCTGAAAATGAAGGTAGCCAAAGAGACACTGTAAACGCAGAGATTGTCTACAGGATATGAATCTGCTGGGGCACGTCCACTAAATATCAAACACCAGATAATTAAAAAACATTGAGCAAAATTTATGAACAGATCAAAAAACTGACAAATTATGAAAGATCCTGCAGCATTTGAGCAGATACAGACAATTCATCTGATGCTACAGAATTCATTTTTATGTAGCATACTGCACTGAAGGTGTCGGTATACATTTGGGAGAGCATTGTGTGTGTTTACAATTGTTGATTTTTTTTTTATTAAATTATCTAATATATACACTTCCGTTCAGGTCAGTAAAATTTGTATGTTTTTTAAGGAAATGTCTATACTATCACTTTTGATCAATTTACCATATTTTGGCTGAATAAAAGTATAAATTTTTTTCAAAACCATAAACTTTTGAATAGTAAAGATAGTAAAGACTTATATTGTTACAAATGTTTTCTATTTTGAATAAATATGACAATAAAAATTGTTATTTGTTATTTTTTTACATTTTGTGTAAAAAAAAAATATCTTGTGTATTGTTCACATACTCTGTCACTTCATGCATACAGTATTTGCATATTGTGCACAATATATTGTATAAATTATATACTGCAGTTCTAGGAGAAGTAGTATGGTAGTATGCCATTGTAAAACAAGTGTATTTTTCCGACTAATAAAATGATTTGTTCAGTTTCCTGAGCTAAATAAATTACTTGTTACCCGGGGGTCTGTTTCATGAACATTTGAGTCCATTTGATGAGCTTTTGCTCTCCACACTGTTATCATTCGAGAGAAAACTGAATAGTGCATCACACTGGGAGAGTATATTCTTTTCATCAGCCATTTAGAAAATTTGTGCACCTCTGCGGCTGGTGAAACCTCTGCACCCGTGTCTTTGTGTTTGTGTGAGTGATTCCTCTCGATGTGCATGACTGATCCGGTGTTACTGCACCGTTAATGAGAGTTTTCAATCCAAAAGCAGCGACTTTGTTTGAAACTTTTGTCATTTGTCATTGTGAAATGCAGCTCTCCCTCCACTCACACAGCATTTGACTATCTGGCTGTCTGCCTAGATGCCATTAAACCCTGGTTATCTGAGCCCAAATGAGAGAAAGGTCCTGTAGGACAAGAGCAGGGTGTTGAATGACAATGACACTGCTGCAGTGATTGACTCCTTTTCTGCCTGTATACTGCTACTAGCAGTGTTTACGGCACTGTAAACTAAATCACAGCCAATGACCAGACACACTTCATCACATACAGCACTGCAGTTTTTAGGAGCAAGTTTATGGTTACGGTGGCTATGGGTTTAAAAATGTATTTAAAAACATATTTTGTTTATATTTAGTGATGTGTGTGACTCTTTTCATTTGAGACAGTAAATAATCACTTATCGAACATCTAAAATATCTAACTGTGTTGTAAATTGGATGTTTCAATATGATTTGACAGTGTTCTCTTAGCTAGAGATGTAATATTTTCCGATATCTCAAAACGTACCATGATATGATTACAATTTGATTAGATTCAGGGGTCTGACATCAATATATCAGTAATACAGTATTATGTGCCTGTTTTATAAATCCAAACACATTTTTATTAAAGGGATAGTTTACCCAAAAATGGAAAACTTCAACATCATTTAGTCAACTTCATGTTGTTCCAAACCTGTATGAGTTTCTTCTGTTCAGCATAAAAGAAGATATTTTGCAGATGGGGTAAACAAACAGCTGCTGGTCCCCATTGACTCCCATAGTATTCAAAAAGAAGTCAAAGGCTACCAAAATTCTTCCAAATATCTTACTCATACACAAAACTCACACAGGTTTGGAACAAGTGGAGGGTGAGTAAATTATTGATTGATGATTGTTTAATTTAGGTTGAACCCCTGGGGGGGGGTGTTGCCTTTAAGATCACACTTGCAGCCAAATTATACAGCATACATTTTAATTTGAACTCTCTGAAAAGTTTACAATCCTGTTTTTCCAATTGGGGCCATCCATTAATAATATATAGAAAATAATATAGAAAAATAAATAATGAAAAAGTAGATAAATCAAGATAAATCATCAGTCAAGAAAGTCAATATTCTGTGCTTACTAAAATGTGCAAATCTAGTATCCCCATTAGTTGTTCAGTTGTTAAAAATCAAAACTTCTCAATTTTTTGATGACAGATCAGTGACCACTTGATGTCATTTTAAGATGTCTTCAAGTATAGTACTAGTACTAGTACTTCTAGTACTGTTTTTTACATCATATTGTTAGTCATTTGATTCATACATGAATCTATATTGATATATTGTCATATCACTAATAACATCCTTTCTAGCATTGTAGTCTCAACAATTGCAGAGGCAAGCCCCTTTTAAATGTGATAAAAGAGCACAGAAAATGTAAAAATCAAGCTTCTGTAATTTTGTGCATGTTGGCATGTTCATTCAGAAGGTTTTCTCTATCTTTGGTTGCACCAAAGATGTTTCATCCCAAATTCTGCACTTTGAAAGCATGTGAAGTATGGTTAAAAGCTCTCATGGGAAGAGGACTCACATCTAAGAAGAAAACCTGCTTTGATTTAGTCATCATTCATTTAGTCTCAGTAAAATTAAGATGTAGAAATAGAAATGATCTTTGGGACTTGGTTGCTTTGAGATGGTAATGTGCATTCTATAATACATATGAACATGTGTGACAAACTTCAAATCCATTTATAGCAAACTTTCCTCATGTGAATAGTTACAGAAATCACACTACCAAAACCCAATTGTTCAGTTTATTTTAAATAACTTCTGCTCTTTTGAAAGGCAATTAAATTGTCATCAAAAAGCTCATTTTCTGATTCATACTTCTCGGAGCGATGAATGAGTTTATTAGTCGAGACGGAGCCTCAAACGTGAGATGGTGCGCTGATTGCTGCCGTATAATCACTTCCAGAGTTTCTCTGCTCATGTAGGCGTTTCACTCACCGTTTATTGAATGATCTTCACAATGATCGCACAAGACCACCCCTGCTAACTCACCTCAATGAGAGAGAGAGAGAGAGGGAGAGAGAAGGAATTGGTCCTGTGTTGATAATGGTCACCATTCTAACTCCCTTCTATTGCTATTAGACAGAGCCGATTACTGTATGCCCCACCCAATGGGAATAAAAGAGAAGCATTTCTCTTCTTATCTCACTCTCCTCCTCTCATTCCTCCGGAATAATACAAGGCATGCATTCGGCTAAGTCCACTACCTTGGTTTGAGAGTTTTAGTGTCCTTCTCCCTTACTACTGCTGAGAGAATTATTCAACCCGCATGTACATTAAGAGGTCACTTGTTAGCTTTGTTTATAACTCGGAGTTTACTCTCAAGATTGGGCTTACCAACTCAGATCAGCTCATTGAGGTCAAATACTAAACACAGAAATCCGATTTACTTTTTAAATTCTTTTGCTAGACGTGAAAAAAAAAATATATATATATCACACAACCCCGATTCCAAAAAAGTTGGGACACTGTACAAATTGTGAATAAATCAGAATGCAATGATGTGGAAGTTTCAAATTTCAATATTTTATTCGGAATACAACATAGATGACATATCAAATGTTTAAACTGAGAAAATGTATCATTTTAAGGGAAAAATAAGTTGATTTTAAATTTCATGGCATCAAACACATCTCAAAAAAGTTGGGACAAGGCCTTGTTTACCACTGTGTGGCATCCCCTCTTCGTTTTATAACGTTTGGGGACTGAGGAGACAAGTTGCTCAATTTTAGGAATAGGAATGTTGTCCCATTCTGTCTAATACAGGCTTCTAGTTGCTCGACTGTCTTAGGTCTTCTTTGTCGCATCTTCCTCTTTATGATGCGCCAAATGTTTTCTATGGGTGAAAGATCTGGACTGCAGGCTGGCCATTTCAATACCTGGATCCTTCTACGCAGCCATGATGTTGTAATTGATGCAGTATGTGGTCTGGCATTGTCATGTTGGAAAATGCAAGGTCTTCACTGAAAGAGACTACGTCTGGATGGGAGCATATTTTGTTCTAGAACTTGGATATACCTTTCATTGATGGTGCCTTTCCAGATGTGTTAGCTGCCCATGCCACACGCACTCATGCAACCCCATACCATCAGAGATGCAGGCTTTCTGAACTGAGCGCTGATAACCTGGGTTGTCCTTGTCCTCTTTAGTCCGGATGACATGGCGTCCCAGTTTTCCAAAAAGAACTTCAAATTTTGATTCGTCTGACCACAGAACAGTTTTCCACTTTGCCACAGTCCAGTTTTAAATGAGCCTTGGCCCAGAGAAAACGCCTGCGCTTCTGGATCATGTTTAGTTATGGCTTCTTTTTTGACCTATAGAGTATTAGCTGGCAATGGTGAATGGCATGGTGGATTGTGTTCACCAACAATGTTTTCTGGAATGTTTTCCTGAGCCCATGTTGTGATTTCCATTTACAGTAGCATTCCTGTATGTGATGTAGTGCCGTCTAAGGGCCCGAAGATCACGGGCATCCAGTATGGTTTTCCGGCCTTGACCCTTACGCACAGAGATTGTTCCAGATTCTCTGAATCTTTGGATGATATTATGCACTGTAGATGATGATAACTTCAAACTCTTTGCAATTTTTCTCTGAGAAACTCCTTTCTGATATTGCTCCACTATTTTTCGCCGCAGCATTGGGGGAATTGGTGATCCTCTGGCCATCTTGACTTCTGAGAGAAACTGCCACTCTGAGAGGCTCTTTTTATAACCAATCATGTTGCCAATTGACCTAATAAAAAATTGGTCCTCCAGCTGTTCCTTATATATACATTTAACTTTTCCGACCTCTTATTGCTACCTGTCCCAAATTGTTTGGAATGTGTAGCTCTCATGAAATCCAAAATGAGCCAATATTTGGCATGACATTTCAAAATGTCTCACTTCCAACATTTGATATGTTATCTATATTCTATTGTGAATAAAATATAAGTTTATGATATTTGTAAATTATTCCATTCCTTTTTTTACTCACAATTTGTACAGTGTCCCAACTTTTTTTGGAATTGGGTTTGTATATTTAGATATATCTACTGTATATATATATATATATACTATTTTTTTTTTTTTAAGAATAATAAGCATTATTAGTAAGTTTTTACACTTCTTCAAATTTTAAGTTTACTTCATCTTTGTTTGAATTTACTATCCGCTTTTCAGCGCACAATTGTTTTCATTGTATACAAACTCACAATGTGTGTAAATCACTACATCCTGTATGCGACTAAATTTTAATGCTAGGCGACTAAATAATGTCTGTCTTTAGCATTGGATAGTAAATTGTTTGATTTCACTCGCCAGTTAGAAGCTGAGCATAAGTTTAGCCCAGATATATTTTCACAACTAAAAAATGTACTCGCCAATAGTGATTCTTTTGCCAAGGTGTGCATGGAGGGTTGTAGTCTTATTTATTTGAGAAAATAACCTGTGCTGCATGCAACTAGCATTCAAACACAGAGATGCCAAGGAGTTTATGTTGACTAAGTTCTTCCTATTAGACACTGTCACAAACAACATCAAAAAGAGTACAGTGTGTCTGAACAAACATTGTCTATTTCTCTTCCGCATCAGCAACACTGGTGTTGGGCATATTAACACGTCCTCAGTTCAGATTCTGTTTTGCAGACATGAAGCGAGAGCTCGACTGGAGGTAAGCCGTGCATCCATAATTAATGAGAATAAATGGTTGGGCTGCTGCGTCTCGATCGATGTTGAGCTGCTTGATGTTTAGGGACAGAGGGCAGGAGACTGACTTCCTGGATGCTGTCAGTTTATTTCACTTCATGCAGATCTGTAAGGGAGTGGCTATCTGCATTATGCTGTGTGGAAGGAAATGTATCTGCTGTTTGTGTATTTTGCGTTTTCTTCCAGTTATTATGCCTTCCTGTCAGATCTGGTAAGTTTGAGTTAAACACTTCCAAATGGAGAAATCGCAGCTCTTAAATTAGCACCTAATATTAAGTGGCAAACAGTGTGTCTCACAACTGATCCTCCCTGACGTGTAGAATAAACAGGCGAAGCGCGGCGCAGCTGATCATCTGGTTTCAGAGCTGTTGATACTCATTAATCCTGTGATCTGTCAGCGGGCAGATTAATGGTGTCCTCACACCAGGCCGAGGGATTTGGGTGGCGTGTTTGTGGTCGGCTGCTCATCGCTGTGACTGCTCGGCCTGTGCACTGTGAACATGCAGGCCCATTACATAATTAACACACATTCTTGGGTGATTCTTAAATTAAGGCAATTTTAACTAAATAAAATCTTGAAAAATGAAAGTTATGATGAAATACATGTAAATTTGAAATATCTG
The DNA here is from genome assembly GCA_018155175.1 of Sinocyclocheilus anophthalmus. Classification (NCBI taxonomy): domain Eukaryota; kingdom Metazoa; phylum Chordata; class Actinopteri; order Cypriniformes; family Cyprinidae; genus Sinocyclocheilus; species Sinocyclocheilus anophthalmus. The sequence continues at coordinate 311,397 of JADLZN010007769.1, read as the reverse complement.
ATCAAGTCCTGTAGATTGGTTTTGGAGGAACATTTAGATAAGACTTTGACTTAATCTTGAAAATTAAGACTGTCACTCTGCTGCTCTCATGTCACTAGTTATTTCTATCATGAACAAAACCTTCATGGAAACCCTATGAAAAACATTACAAATTGTACACACAAATGCCAAATATAAATATATATTTATTTATTAACTTATTCTATTTATTTTTTTATGACGTTCTGTAGGTATAAATATCGAATTCCTGTTTTTATATACAGTACATTTATAACAGAGAACTACTAGATCACTAGAGAACTAACTAGTGAATAAAGATGAAGAGAACTGTGTTATTGCATGTTAATGCGTGTAACCCAAGTACACAAGGAGGTGATCATTACTTTCAAATAGTATTGTTTTCCTTTAATAATGTTATTATTTGTGTATAATTAGTATTCAGCTAGCTAACTATAAACATACCATAATGTTCAGCAAGGTTGTCTTCTTGTTCCACCCCCTAATTAAGTCGAATTAGAAAGATATCTTATGTATGTTATGCTCACTGTATTTGGTACTCTTTGTGGCATATAGCTGAGAATGCAACTTGTACTTTTGAAACATTTGAAACACAATGCAAACCATGCTTGTGTTCATTAGCTAGAAGCGTTTGCATTAATATGCCATGTGTATGTTTAGTATGTTTAGGGTCTTAATGGGTTAAGCAGGTTCAGTATCAGAAGAACGTGTAGTTCTTACAAAGAGGCTAATGTAGTTGTCTCTGCTACTTTGATCCAGTTGCATTGAGTTTTGTCCATATATAAACACTCATTTGAATCAAATGCTGGTGTTTTTGAGTCTGTGGATTGCTTTTAAGCTCCGATTAAATTTTTCTATGATTAAATCATGAGATTGTAATGAAGTATTTATATGGCATATCAGACCGCAGCTTCTGTTGTCATGACTAGACAACATAATTTTGCATCATGCATGAGCTTTTTTATCATGCATGAACTCCAATATAAATTGTCCAATCAGAATGTTCATGCAAATTGACAGTCCATTTTTTAAGAATAGATTTGACTCAAACTCAAAGTGGATGTCATTTATGGGGAACAGATGGGAATGCTGAGATGGAACTAGTGTTATTTGTACATCTCTGATTGGCAGATTACATGAAAATGCTCAGAAACCTCAGTGTCCTGTGTTTTGGTGAGGTGGAGCGAGGGCAGAAACCTTGGCAGCAGATTGCTTTGCACTGCCTGAAGAACACACATGAAAGTCAACTCGGTAAATATTGCAGGAGTTCAGCATGCTAGCAGGCACAAAGAGCCTTGTGTGACTATGAATCTGTGATGCCTGTCTTGTGTGACACATCCAGGGTCAGAGGTCATCAGGCAGGGTGGCTGTCTGATAAATCAGTCATTAGAGGAAGTTTGACCTCAGGTGTTTCAGGGGAGGCTGATGCGAATATACAGAACCGATCGTATTGAGGTGTGAATAAGACTGTGTTTCTGTTTTATATATTATTTATCTTACTCATTCTGGATCATTATTCTCACCAAGGCTGCAATCTATTATATTAAATATTAACCATTTAAAAAAAAATCTATTTCAATATATTTTGAAACGGATTTTATTGCTGTGATGCAAAGCTGAAATTTCAGCAATATTACTCCAGTTCAGTGTCACTTTAAGCCTTCGGACAATTATTCTAAAATATTCCGATTTGCTTGCTGCAAGAAACGTTTTTCATTTTATCACGTTGAAAAACTGTGGTGCGTAACTTGGTTTGTTCTTGAACACCTGACAACTTTTAATCTTTTGTGACATTATAAATGTATTTTCTGTCACTTTTGATCAGTTTATTGTGTCCTTGCTGAATAAAAGTATTAAGTTAATAATCCATATATATACACATCCCAATTACTCCCATTTCTGTAGAAAACCCTAGTCTATGGTGTTTATAATTAGCCTTATGTAAAACAATAGAAGTAGTGTGTCCTAATTTAGCTGATGGGTGTATGAGTATGTGGTATAATTAATGTCTTTTGGAAAGTTGCCATAAACTTCATGTGAAGCTGGTTGGCAGTCTGCATTCTGCACACACACTGCATCAGGCGAGGGCAACCATAATGACATCCATTCTGCTGACATCAGTGCCGTGAAGCAAGAGAGAGCCAGAGAATTAGAGAAAGGCAAAATGACAAGGTCCCCTGGACAGAAACTGGGACCAAGACAGTTCCTGCCAAAGAAAAGATGAAGACGTTGTCTCCAGCGAGGCCGGCAGTTTGCATTATGCATCTGTAGCCAGAGACAGAGGTAAACAAAGCAGGCAGCGCATGTTATGATATATCTGTTGTTCCCTGTGGTGAGCTGGATGGCTGGAATCTTTAATTAAGTTCCCGTCAGCTCTCTGTTCCTCTACAGACATGCTTTCACCAGGGAATGGCGGTGGACGGGGAGCTCAATTTGTTCGGGTTGCCATGGCTCGTATTCTGTCAGAGCATTTAATTATGCTTTTGATACATCCTCGGAGATGAAGCTCTCATGGCTTATAAACAGTTTATTCTTATCTTGAGTACAGCCAAGCGGAGTGCTTAGGCAATAGGGGAAATAGAATTCCCTCATATTGCCCGTATTTATTGTTTCTCACAATGAGGGACATGACCCAGTGCACATGGAGGAACATTACTTGTACCATCCTAGAGGTCTAGCTCAAGGCAGGGTTTAGACATTGTTAAAAGATCTGCTTTTGTTCCAGCGCTTCTAGCAAGGACAGTTTTATTGCTCAACGATTGCTCGATCATAGCTCAGGAGACTTATAGAAATAGATCACCAAAGAATGTCATTCTAACCCCATACTAATACTTTTAATATCATTGAGATACTAGGGATCTCATTTTTATTGTTTTTATTTTCCATTTTAATTTTATTTAAAATTTGAGCAATTTTCTTGTTGTTTTGTATTTTTAAAAATATGTCTATTATAGTGTTTTGGTTATTTTAGTATATCAAGTTAAACTTAGTGGAAATGAGTAATGTTGCATTGGCAACTGGCTGAAATAAAACCTATTTTATTTTATTTTATTTTCAGTTAACATTTATTTTATTTCAAGCAACAAATCTATTTATATGGTTTTGTTAGGTATAATACCCATAGGGTGGGGGGGTTTTTTTTTTTTTTTTTGTTGTTTTGTGGTGCACAAAAGGCGTTCTTATCCAGATCCAGTTTTGTATTGTCAAGCTTCAAAAATGTGAGTGTTCCAAATTTAGTCTGTATATTTTCATCTTTTTCAAGTCTTATGATAGTTTGTTTGAGAAGAAATTGAAAACGCTGTTCACTCATAATTTTTCCTTCTGACATGACTCTTAAATCTCATTTGCTCATTTGTTTTGCGTTCGCCATCAGATCGCAAATGAAAATGTAAAATAAAATAAAATGGATAGTAAAATTCATGATTTGGTTTTAATAATTTATTTAGATTATTTTTGAAACCCTAAAAGTGAAACAATTGTGGTTACTGAGAGGAGAAAAATATGAACTCTCCATTTGTTCTCCATTTTATCTAATTGTTATCTATGGCAAACAAATGATATATTAAAGAGATCTGTGATTTTTCCTTCTTGCATTTGTAATAGTGTCTTAATGTCTTTCTTTCGCTCACAGGCATACCGAGTTTCATTAAGATTCCTGAAGATCAGACAGGGATTTCAGGAGGGGTGGCGTCCTTCGTGTGCCAAGCAGTCGGGGAGCCTAAACCACGAATCACCTGGATGAAGAAGGGCAAGAAAGTCAGCTCACAGCGCTTTGAGGTGGGTTTGAAATATTAAGATGTGCTTTCTTTGTGCCTGTGCTCTAATCAGATGTGAAGTTGAGCATCATATTGGAGATCGACCTTCTTCCTGACAGCTGTTCTTTTACCACAACGTTAAATCAGATGCAACAAAGGTCCTACCGTTTCTCCTCACCAATGACTTCAAGGCATCCCATATTATACAGCAGCACTTGTTGATTAAGATAATGTGAGGGGTTTTCAGCTTTTATCATGTCCCGCTCTGAGCTGTAGAGTGCACCAGGTCGATATACAGCACTGCTGACATCTGTACTGCAGAGATTATGCTGAACCCCTTGTGTGATCCAAGATATACGCTGCAGTGCGCACGCTTGAGAATTTACAGTCGTCTGGTCATGAACAGTACGAGACATTTTAATTTGTTCTAAGTTTAACAGCAAAGTGCCACAAGACAAATGGCTCGCGTGACTCGCAACCCCAGCAATCACCAAAAATACTAGAAATGCTCGCCCTTCTCTTCTTTTGGACTCGTCGGAATGTAAAAGCTTGCTGCTGTCCTGCACAGAGAGACTTTAATTCTGCTGTCATGCCAAATGCTATCGCAAAATCAGTTAGTTCTCAGCTGGCTGCTAGGAAAAGTGTAGTCGGAATGCTCTGTTATCTCAAGTGGTCTGGCTTAGCTAACTGATTTTACGGGCTCAGTACTCTGGCGATTCATGTAATCAACTAACTTCCCAAAAATCTTCAGATATTCAATTGTAATTGCATTATATTACGTTTTAAAATACTCTTAATCAGATTATATATTATTCACACATTCATGAATTATTTGAAATGTATTAATTCTCCTTAATTCTTAATTTTTATCTTCTAAATTTTCCTTTCTAAAATACCTACACTATATACAATTTGGAATGGGCTGTCAGTGTTAACAATTTCATCTAATTGAATTACATTATGTGGTGATAAAAATAATTACTCCTTTATCACAAATTAAATATCGCACATCAGTTTGGCTGAGAAATTACCTCCAGAGGCATAATTTGAGAAATGTCTCAGTATTTTTAGTTGTTCATACAATGGATGTCAATAGTAACCAAAACAGAAATTTAATTTGGGGGTGAACTATCCATTTAATGTTTTTTGTTTGTTTGTTTGTGTTTGTTATTATCAGGGGTTCACATAAGTGGTCCGCAGGTCCCCATGCACGACCAAAACAAAAGATGCGCTGTGTAAATAAGTTCTGACAGCGTATTTGCATACCGAATGATTACAGCTGTTATGGCACAAATCACCATTTTAGATAGACAAAACTGTACTGTAGCAGATTCTGTTCAACTGAAGCATAATCTAGGCTATCCGCTGCCGTTTGTTTCCAAAGCCAATGCAAAACTGTGACCTTTTTATGTAGGGCTGTGACGGTCGCCGTGACAACCGCGTCAACCGTTGTCTACTGCCATCGGCGGTAGTGCACGTGACGTCACGCACTCTATAACAAGCATAATATGAAGTTTTGTATACAAGTGTAATAACAGTAATAACAGTAGCAGAACAGTGAACCGTGTCTACACCGGACGCGACACCGCCGCGTCGCAACAGGTTGAGTCCGTCTAGTGTCTACACAGGACATTTGAACTCGTGTCAGTACGTCATAAATAGAACATGGCATCAGTTTACTGTCAGGGATTTGTCATGTCGTGTCGTGCTGCATCCAGTGTAGCATCACTGATTATAATGAGTTTTATAGTATTTTGTTGCGCCGTGCCTTGTAGACAGGGTTCATTTAACTTTCTTATTTTGGGCTACTTTCTTGTTTAACTGTATTATTTCTTTTATATTTATTTTGGTGTTTTGCAGGCTGCGTATTCACTGACTAAAGTGCTAAAATAAATATTAACATTTGATGTTTAAGGTTACTATATAAGTAATTGTAATTGTACTTAATACTTCCCTTTAATTTAAAATATAACAGTAATTACACACGTTATATTTTTAGTTTATTATTTTATATAAAAAAAAACTAATAAAAATAAAGTGCAATAATGTAATTTAATGGGTCACATATTGCAGTGTGAGGACCAAACCAAATCTCTAGGTTCTCATATGAGAACCAGGCTGAAAAACCTGTGCACCCCTGGTTATTATTACTATATATATTCAAGATTATATGGTTCAAGATTATTCTATTCAAATGAATGTGATAAACAAGTTAGGTCATCTAATCTAAATCTAATCTAAAAGTAGTCAGAATATATAACCTAATACGTGTAATACAATACTAACAACGGTACAAGAATACGGTACTAACAACAACTTCTATCATCTTTGCTATTAGTAACTGACTATAATTAATCTACCCAGCACTGCATCAATGTCAATGACATTTGTCGGATATTACAGACATTTAATGGGTTTTGTAACAAATATATATCAGAATCAGAATCAGAATCAGAATGAGCTTTATTGCCAGGTATGTTTACACATACGAGGAATTTGTTTTCGTGACAGAAGCTTCCTCAGTGTAACAGAATGACAGTGACAGAACAAAAAAACACAGATAATAAAAATAAAAATAGAACAAGTAAATAAGGAATAAAAATATATAAATTGACAATTGTATGTGTATATAGTATATTAGCCAGCTCAGAAAAGGCTGACCAACAGGACAGATGACCGTCCAATATCCGGTCACCCTAAAGTGACCACAGCAGACCTGAGCCACCTGTATTGCCAACTGTACCACTGCTGAATGTGCCAGATGAGGCAAAGACTGCATCAGTGCCAGGACAGTGAGGGATGAGCTCTCTACTATTGGCCGGAGAACAGGGTGACCTGTCAGACCTCTTCTGCTCACTCCTCCAAAAACCTCACATCTGAATGTATGGGGCCAAACAGAGGCCACAATAGACTCATCAGCAGTAGCATCAGGCCCAGATGAGCCTCTCTGTGGCCTGTTTTGGGCCAGAGTATAGAGGTGTGCTGATGCCTGGGGTTGAATCAGAGCAATAGTGTTGGCTGGTATTCAGGACATGGACTGCATTATAAAGGTGTCATCAGTTTGCAGAGCTATTATCCAATCCACCTAAAGCATCCTGATGTTAAGTGTCTTGGTCACGGACACAGTGGTCATAGTTAAAGTATAGGCTATATAACTACATGGCAAAATGAACTATATTTTAGCTTTGTTGTGATCTTAAAGTCCAAATTAAATGCAATAAGAGTGGAAAAGACAATAAAAAGATGATAAATTAAGTAAATGTAAAAAAAAAAAAAAAAAAAAAAGTAATTGTAATAGTGCTGTCAATCGATTAAAAAATATTTAACTAATTATTTGCAAATTTTTTTCTGAAATGAATCAATTTGAACCTTTATTAGACTTTAAAAAAATAACACCTTCTAATTTAAGTGAACTTAAATCTTCACATAAACCCATTATAATAAATGTCATTTTTAGCTACCTGTGCCCTTCAGCAAGTAGGAAATACACAGAAATTTAATAAAGTTATCAAACACTAAATTCTAAATTAAATAAAGATGAATCTTTAAAGCTACAAAAGTTATCGATTTCCTCTTTTTTTCTTTTGTTCTTTGAATAACAGACATCACAGCAGCTGGTTTATTAGGTTATTTGGCTGCTATTACTTTAAAGTCACCATGAAATCAAAATTGAAAATTCTTATTTTTTAATGGAATACTGTAGTGTTTATTATAAATAATGTATCCGTGCACTTCATTATTTTTTTTAATTCATGTGCCCTCATAATCTTTAATCAAAAACGTTAACCTCCTCTCCCCCTCAAAACGACTCATCGTCTCTTCCGGTAACGAGCTATGGTGCAAGGGTGGAGCTAGTGACGTTGAGGGGTAAACGCTGGGATAAACGACAGGGGGAAAAGCTGAAGCTGATGCTTCACTTTATAGCACTGACACCAGTCATGAGGGAGTAAGTTACCCCTAAACATTGAAAAGATATTAGGATATTACGACAACATTACTCTTAGGACATCGCAAACTAATTTTTTTCATGAATATGACTTAACCTGATGGAGGATGCGCTCAGTCATTCCGGCAGTCTCTCTCCGCGCGCTGTTTAGGCATGTTTTGTGCCGTTGATCGTCGTCGTCATCCTTAATAAATAAACATTTATTCATGCTTGGGTGTCTGTTGTGAATCCAGTGGAGAGAAATCCCCCACCACTAACTGCAAACTGGCATTCAGATCTGCCTCCATTTTGTTAGCAACGCCCCAGCTTTCAACGATCCAGTCAATTCCCGAAGGTCGAAATCAAGTCCTGCCCTCTAATTTCAGATACCGTTTCACTTCAATATACGTCACAGTAGAGAAGAAAATGCAATCACAACTTCCGTTTCATGCCGACTTTAAGAGCTGCCGCTGCTGATTGTTACGTGAATCTGAAACGCATGCTCGTAGTTTCATTCGCTCTTTAATATGAAATGATACAGGCTACAGTGCGCACCGCCGTATTTGTGCGTGCAATTGAAGAGAACGCGTTATAATGACTGACAGGACAGGAAAATTCATTTTTACTGACATATGGCCTGACAACATCTCATCTGACCACAGTCCACAGTTGTTCTATAAATCCCCCTTGTCACCTGAACCTTTTCTGCGCTCATATGACTATAGCGCCTGGTGCTGAGGCAAAGTTGGAGAATAATAATAATTGTTATTAAAGCAATTGTTATTAAAAACTAAGTTGCAAAATTGTCTCAGAAATCATAATTATGATGCTAACTCTGAGCACATTACAGGTCATTTACACATCAGCACCTATTAAATATTCAGCTATTTTGCCCGCCTTGATGAGCAACAGTGTGAAGGTTAGCCAGTCATAACATTTTTTGTCTTTAAGGTATAGACGGTCATTAAAAACCCCATTGTGAATGTTTTGATGAAAGAAACCTTAACGAAATATATAAAGGTGAAGAAAATGTATGTTATAGAACTGTGGCAAAAACACGGCCCCTTTAAAGCTATTCAGTTGTGAAAGCTTATAAGCTGAAACTGAAGTATTTCATTCCAGGGAATGCTGCGCTTGTTTTCAACATCAGTATAGACAGTGTGGGGCTCCAGCAGGGGAGCGCAGGTTGATCTCAATTTGGCAGTCAACCTAAAAACAGAGAGAAGCTGACGGCAACCCAGACATGAGGGCTCCCTGAGACGACCCTCCTCACACTGTCAACAGAGCTGATTGAGCGTGAACGAGACGGGCTCTGACAGCACCAGCATCTCACGTTCTTTAACTCTGTGCCTCACACACCCAATGCAGTGCATTTATACTGTACAGGAGCTGATCTCTTTAACCTCACTGTCGTATAAGACTGAGTGAGATTGTTTCCGACTGGTTTTTATCAATATTTGGTACTCAAGACACTTTGGCTGGTAATGTCATGATTTTGTTAACAAGAAGTAACACTGCCAAAAATGACAGTTTTATCATCATTTGCCAACCCCCATGAAACATCATCTTCCATGAAACACAAAATGAGATGTTAGCCAGAATGTTTTTGTCCACTCAAGAAAAGTGGATGGTAATTTATACTGTCAAGCCTCAAAAGAAAAAACAGTCACCATAAAAGTAGTTAATACAACTTGTGCACTATATTATACAAGCATATTATACTATACTGTATATACTATAGTATATAATACAAACCATGCAGTAGTTAATTAACTTTCAGCAAATTAATTAATTAATTTAATTTTTGGGTGATCTATTCCTTTAACTGGTATATATTATTAGAATTAGCATTTGTACAGATTATTTTCATGCATTTTTTATGTTTTGAAGAGAGCGCCAATTCACGCCTGTAACTTTGCAGTGTCATATAGACTGTGTCGATGTGTTTATGCATGCAGATCAGTCTGGTTGTATATTTAAAGAACAACACTTCTTTTTTTTATGCTGGAGATATCTTATATCATCTGTATGTCTGTGTGTGTCAGGTAATAGAGTTTGATGATGGCTCAGGCTCTGTGCTGCGGATCCAGCCATTACGGACACATCGAGATGAGGCTATTTATGAGTGCACAGCTGCCAACAGCGTTGGAGAAATTAACACTAGTGCTAAACTCACTGTATTAGAAGGTAAGAATACACTCTCTCTTTCGCTCTTTTGCTCTCTCAAACAGCATAGTATTGTCCTATCACTTAATGAAGATTTACAGCAGCAGTTATTTCATTGCATGCATTTTGTGATTATAAATTGTGCAGAAGTTAAATCAAAGAAATGTTGACTGTCGACTGAGTATTTTGGTTTCTCTCACACTCAGTTTCTTGCTAAGTGTTGTGCTCATATAATTATCATTCTGAGAACATGACAAACAGGAATTGAGCTGAAGTTAGATTCAGCAGGTGGTCTGACTAACTAGAGCTCGCGTAAGGCGGGTCATGCAAAGAGCTTTTCATAGTAGTTTCCTTATAACTTTGAGTTTCCTCAAGTAATCACTGTTAGCTTTGGTAAATATTTAATGGTTTAATTAAGTTACCCCATTACCTACACAGTAACACAGCGGGAAGATCTGAATAAAGTCAACGTATAATCAAAACTGATGCTGTTTACTTTCTTAATACACATTCCTGCTCTTATTGCAAATGATTCATAAGCGCATGTTATCCCAAAGAAGAAAAATGTATAATATGCAACTCCAAAACAACTTCATGTCTTCATGTCAATGATAAAATGCCCCCCAAATCCCCGGCAAACTCTCAGCTCTTATTCTGATAAGAAATGGAGACTTTACAGCATCCAGTCTAGATGAATATCCTGTTTTCCACACTAAAATATGCCTCATTTCAGAAGTAGAATGGGTTTTGAATACTGTCTCATGTTGACTTTAAGAAAGATAGAGAAAGAGGCAGATAAGGAGGGGAAGATAATAGGACATAAGTTGTGGGGGGGATTTTTCAGTGACATTTTTTTCTGCAGGTAACATTGTTAAGCTGCCAGTAAGTGGCAACAAGTGACTATGGTTATGAGTAAGTCAATAAAATCATCCAATTCGTTCAAAATGCTGATTCATTAATGAGTAGTGTTGGGGTAACGCATTACAAGTAACACGAGTTATGTAATCAGATCACTTTTTTTAAGTGACTAGTAAAGTAGTAACACACTACTATTTAATTTAGAAGGAAATATCTGAGTTACTTTTTCAAATAAGTAATGCCAGTTACTTTGTTTTCCCATGTATTGACTGACAGTTCTCCTGTCTCCATGTTGAGAGAAATCGGGAGAAAGCGCAGAGGCGTTGTGCGTGCTGTGTGAGCATGATGTTACACTCTAAAAAATATACTGGGTTTGTTCAAACCTACTTTGGTCAATATGGTCTAACCCAACTTTTGGGTTAAAATTTTAATGTAAAAATTTAACCCAACGGTTGGGTTTGACCCAAAGTTGGGTTGAAACAACCCAGTATTTTTTAGAGTGTACTGTAGTTCTACACTAAATATGAACATGTATTTACTCATCTCACCTGCCCAAAAACAGATTCAATATTCCTCAAAATTAATAAAAACAGTAAAGGGTAAACTCTGAATATTATACAAACCTGCAATAATTAATAGGTTACTAACACAATTATTCTTTATGTATTTAATCCCATTTTATTAACCAATGTCTTTGCTACTTACCTTTGATTATCCAATTCAACCATACTAATAGGTACATTTGTGTTTCATCTTTGCTATTGCTGAATAGTGTTGAACTTTCTTCTCCTGCATCATATTCTTCACGCAATTTGCTTGAGCTGCGCCCTTTTCTGTACAGACGTGAATTTATATTTCCTTCAACCTGACACATTAATTTCACTTTTGGTGTGAAAAGGCTTTTACATTTGTCAAAGAATAACTTTTTTTATATTAAAAACAAACAAGCAAACCCTGCCCAGATTTTAAAAGTAACTCAAAAGTAACGTAACACATTACTTTCCATAAAAAGTAACTAACGTAATTAGTTACTTTTTTAGGGAGTAATGCAATATTGTAATGCATTACTTTTAAAAAGTGAAGAGTTCAGATGCAAAAGCCTCTAGTGCCGTCTGAAATTTTCTTCTAAAATGTGTATTTTTCTCAGGCTCCTATGTTTATGTTCAGTTATTTCACTTTAATGGCAAAGAAAAGAACCTAATCATTGCCATTAAAGTAAAAATTACTAAACCTACACATAGGAGCCTGATAAAAATGCTCATTTTAGAAGAAAATTTCAAATGGCACTTAGAGGCTTTTGCATCTGAACTCTTCAAGTAACTTTCCCCAACACTGTTAATGTCTAAATCAAGTGACTGGATGTATCTGAATATGCATACATTCCTACTACATAGTAGGGACAGTATCTACTATTGACAGAGTATACCATTTTGGATGTAGCCACTGTTTTTATGAGTGAGTATTTTTAATCATTCACTAAACCGATTGATTCAAAACACTGGTTTATTCTGGAATTAATCAAGTGACTGTTTTTGAGTGAGTCATTTAAGCGTTCACTTAACTGATTCATTCAAAGCACTGATTCACTGAGGAATCAATCTAGTAACTCTTTTTATGAGTGAGTCATTGAATGATTAATCCAGTTTATTTGTTCAAAACAGATTCATTAAAGAACAGTAGGTGTTATTGCTCATAGATGTACAGGGGTTAATTTTGCTGTGGCTTTATCTGAAACTATTTCAGTGCAAAAATAGACTGCCATTAATGTGTTTAATATCTAAGTACTCAATATTAATTTTCAGTTTATTGAACTGTTGCATAAAAGTACTTTGTTGGTTTAAAATCTTAACTGCAGTGATTACCTGTAATCGTGTGCCTAGGGCTGAATCTATGCTGATATTAAGAACAAACGGTCTTGCTTATGTGATATTGCTTAAATATATTTTACCAAAAAACTCCGAAATGTTTCCTGCCCTACTAGTGTTTTCTGTTCGATCGCTGGAATCTTGGTGCATGCTGACTGAAGGAAACTGTAAGAAGTTCAGCCAGACCAGGCATTTTGTTCTCAGTAGTTTGTTATTCTGCTGATGGTTATGAAGCTTATCAGCCCTCCATCTCACAGGATTGTGAGGGGAAGAAACACACACACACACACACACACAAACACACATTCTGCCACAGGATTGGAACATGTGCAGTGTTCTGATAGCTGCCTCTGTTTTCGGTAAGCCTCGCTGTGGTTCCTCCGCTCAAAGCCAGAGTTGTGTGCGCATGTGCGTTGGTGTTTAAAGATTCAAGTTCATTTCAGGCCACATTTGAGCAGATTACTAGCGCCTGCAGCTCTGATAGAGTGATCTTTCCATGCCTGGCCCTGTGACCCTGCGGTAGATTACAGCACACACACACACAGATAGAGGTGATATGTGTTATTATGTGAGCACACTGTACACTGCAGCTGGATTCGTGTTCAAACATGAGGAATATGGAGGTGCTGATACTACATGGTGATAAATCTCAGTCCAAACGCTGTTTTTAGACAAAGAGCCGATGCGGCTGCTTGCTTTAGTGCACAGTTACAGCTCACTGAAATTCAACATCCCCTTATAAAGGCGGTTCTAGTCATAGCACGGCACCACGGGGCACAAATCAGGGTGTCTTTTGTAATATATCTGCACGCTAATCTGGGGAATTGAATTATTCAGTTAGAGGAAGGAAAGTTGTGGGTTTATACGATGCCAAGTGTGTTGAAAGTGGGCCATGTTGTCTCATGCTTTCGGTCCAGTGTGCCGTTAAATGTGCGTTCGGAGCCACGGATCTGCAGGTGGGCTGAACCTGTGCAGGAATCAGGTTTGTAGGTTAGGTGTTATGTCTGCGATCTCATTATATCGGGAACATCATTTTTCACGTGTTCTCATCCACAGACTAGCAGAATTTCTTGGCTGGTTGTTAGCAACGTGTTTTTCTCAAATTTGAGCAGTGTGTATTGACAATTGCACGCTGGAACACATGGTAATAATCAAGCGTGAAGATAAAGCACAACACGACAATAAGAATAAATCAGCACTAATTATGTTGCTTCTGTTGAGAGTTTATTCATTTATGTTTTATTGTATAATCAAGTCTTCTCTTCTTTGAGCCTGTTCTCCTCTTTCTCTTCTATTCTCATGTAGTTTATTTTCATGTCTCTTCACCTTGTTTCTTTTCTCACCTTGTCTCTTCTCTCATTTTTTGATCTTGTCTCATTTGTCCTTATATTTCTCTTCTTTTCTCATTTGTTTCTCATTATGTTTCTCTTCTCTGTTTGTGTATCATCTCATCTTTACTCATTTGTTATCTTTCTCATTTTTCCCTCATTTTGTTTCTCTTCTCTTCTCTGATCTGACTGTAAGGCTTGAGTACTGATAGTGACTCAACATGATTTTGCAGTTCTTCCTTTGAGTTTTACAGTCCTGTTCTTGCTGCTATAACAAATGATTTCACCTGAATGCCAAAGAGAGTCTCCCCCAAAGGGATTTCACTGCAATGATCAGCATGCTAAATCTGAACTCAAGAAGAGCAAGGTCTTTTCAAGATCTCCTGAAAATGCACTGCATGCTCCACCATGGAATGGAAAAACTCCTCTTGGTATCTTTTTCCAGAATGACAGGAAATGTCAACTGGAGCGCTGCAACTTATAAGTGACATAAATGTAAAACTTGTACACAGACGTATCCCCTGACAGAAAGCCAATATATAGCATCGCTTCCCCTGCATGCAAATAGATGAGGTGATTCAGACAGGTAATTTTATCCCGTAGACATTTGCAAATGTATTTCTCCAACTAAAGTTATTCCTTATCGGCAAACATGCTCCGCAGACAGACTCCATCTGTTTACTTCTCCCCACCGCTCACCTGCTTACGTCTTAAAGCTGTTAGAAAGGCCTTTCCAAAGATCAGCTAATGCGTATAACAGGGCAGTGGGCGGAAATTACAACATGCCATTTCCATTTTGGCGTTTCACACACACAGAGTTGCTGATCCATGACATAGGTTTAGTTTCCAGTGGTTGGCAGCGGCCCAATCCCCCACTGAGCTGAGTTAGAGTTTAGCAAAATATCAATTACTCAGCTCTCCATCAGTGGTGTACTGCAGCACGGTAAACACACACCTCCTTCCTCAGCATCACACCGGGCTACCTGCCATATCCACCTGCAGGAGACATTTAACTAGGCAGCTAAATCCCATCAGAAGACCTGTGATGTTTGTGTGTGTGTGTGTGTGTGTGTGTGTGTGATGGTGGTTTGGTAAAAGCTGCCTGTTTGCACAAGCTGGGCACAATAGATTTCTTTCGTTCTTTCTTTCTTTCTTTCTACCACTCTGAAATGTTTAACATGAAAACTCATGTTTTTGATGAGACAAAGTTGTTTAATCATTTGAGATTAATCATTTTAATCCTATCTATCTATCTATCTATCTATCCGTCCGTCCGTCCGTCCATCTGTCCTTGTCATCCATCCATCCATCTACATTTTTTTTAAACATTTTTGTTAGGGATGCACGATATTGGATTTTTACCAAATTCCGATATGCCGATATTTTTCAACTCATTTTGGCAGATAGCCGATGCCGATACCGATATATAATTATTTTAATTTTGGTTCGTTTTTAGCAAGAACTTATTTGTTAGAATTAAATGAACAATAATAAAGTTATTTTATAATTACAGTGCGTTGAAGATTTGAAAATAACTATAAATAAAATATATATTAAAATCACTGCATTTTTTTTTCAGAAAGATGCAGTTGGTAACCTTAACATTTTATTTTATGATTTAACATTTGTAAAATGGTCTAAAGCAAAAAGAGTTGTAAAAATTCTGAAAATCTTTTAGAGCTCATAATTTGTTTTAAAAAATATAACACATGATATTACAATATTACACATAATGAATAAATCAGTATATATAAAAAATATTTAATTTACAAGTGTCATGTTTGTAATTTTTTTTTATTCATGTAAGCTACAGCTTCTGACCTTTAAATTATAAAAACATAACGACAGATTGTATGGTATCAATTACTGCTTTATTTAATCAGAAACTTGCTTTCATTTTATTCGAAGTTGGCCAACAGCGCCCCCTACGGAATTAAAACTCCTGCTAAAAAACTGCAACTAATTTTGAAACTGCAGGTGCTATTACTGTTGACTCTATCATACACCGAAGGCTCATTCTGTACGTGCATTCTCAGTTTAAATGCAGCGATCCCAAAACCGTGAATCCAATCACCATTCAGGCAAAACTTTGCTTCAAGAATGAGCCACAATGCTGACATGATCTAATCGCTAGCACACCCTGAGCACATGTGAGTTAGTGTATTCCTCTTATCAGCAAGACATATCAGCATAATTTTTCATATCGGCCAATTCCGATATTGGTCCGATAATATCATGCATCCCTAATTTTTGTTTATATGTGCCACTACATATATAACACTCTGTAGTAAATATTAGTATTTACTTGCATATATTGAAAACGACCACACGAGGACACAGGGCTCCCAGCCAGAAAAAACGTTTCAAATATGTCATGAATATTCCATACATCATCCAGCCCTAGAGTGTATGTGTTTGCATCATTTGCACATATGGCAGTTATGTGAAATCACTGTTGTTGTATCCACACTACAGAGCGATTATAAGCCCAGTGCTGCAGAGAAAGAAAAAGCCAGACGGGAGAACAGACAGAAGGTGCACCTGATGCTAGAGGGAAGAGTTGGTGACTGATGTCTGTGATCAGAATGTGCAGCGTAATGAAATATGAATGATGAAGAGCACTCACCAGCTCTGTTTGAGGAGGAATTTTCAATAGTAGCCAGTCCTACACGTGCATAAACACACATGCACACGCTGCTGAGTAAAGAATATGCATAAATAATCAGCATTACATTTGAATGAGTGCAGACCTTCATATACTGTATCCCATCTTCTGCTTCAGATGTTCTCTTTCCAGCTGGTTAATACTCTTTATAAAGTACTGGAAGGTACCATGATAATGTGATGTATCAGTTTGAGATGTGGTAGTTATACAGTATATATAGGCTACCATGATACTGCATGAGTGTAATATTCATATACCATTGCAATCAAAGGCAGTAAATGTACTTCACAGTGCATTTTTAAAAAGCCATATCCACAAAAAACATGTTACCATGGTACACTGTAAAATCCGATAGTTTACCTTACTTAGATTTAATTAGTAATCTTTACTTAGTTGTTATACTTACTAGGTTTTATTAAGTTACAGCTACTTTCAAGGCAAATAAAACTATTTACTTACTGTTTTGAGTGACACTTATGTAGCGTCTGGACCAATCCAACACACTATATATTCTCTTTTTATATAACAAATACTCTGTAACCTCAGTTAACAAGCCATACGAGGATCCATGAACCCTTCCCCCCGGAATGCGTAACACCCCAGGAAGTCGAACAGGCCTCTTTGTTGCATGGCAACCAACGCTGATATCACTGGGTTTATTGGCCAAAAGTATGTAAAGCAGGGAAAATCCCTGCATGTCCCAAGGAAAAGCAGAGTAGAAATGGACTGTGTTCTAGTTAATTCATAGAAAAACCGTTATTTGAATGAACACACATATTCTTCAGCCCATTGAGTATATTATTGTCATTGTGTATTTTGTCTTTGATATTCTTAGACTATTTTAGTATGCTTGTGAGGGAACCCATTCTTGATCATCCCTTTTTCACTATATGTAATCTTACCTTGTTTAGTATCTATGAATTTGCCTTCTTATGATCAAAACAAGCGTGTATATTATATGGTGGTACATAGGCAATATATATTAGGGCCCTGAGAATCGTTAGTAATTTCGATTTAAGTCCATTTGCAAATTACCATGCTTAGAGAACAAAGGGTCGTAAACCCTCCAGCAATAGCCACCTCCCGCTAGGAAATTTCCATCCCTCTCATTGGACAAGCCCATCTTGAAAAGCGGAGATCTTCTCCGACCTTAAAGGCCCGGATCCAGGGACCCGCCCCAGTCGGTGGTTCAGTCAGAAGCAAAGATGATGTGAAAAAAAAGCTTCAGGATTCAAAGATTGTGCCAGGCCTCGGCTAGTCTTTCTTCAAGTTACTCTGACGCAAACTGTTTCTTTCTCATCAACCAACTTCAGCACGATCTTGGGGCCGTAAGATCGCATCAGGAATCTTTGTTCATACAGACGTGCAAGTATCAAACTTAGTCGATTTAATTGATGCATTAAGTATCAGTTACACCTTTTTACAAGGTGTGTTAGAGCTAAGAATCTGACGTTTTCCCTCAGGTTTTAGATCTGCTGAATATGCAAAATGGTTCCATAAATGTCAGTCCTTATGTCTCTTTCTTTAGTGTTAAACTTTAACCCTTTCCTATACCAACTGTATGTGTGTGTGTGTATGTGTATGTTAGACCGGCTTAATGTGTTTATGTAGTATGTTAGACTAGTTTAAGTGTTTATGTAGTTAATAAAACCTTACTTGTATCACACTTGACGTGTTCATTGTTTACTCATAACCGGAGTCAATAATCATGCAGATTTACGTTACAAAATTATAGAATTGTACAGTAAGAAAGTAATTTCCCTTAACCAGGAAATTAACGTCTTAGAATTGACAAGACAGTTGACCCTGAGTGGTCAGCTAAATATCTACTGCGGATCTAAATATTTATAATTAATTTTATTATTACTAGTTATGATTAATTATTAATATTTTCCCATGAGCTGATTCGCTACACTTACTTAAAATATTCAAGTAGCCACAAAGGAACCAATGACATTAATAAACCAGTGAGAGGCAGCAGTGCACTAATATGTTGCTAATGTGCAACATAACAACAGAAGAAGAAAAGAAAAAGAGTCTTAATAGACTTTTCACCCATTTCCTCCATGTCTGCAGTTATCTTTCACTAGTTGCATTCACTTGTTTCCCAAAGTCATCTTGAATGTTGAATTATCAATACTGAAATAATTCATAGTATCAATATGAAATATTGACCGAACATCACATTAAGCTAAACTCCTTAAATTGATGTTGATTTTCCTAAAATGTGTTTTTTTTTTAGCCGTTATAGTGATTAGCGTTCCCTTTGGTTGTGCACTTGGAACTTGGGTTTATGTAACTATAATTTTCTTCTTGTTAATGCAGCAATGCATCATGAAGTCAGAGTTATTTGATTTCAAGGGAAGAAAAGTAATAAATAGGTTGCTTTTAGAATGTGACCTATCTTCTAATTAAATTATTAGTGCATTTATTGTGTGTGTTTATAAATTGATTTCTTCAAATTTCATTATTCATAATTACTTTGAGATGATCTTAATTGAGTTTATATAATCCTTAAATAGTGTGTGGTAATATGCAAAAGTCACACACAAACATTCAGCACGTGAACCACAACAATGGTAACAATTCAATTTCATTTATTTTCATTAATTGTAACAATAACCATTTTATTTGCTCTTTTGTTGTGCTACTACTGACACAAGACAGCAAATAAAATTGGCAAATAAAATTAACAACTGTAAAACAAAGCAACTGCATAATTTATTCATGCCGCAATGCACTCTGGGAGTCAGTGAGTAGCTATACTAAGTCATGAGTAAACCTAAATGAAAGGATCAAGTACCCCTTACAGTTCTTTTTTTAGTTATTAGAACTCTCGTGTAAGTAAACTATACAAACTGAGCAGTTGTCAGTACAACATACTATTCCTATTTCACTTTACTTAGTTTTTTCAAGGCAATCGGTTTGCATGCTTTTTTTAAGTAAGCCCAACTAATTAGATTTTACAGTGTACAGACAAGCTGGTATGGCTCATTAATTCAGTTGTTTATTTGTTTGTTTTCTTTGAAGTTCAGAATGTCAAGCTAACCTTCACCGCATTCTCATTAAACTGCCGCACTAAATCTGTGTCTTCCTCGCCGCTGTAATCTCTCTGTGTTAGTGTGCATGTTGTTTGATCCTGATGAGAGGCACAGAAATGTATAATGTTTCAAATCTTTTCCTCAAAGCATTTCGATTCTCTTCTCCACCTTAAATTTATCTGAGACCAGCGTTTGAATAATTGACACTAGAGGTGATACAAAAGAGTAACATTTCTCATTTCACTTGATGTTGGGACTAAATATACAAAGGAAATGTGTGCTGGAGCTCAGAGATAGCATTTATTTTACTCTACTTCTACACATACCATGTATTATTTAAATGAAAAAGTTTGCACATTAGAATTTTCTTTAGATGAAGAGCTATGTATGCTCTTTCAATCAGTCTTCTTCAGAAACATCACATCTAAGGCCTAATCAAAGCATGAACTTTCTGACTGAGTATTTGCATTAAAGTGAGAGTTCAGCCAAAAAAGACATTTCTGTAATCATTTACTAATTCTCAAGTCTGAATGACTTTCTTTGTACTGCAGAACACAAAAGAAGATATATTGAAGAATGTTCAGATGTTTTCATTGGGAAGTCAAAAACAAAATTGGACCCATATATATGTGTGTGTGTGTGTGTGTGTGTGTTTGGTTTTTTGGTTTGGGGGGTTTGTTTGGGTTGGGTTTTTGTTTTTTTTCTTTATTTTTTTTTCCTCCCCCTTCGGGTATTCGGGTGGGGACTAACCTGGCATACAACAGATCATGGGGACTCGTGTCACAGTGGGACATAAACGTGAGGTCCCATGGGTAAACAAGTTATAAATCACACAGAATTAAGTTTTTGGAAAATCTAAAAAATGCAGAAAGTTTCCTGTGCGGGGTAGGTTTAGGTGTTGGGTTGGTATTACGCCTATGGAGAGTCCCCACAAGGATAGCAAACCAGACGTGTGTGTGTGTGTGTGTGCATTTAATACACAGTATTATTTTAACATCATTGATTAGGGCTGGACAATAAATCAATATTAATATGTATCGCGATATAATTTTTTTCAATAACGGTGATATGATTTTTAAACACATTTCCGATATTTCGATATACATTACCAGTTTCCCATACATTGATTTATTTGGGCAGTTTGACTTCATTGAATAAACATGAGCACTGCACGTTTCAAAATCATAACACGGCGGCGGGTGTTTTATATGAATGTTCTCTGAAGGGAATTGACTGTCAAAGCAAAAATTCACTGCAAAGAAACTAGCAGAAGGGTTATACACAACCACCAGCTCATTAGATACACACATATATATATTTATATATACATATATTTAGACATGGATCGTACTCAACCACCATGGCTCCCGCGTCGGAGCTCCGTCCGGAGAAGCCTCTAGACCGGACCATCAGTAAGACGGTCACTATGAAGCCATAGAACCAACAAAACATCATAGGTCCAGTAGGAGACTGTTATGTAGGAAGTTTCCACCTAACCTTGGTCAGGTGGAGAGAGATGGTGGTTACAGGGAATTAGGAAGATGAAGATAAGGGCAGATGTAAGACACCCGAAGGAAATTAGTAGATACTGAGGTATCACTCCGATCCGGACAAAAGCACTGACGCCCTCTCTGGATCACATCCCTTAGGCCTTTTACCTACCTTCATTTGACCCGCGATTCTTCCTACCCCTACAAGCGGGCGGGGAAGGAGCGTGAGCCGTGACACTAGCCTTCTGAGCCAGTCTCTTATCCTCAAACCGAGATGGGCTAGGACTCCTTGGGTTGTTCGGGCTCAGACCTGGACCCCGTGAAGGCCGCTATCCCGGTCTTTCAGCAAGTCAGCCTGATATGCTTGGAGCATCAACATCACGTGCAATGAAGCGACAGCCCGACCTGATGCTGCTGCGTATGCCCTGGCATCCGAACGAGATGTCAAGGAGGGGAATCTTAGAGGACATCTCACCCATAGAGAGATAACTAACCAGCGTCTCTCTATAGGGGCATCTTATAACCGCTTTCGCGCATCGCCTTGATGTTGGCATAACTCGTATGCTAGAATCGATGGATGCGTGAGGAAAAAACAGCCTCTTCCATTCCTTCTCAATCCCCGTATGGAGATCAGGAAGAAAAGGAAGACTCACCTGAGCTGGAAGGTTATGGCCAGAAAAAATAACGTTCATCGAGACCTCGCAACGTCACTTTCCTTCACCCGCTTCACGGCAAGTAAAGCCTTGCCGTGGCGTGATCCATAATTTCCAAAAACTCATCATATGCAGAGCAGGAGGATTGGGGAGGCTCAGCCTCAGCTTCTTTGCCCTACTCAGACATTTCCTGCTTTTGCTGGGATGATTCCAGCAGAGCACTGGCCCCTGAATCAAACAATGTTAATGAAATAACATCATCCACCAGCGGCTCACTCTCGTGCACAGCCGAAGATCGCGAAAGGGAAACCCCTCTTCAATCTCATCGGCCAGATCCACCTGTGATCCCCACGAGTTCATTCCCTTCCGTGCCTCAGCAGTGGTGGGTCCTGGATCGCGGGAAGCAGATGGTTGCCCCTCTTTCCTCGAAAAAAGAGAGAAACGAGAGCGGAGCTTTTCCCTTGGAAAAAACGTCGCAGTGCACACCGATTGCCCCCCGTGGAGGACATCGAGTGCGTGCTCTTCGCCCAAACAAACAAAACATAGATTGTGTGTGTCATCTGGTGTTAAATAACGACAACACGGATGCACACATCCTCCAAACGCTTTGTTAGTGCTCGCCATAATGAGATGAATAGAGATCGTTCTTACCACAGAAATGCACGCTTCAACCAAAACGTCAATGAAGACGAAGAAGAGAATGATGTGTGCTACCGGCGCCTATTTATACTATAGTTGGCACGGTAGTGCGTTCATGCTGTCGCCCGGCACCGATTGGGTTTTTTCAAGTATGCTGCAGACACGGCGTCACGACGAGCGCGTTCCCAGCATAGTGCCCCGAGAGGATTGCAGTTCGAAGGCACTGCAAAGGGAACTGGGACATTTCTAGAAGGTAATTTTTGTGTTGACAAAACAACTGACCGTGACAGTGACAGCGGAAGTGGTAGTTGTAGAGAATAGCCACCACATGTCTATTAGTAAATCCGAAGCACAGGACAAAAGTTGCCAACTTGTAGATATTTTTTCTCTACCACAAACACAACACAACAGTTACACGGTCTTGAATCCTTCACTGCAGGTGCACAAATCCTAGTCTACGAATCACAAATCAAGAAACTCGTACGCTCACAAGTTTTGCTACTATTGCTGCAGTGAATATGGTGCAAAACACATTCACACACCTGATTCAAAAATGTGAAGTCACAGACGAATTTTGTGCATCCGCAAATCAGTTTGTGAATTCTTTTAATGAGATTTGCACGCTTGTAGAATGTTTTCTTACATATATATTTTTTTTTTGGATGCTTTTTCTAGCACAAACACAAGTGCATAAATACAACGGCGTGAATCTGCTGCTACGAGTCTAAAACACTGTTTTTCGCTTGCAAATGACAAGTTTCCGATTATCTCCCTTATGAACCGCCTATCTGTGTGATAAATGGTGCAAAAAGTGATTTGTGCATCTGTAGAGCCAACGGCGCGCACTGTTCAGAGAGCAAAGAATTTCAGCCAATCAGAAGAGCTCATTTAGGCGCCTGAAACACGCCCCCTAGTTTTAGCCACAACCCCGAAAAATCGCGAGCTGCGAGCATCTTGACAGCGACAAGTATCAGAAAAGGTACGTGGGTATTTTTTCTTTCTGAAATCATTTGTTATAGCTTAAATACAGCTACGTTGGAAAACAGTGTTTCTTAGTTAAGTTAGCAAACCTTATTTCACGAAAGGTAAGCTAACGTTAGCCTACCTGCACTGTTAAGTGTGCTATTCAGTTGTCTCGTATTAAATTACACTGTCTAATATAACGATTTATTCCTTGTATTCTGTTATGCTTGACCTTATAGAAAAATGATAGATCAGGGTGCATCTTCGCAGGTGAGTGAGTTAAAACCAAGGGTACCATGGTTTTTTTCTTTGGTGAATAGTAATTTTTATTGGGATAGCCTACTATAGTAAACTAAAGGTAATTTACAGCAGGCAATCTATAGTAGGTAATTTGCCTAGTAATTACTACGCTCAGTGTTGGGTAGGATTACTAATTACTTTAGTTATCTCAGTTTTCATTCCTTTGAGAATCCTTGTTTTGTGATTTGGCGCAATATCTACTGCTATAGATATTTACCTACTATAGATTGCCTGCTGTAAATTACCTTTAGTTTACCTTTAGTTTTCTATAAGGTAAAGCATAACAGAATACAAGGAATAAAGCGTTATATTAGACAGTGTAATTTAATAGGAGACGACTGAATAGCACACTTAACAGAGCAGGTAGGCTACCGTTAGCTTACCTTCGTGAAATAAGATTTGCTAACCTAACTAAGAAACACTGTATACCAACGTAGCTGTATTTAAGCTATAAACAAATGATTTCAGAAAGAAAAAATAGCCACGTACCTTTTCTGATACTTGTCGCTGTCAAGATGCTCGCAGCTCGCGATTTTTCGGGGTTGTGGCTAAAACTAGGGGGCGTGTTTCAGGCGCCCAAATGAGCTCTTCTGATTGGCTGAAATTCTCTGCTCTCTGAACAGTGCGCGCCGTTGCCTCTACAGATGCACAAATCACTATTGCACCATTTATCACACAGATAGGCAGTGCATAAGGGAGAGAGCGTGAAACTTGTCATTTGCAAGCGAAAAACAGTGTTTGAGACTCGTAGCAGCAGATTCACGCCGTTGTAGTTGTGCACTTGTGTTTGTGCTAGAAAAAGCATCCAAGAAAAAAATATATATGTAAGAAAACATTCTACAAGCGTGCAAAACTCATTGCAAGAATTCACAAACTGATATTGCGGATGTACAAAATTCGTCTGTGACATTTTTGATGCAGGTGTGTGAATGTTTTGCACCATACTCACTGTAGCAATAGTAGCAAAACATGTGAGCGAACGAGTTTCTTGATTTGTGATTCGTAAACTAGGATTTGTGCACCTGCAGTGAAAGATTCAAGAACGTGTAACTGTTGTGTTGTGTTTGTGGGGGAGAAAAAACATATCTAACAAGTTTGCACGTTTTGTCTGTGAACTTCAGATTATGATACCATGGTGGCTATTCTCTACAACTACCAAATTCCGCTGTTCACGCCTCACGCAGTTGTTTGGGCACCAAAATACATTCATACATTTATTCACTGCTGTTACAATCAGCAGGGCTAAATACGGAAGCGATATACTTACTTGCCGCACCGGCAAACCGCCAAATAAAAGGCTTGCGATTTTAAGTTTGCAAAAATAAAATTTTAATAATTCAAATTAAAAATAATAATTAAGGTTCAAATCAAAATAATAATAATAATAATAAAAAAATATAGCATTTAAATTTTAAGTTTACTATAAAATTATTGTATTTGTATTTAATACTCCCTTTTTTTATTTTAAAATATAATAGTATTATCACACTTTATTATTTTGTTTATTATTTTATTAAAAAAAAACTAATTAAAGTGCAATAATATTATCACTATTGTTAATTTATTTTTTTATAGTTATATTTGATGGGTCACACCATGTGCCGTGTGAGGACCAAACCAAATCTCCAGGTTCTCATATGAGAACCAGGCTGAAAAACTTATGTGCACCCCTGGTAATAACCCTGGTTCCACAGAAAAAATAAAGTAATAAAGATTTTAAACTATGATAGCACATGTGATAATGATAGAGATGCAGAGATCTTCTTTATGAATATGCAATATTCCTGTGTTATATTAAAATATTTATGATTAATCATTATGTTGCCTAATGGATTTCCGTATGGCAGTGACGATAGAGCCTGAATTTAATTAATGTTTTATCGGATCATAAATTCTAGTTAAAGTCTTATTGCTTGTGAGCATGTCATGCTTCTTAAATGGTTACCAAGTTAATAAGTCTTGTTAATCTGGGAGACATGTGACAGACGTTAATGATGGTGAATTGAAAGCGAGTTATAGGCATATGTGTGTGTATGATGGGTTTCCTTCATCAGGTTTTAGGCCGTCCAAGCACTTGACCCCTGAGAGGACATTTTGTATTTACATTGGTCAGTAATTTTAAATTCTCAAAATGTTGAGCATCATCAGCAATTGTCATAAATTAAAGGAACACTCCACTATTTTTAAAAATAGGCTCATTTTCCAACTAACTGAGTTAAACAGTTGAGTTGTACCGTGTTGAAGCCATTCAGCGATTTCGGAACCTTGCTGCCGTACCATGGGTGCAGCAGGCGCAATGATATTACGCAGCGCCTGAAAATAGGCTCATTGGGAGTTACCTAGCTGGGGACTATTTTCAGGCGCTGCGTAATATCATTGCGCCTGCTGCACCCATGGTACGGCAGCAAAGTTCCTGGATTATTACGCCGGAATGAGAGTATAATTCCTAGCCATATCAGCCTAGAAAATAACAACTTTTAATTTTCCGTCGGTCTTAGTACACGATGTAACTACAGAAGAGTCAAGTTTAAATAGGAAAAATATAGAAACTCTTTTGAGCGAGATGCTAATGGTCTAAACAGATTCAATGATCTATGCTAAGCTAAAAGTGCTACCGCCAGACCCGGAGATCGGCTGAATGGAATCGAAAACTCTAGGGGAGTTGGAAAATGAGCCTATTTTCAAAAATAGTGGAGTGTTCCTTTAAAAAAGAGCTTCGATTTGGTTTAATTTCTCTCAGGATGTGTGAGGTATGACCTCATACCACAGACCGCGGCTCAGCTGTCTTACGCTCAAAGCAATGGTGTCACTGAACGCTGTAAGAAATCCTTCAAAATCCTCCAGACTGCTTTTCACAGTAGAAATAGTGCTTTCCTACAAACATGTACAATCTCATGTATGTTTAGACCCTCAGGCCAGAGCATTGCAGACAGTACAGTTGAATCTCACGGAAACATGTTCTGGTCATGTTAAATCCCACAATCAAAATAACAAAGTACTTTTTTTTTTGGACGATGAACCGTTTTTGTAGCACATCTACACCCACATTTTTAATGCACACAAATGTTTATTTTATTTTACTTTCTTTTTTTCATTCAATGTTACTTATATACTGTCTTAATTTTTTTTATTACTATTAAATATGCGTAGAGGCTGTGCAACGAATACTGACACTTAACTAAAAATGCTTCATAATTTAACGCTTTAGCTGCATTCAATTTCTTAAGCGTCTCAAGACATTCCAATTCACGGCGTTTATCTTCCAATAACTTACGTCTAGCTGCATTTTCCATCTCATGCTTAGCTTTCATCTTAGCCTCTTCTTCACAACGCTTCAAGTCCTCAGCTTCTTGCTCAGCTATCCGCTTCTTGTCCTCAGCTTCAAGTTTCTGAAGTTCTTTAAACTGCAGATCCTGCAGATCCTTTTAAATTTGGAGTTAAATGTGACCCAGACGTGTTCTCGGCAGCTTTTGTAAGATTCCTGACCCATAATGTGCTGCGTTCTGCTCTGATTATTTTCTCTGTAGATGTAAATGTTTATGCTGAAGGTGAAAGGCTGGTTCAGGGTTACTTACAAATCCTGCGTGTCTTGCTCTTAGTCTTTGCTATCTTTTATTTGAGGTAATTCTGCATGGCTGGACGGTATTGTTATGATCATCCTTTTCTGAAGCCCTTGTTTCAGTCCTTTGAGCAAATAAGAAAGTAGAAATGGAAGTTCAAAGACACCGAGATATGAAAGGAGTACAAGGCTTAGAGGGGCATTTCTGTGCTAGCTTAGCGACAGAGCAGTGTGTGAAGTAACCACAACAGGACTAGTAATGTGCGCTGCTGGTATGGAATCGGTCTGGCAGAGAAGCACTTTATTTAGGAGGCAATTAGCCATGTATTCGTTCAATTGTTAAACTGTATAACTGAGACGGAATAGCCTAGAAATGGACCATGTCCTGGCCACTCGACCGGTAAACTAACTACCTCATTGCCTGCAGTGAAATATAAACAGTCTAACATGTTAAATGAATTGCAGTAGTAAAACAAATAACACCTGCATTCAGAACGACTTGTTTTCGAGTCGTTGTCTCTGTATCTAAAGAAGTTCACTGCATTGGTACACATATCATTCATGCCTTGTGCATGTTTGATTATTCAGTCTTTTGCCTGTAGTTTACACATTTAAATCCCCCAAATCAGCACAGAAAATGTGACTCGAAGTACCTGTTTAGTTTTGCAATGAGAATATTCAGGATTTCTTAGTGTAATGCCTTTAAAAATGTGTTAATGACTGTTATATGAGATGCCATTTAAACAGTTGCGCATGTAGTGTCTAATTTCTGCATGCCAGAAAAGAACGTCTGTTTTAGAGGCGCCGGTATGGTGCCATGGTGGAGTCCTGACCTCTGACCTGACCGGCCACCTGTCTGTGTGTTCTGTTCAGTAGATTCATTCAGAGAAATCCGAAGCTCCAAAGTTGATTACATGTTCATTTCAACAGCAGAAGCACATCCAAGATTTATTGTTTAATTTACTTACTGTCAGGAACGAGTCCACAGTTATAAATGTCAAAAAAATAGTTTTATTTTATGTGTAGATCAAGTCGTCAGAAACATACAGTCACTAAACTGAGTGATGTGTAGAATTGTATCAGTGACGGATGTTTACATTATCAATGACCAAGATTTAGCTTGTAAATAAAGTAAAGGTAAAGGTCAGTTGTGATTTTATTGCTGAATAAAAGTATCTTACTTGCATACAATTTTTTGAACAGTAGTGTGTATATATGAGGAAAAATCAATTTTATAGTGGGTAATAAATATTTTCACACTTTTTTATCAAGACTGTTGCAACCACTGCTGGTCCACTGTCTTTACTTTCAAGAAAGAAAACCCCAGAATTGTACATTCAGGTCCTTGATAACTCTGTTAGTGGTCACTGGCTGTGTGAATCAGGCACAAAATGATTCAGTCCCCTCTCTTCTGTGTATTTGATTACCTGGTTACTGTAGGAAGATCCTGTTACTGCAGCGACTGTAAAAACACATTGAGGCTTTCAAACATACATTACACTCTGCAGCACTGCCCACTGTTCATGAGCACAAAGGGAAGGAAACTCTATAGGAGTCCTTTGAAATTCCACAGGCTTTTTCAGCGACTTGTGTATTAGTGGTGTCTTCTGCTAATTTACAACGTAGAGAGGGTGTAAACCAGAGATGGCCTCGAGCACATGGAGATCATCGCAGAACAAGTATACTTGGTAACATAGCGTGTTATATAAGAAGCAAAGGAGAAGCATGCAGCTAAGCATGCTGGGTAGTTAACGCTGCACGTCGCCACTAAAGCTCATCATTAGACAGTGTGTTGCCGTCAGCCCTGAGGCTTTCTCTCTCATTGCTCGATCTTTTCTGTTCTTCTGCACACTGTTCAAGGATGCATACCTGCAGACGTGCTTCGTCTCGCTCTGTTATTAAACCGTTGCATAAAAATAACATCATGGCAAAATATGTTTTTGCAGCTAACGTTCTGCAACAGCTTTTGAAAGAATCTGTGTTTTGCACTGCAGACGTTAAGCTGCATTAAGAGCATTGTGATTATATTTCTTTCCTGATTCTAATGGACGTGGCATTTTTTTCAAGGTGTATATTGGCTGATCTGTCAGAAGATTTGTGTGGTTATATAACCTGTTTAATGGGAGTGTGTGGTTTTGTCCTGTCTCAAGGCGTGCCACAGGAGAGCCGATGTGTTTGGAGTTTCAGACACATTTGTATGCTGCAGCTATTAGCCAAGAGAAACTGCAGTTTATCTTACAGCAAACAGGCCATGTACACACACACACACACACACACACACACAAACACAAACACACACACACAGCTCCGCAGGGATGCCGGGGCCTGATAAAGAAGTAATTAAAGCTGCTGGATTTCTTATTTCAATAATAACAACTTATTTACCAGATATGTCTTCACCTACATACCGCTGACATTGAAAAGTATTTGTTCATTTACTATTGTAGTTTGTTTATCGATGTCCTATTTTGTGTCAAGGAAAGTTTGCATCTTGTTTTGAATTTCCCCAGACAGACTAAGAAAGTTCTGGAGACAGTATCAATGCTTTCCTTTCAGGTCAGCCAAACGTTCCAATCCAAACCAAACCAATTACATCGTATGCACTGTAAAATAAATAAATAAAATGCTGGACACATAATGCTAATTGATATCATTAGCCTTTTACTTGACTATGTTATCAAACAGCTAATAACATGATGCTAATGTTGCACAAACCACATTCCCATTCAGCATCTCAGACAGCTCTTCCAAAGATCAACGTCCTTAGGTAGAAACATTTTGCTAATGATATGAACAGCTCCACCCTGATAGTTGGAAATGTTTGTGACAGTAGGAAACGGGCTGTTTCAAACCGCATTATAGTAAACTGCAGTTTAAAAGAGAAAATGCTCAGCAATGATGTTGACTGATAAATTTGCATATGGTTTGTCTTTAAACATATTAAAATACCAGATAGACATATTTATTCTTTATTTTCACCACTTTTATATTGACTAAACGTGAAATTCTAAGGCGTCACATATTTTTTTTATAGTGTGGACAAAACATGAATATGTAATTAAGACTCTCCTCACCAGATGAGGGTAATTTTGCTTATCTGTCAGCCACTGTGGCAGTTGACTTTGTAAGGCATATCAGATTGACATTTGACAAGAAATGCTGTTGCTTAGTTGCAAAGACATGCGTTCGAAGAAACACATTTGATTATTTCTTGATGAACAGATGAAACAAAGCTGTCAGTGTTCCTGATGTCTGATTGGCTGTTTGTTCAGATGTTCAGTGGTGCTCTGCCTCTCATCCATGCTGCTTTTCTTATAACATGCAGTTTCATCGCAATACTCTTTATGTTCACTTTTTTGACACTGTAATTCTAATGACTAATGTTAGAGGGAAACTTTAGGGTCTACCATTATTGGGCATCAAAAAGACCCTAATTAGTGAACCAAAAGATCCAAGTTCACTTCTAAATGAGGTGGCAGTTCTTCTTATAGCTTCTTTGTTCTTTTCGTTCATATATACAGTTAATTTATACTATTTAATGGGACACAGACTGCACCATTCATATGGCTTCCTCAGCCTCAGCAGTCTATCTCAGAGTCCATCATATGCCAGATGTAATGTTGGATAGTAAAGAAATCTGTCACTTATGAGCAGGGATACTTTTCATTTTATAAAATGTAAGGTAACACTTTAATACAGGGACCAATTCTCACTATTAAATATTTGCTTATTAGCATGCCTATTATTAACATATTGGCTGTTTATTAGTATGTATCAATGCTTTATTCTGCATGACTATGTTTTAGATCCCTTAATCCTACCCTATACCTAACAACTACCTTACTAACTATTAGGAGTTTATTGAGGTGAAAGTCATAGTTAATGGTTTGTTAATAGCGAGAATTATACCTTAAAATAAGGTGTGACCAAATGTATATAGTAAATAGTATTGAGTAGTCAACATGAATTTTGTTTGTTTTCAACATTTAGTTGTTCACTTTAATGTACATCACTTTTTTGTACAAATTTTCTATGTAGTTTCTCAAATAATATATCATTGACCCTTTATTAAAAAAAGTTCCCTATTTCGTAGATGTGCCCAATGATGAACACACAATGTGTAATAAAATCATACAGATATGGACAGACAAACGCTGTCTCTGTTCCTCCAGTGGTGAGACTCAGATTCCTAGAGTCACAAACAGCACCAACCACCAGCCTCAGATAGAGTCTGAGGCTGACTTCTGCAAAGCTCTTGGGAAGATGCTTCAAAGATCCAGCTTCAAACAGCAGCTATTAAAGGCTTATTAGTTACTGAGAAACCGTGTGTGGTGTGTGTGTGTGTGTGTGTGTGTGTGTGTGTGCGTGTGTGTTTATGTGTGAGACAGATAGTTGAGGGGAAGGAATTAACAATGCAAATAAATTCTGTTAACTAATTATCCTTGATGAAATGGAAAGAAGGTCACCGCGGCGATGATGGCAGGATTGACAGAAGCAATTTTTGGGGCGAGCAGAGCAGGACGAGGCCACGCTCTCTGAATCACTCTCTCCAGACGCCTGCATCACTGTCACTGGCACTTTATGATGTGCTGTTAGAAGGAGACTTCTGGAGAGCTTTTGCTCCGCTCAATGTGAAACATGTTTTCTTCAGGTCCTCCTGAGGGGGTTGTACACCCTTATCTTTAATAGTGGTGAACAGTTAGAATCTCATCTCCATATGAACATATGCATAGTAATGATGATTCACAGACAAACTATTTATTTTAACATTTTTCTGAGTTTTAAATTTGTTTTTGTTTTTTTCAGTGACAAAAAATGAATCACTGATTTGAGTCATCACTGAAATATTGTCCCTGCACCACATTTAACAATAATGGTTTGTCACCATATTTTGAAGTTATATACACTGAAACAAATGTACTTTGGAATAATTTTCATGTTTATTATAATAAAAATTGTATCCATTAAGGGAAAGCATATTGTAATTTTAAAACAAATATTTTGTTTGCCCAAGTTTGTTTGAAATTGCACTGATGTTCCTTAAAGGAGTTATACGTAGCCTATGATTTTTTTTCCGTATTAATCGCTTCTTATTTCTGATGTGTGACCAGCTTGTAATGAAACTTATAAAACAAGAACTTCCCCTGTTTCCTGTTGTCTATGAAAGCATGAAGTCTGATTTTTTATGTAAAGAATTTGGGATGTTTTTGCCGGGAAAGACAAAAGAATGTGATGTTTATGCACGCTCCGGAGAGCCTCTCTTTTTCCGTTCTATGACACATGAAATAGATTCTTATTATGCCAAGTGTCAAGCAAAGTAAAGGGATTATTTAAAAAAAATATTTAAACAATTTTCACTCAGAAATTGCTAGTCGATTTCAGTCTGTTAATCTGCTAGTCAAATCAATCTTTTAATTTGTGTTTTGAACCAGTTCATTAAACGCATTGATTCACTAAAATGAATCAAATATCCCAAAGTATTTTAGTATCATTAATTATAGTTGTTGTTAATATTTTTAAAAAGGTTTATTTTTGTTTTCCGTTTTCAATTTATTCAGTTAAAGTAAATTTTGTTGTGTCGTTAAAGTTAATTTTGTTGTGTGTTTTATATACAGTATGTCTATATAGTTTTTATTACATTTAAGTTTTTAGTATTACTTTATTTGGTTCTAGTTATTTTTAAACCTAAACTACTAAAAGAACATTAGAAATGTTGCCTGGGCAAGTAGCTAAAATCAAATTATATATTTTATTGTAATATTTTATTATTTCAGTTAATGTTTTTTTTTTTTTAATTCAAGTAATGAATTTTTTATTTTTTTATTTTAATTAAAAATTGAATCTTTCCTTTTTGGTTTACTGGTTCAGAATGTGCTTTTAGAAAACCAGTCATGTGACGTAGATGATCTGACAGTGATTCGTATGATGTGTTCGTTCAAATGAACCAGTTCACAAGAGTCAATTGCTCATGAATCACTGATGACGCTGTATGTTTATATGTGCATGCAAGATGTGTTGTCTATTTATTCTCTTAATATTTCACAGAATATTTTTATATAATCACATTAGATTTTGAATGCAAACTCACAGCTTGGAGGAAAAAAAAATCTGTTGT
Organism: Sinocyclocheilus anophthalmus; assembly: GCA_018155175.1. NCBI lineage: Eukaryota > Metazoa > Chordata > Actinopteri > Cypriniformes > Cyprinidae > Sinocyclocheilus > Sinocyclocheilus anophthalmus. Next base: position 278,057 of record JADLZN010007769.1, on the reverse strand, counting down.
GCTATAGATGTAGTGTATGAAAAGTGTATGTTCCTAGAATCCACGCAGTGGTAGTTGATTACAGACAGGTGTGAGACCTTGCTCCATTTAATATATCCAAGCTCTGTCCTTCTCCTGAATCCCTGCTTACCCCCCTCACCTCTGTTTCCTCTCCTCTCCTACGCTCATCCCCATGCAATCTGTTTTTTATCTGCCAGGAGGAAGATTTTATTAAAAGCATTCAATTTCCCCAAGGGGGATCATGACTGCTCCTTGATTAAAGAGGAGATGAGAGGCTGCGTGAGGAAATGTCAGCCGAACGAGGGGCGGAGAGAGGTGTGTTCTGTTTGTTTTGGTCGATCTCTTCCTCCCAGGTGGAGAGAAGTTCATGTAGTGTTAATTAAAACAGCAGTAGCTGGAGGATGTGATCTTGTCCTGGGTCTGGTCCGGTGGGGATGGGGTCCTTGATGAGGCGTGCATGTCCTACCCGAGAAACTCTGCTTAGTGATGATAGCAGTATTATTTAACAAGGGGCATGAGGTTTCTCCTCCCTGAAGAAATGAAATCTCCACCATTTAATATTGCTCCTGTTCGGGGTCCAGCTGTTAAACTCTAAAAGAGCTTTGCACGGTGGTCTAAAGACTCACAATGCAGATTTAGCTTCACTTGGATAATGTGTAGATGTGCTTTGCAAGTTTATATAACGAAAATGCCATCATGAAAGGCTAAAAGGCAGCTTTTTTTTGCAGTGCAGTTGTTTCTTTCATCTGCATTAATTTATTTTATTTCCCTTATCTTTATATTATTTATATAAAGTTATATCATCAAAACATCACAGCATCATAGATGTGATAATTGGCCTGTTTCTCAGTTAAAATGCATTTGTCAACAAATCAACACATTGTGGTTATTTATTGTCTTTGTGTTGGTGATTTAAGAAATACTCCACTTATGTTTTACTACATTCATTTTTGGATGTTAATTTTCTCCTTCATTGGCATCATTTCTAGTATAACCAATGGTCTGTGCGTATGCTGGACATTGACTACAGTGTCAAAACAAGCAAATCTGATTCCATCACTTGTGAAATAACAGTGTAACAGTCAGTCCTAAAGATCCATTTTATTAACTAACTAACCATAACCAATATTTACTCATATTTGGCTCTTGGGGATTGTTAATTTTGGTGCGTGTGAATAAGTCAAGGACTGTAGGATTAGCATCATGTGCACCAGCATTATTGCATGTCGGAAGCATTCACTCGCAGACACGACCTGTGAAAATTCCCAAAGCTGTAAACGATCTGCAGGATTAATCCACCTGTCAGTCCGGACCGAGAGAACATGTGCATGTATGATTGTGAACGGCTTTGTGGTTGAGGAATTTGTTGTTGTAGTTCAGACTCACAGCTGATAATCTGAAACATGGGCATATCCGTTCAAATGATGTTCAAATCATATTGTTCAGTGATTGCTCATTCATTGCTCAAGAGACTTAATGGTGTTCTCATATGTGTTTTATTTCAATTTAAAGTCAAGTCACCTTTGTTTCTGTAGCACTAGACAATAGTGCCATTATTTAGCTCAAGTCAGTTCAGTGACTTCATCTCAGTTGTTTCTCCTAAAATCCCTAAAAGAAATACAAATCAATAGTTGTGATACAGAGCTACTGAGCTCAAATTAATTTGAATAGTAGCTCAAGTCATTTGGTCTTGGGAGGATTTAATGAGAATTATTTAAGCAAAGTTTGAGAAATTGTTAAAATTGTTTATACTTTTGATTTGAACAAACCTCCTATCTGTAAAAATAAAATCAGTGACATTTACGGTTTAAAAAAAAACAGCACTTTACCATAAAAAATAGTAGCAACATTTTGGACTTTACAGATTTAACCACAATTTTCAGTAAACAAACAAACAAACCAACATACATTTCTTTAACTGAAATAATGTTCATATACCAAATTATTTTGAACATTATACTACTGTATACTGACTACCACTTTTAAAACACAGGAAGTACAGAGAAAGGCAGATGATGAATCAAAGTTTATCTCAAGTAGCTTTTGCACAAGCTGAGGTAAAAAACATATAAAAGATGCATGGTGTCGTACACACAAATACAAAACACATGACACAAAAATAATGCAATAAACATTCATTTAACAACATGAGACATTGCATAAACACCTAACGCATGTAACTGACAAGAAAATCTAATATGAATTAGATCTAGAATCTAATTCACAACCTAGAAACATTAGACAATATCCTCAGGGCCTAATGTCACATTGTCTCATGTCTTTTAAATTCAGCAGAGCCCGGCAGCATGAGACACTCTCACCGACACTCGCAACCCATAAAGATCCTTCTGTCTTCCCCTGAGCAAATCCTTCCCTCTGTCTGACATGTTACAGGTTCATTCGCCTCCAGAAATGTCTGAGAAACCAGCAGGTACACTGAGCCAAAGAGCTCGTCACAGTAACTCTCGGAGAACAAAAAGTCCCAGTGTGGAGGCGTCCTGTCCCGGCACACACACTCCAGAGCTGGGTGGACAGGTCATTGTGACAAATGTCCGACTGAATGGGCCACTTCATTATGCTTCAGTCAACACACCTGACCCACACTGCAAAGGCATTCTGGGTAGTGTGACAGATTTCTGTCTGCATTTTATACAGTCTAAGTCTGGGTGGTTTGACACTATTTAAGGTGCAAGAAAATCTGCTACATACTATAGTTCAAATGTTTTGGGGTTGAAAATGTTAAAAACAGTGGTGTGATAAATTTTTTCAGGATTCTTTGATGAATAGAAAGTTTGAAAAAATAGCATTTATTTGAGAATAGAAATTGTGTAACATTTTAAATGTATTTACTGTCACTTTTTATCATATGCATCCTTGCTGAATAAAGGATTCTTAAAAAATATATATATTAATATTTGGGTAAGACAATTTAATGATGTTATTCAAATACAATAAAATTTAAAATAAAATATATTTTATAATTTAACATTTTTATTTAGTAAAAACGTTTTATGATAAAATTGTAGGCATGTTATGTAATATATAAAATAAAATATTTTTTGTTTGACTTTGCAGCAAAAATAACTGCGATATGATATGATTTGATCACACCACCCATTTCTAATAGAGACTAAAATATGATGGAGACTCTGTCAATCTGTCTAAACAACAAGGTGGCTGAATCCTCAGTTTAGCTCTTAAGAAAGAGACTAACATGGAGTGCAGTCATGTGTTTGCACTTGGCAACGGCGATATGTACTGACACACTGCTCATCGTCTGTTTTACAGAGCGTAATATGTTCAGTCTGGCTGTTTTTGATAATCTCCCTGAGGTGATGAAGTTATCAGGTAAGACAGGGATGGAAACAGACAGGGAGAATGTTGTCTTTCATTTGATTTCCTCCAGCGGGTGAAGACGGGTCACCCCTGTTCTCTCTGATGTGTTTTCCTGGGAGTTGCCGTGGCAATGAGCTTCCACGAGCGGGCGACGGTTTGCGAGCGAGACGGTGAGGCATGTCTGGACGACATCGTCTTCGCGGCTAATTCTCTCTGACTGACAGCATGTCAGTTCCATGCGATTCCAGTGTTCAGGGATTACAGGGAGGAGGGAGTAATCCGCAATTTCACAAATTCCAGCGAATAATCGCAGCAGCGTTTGGGTCACGTAATGCGGCGTAATATTTCCCCCTGACTAATTTGTCAGAGGTGAGCCAGTCTGAATTCTGTTTCCCATTACTTGCATGCTTTAATTAAATATCTGAGCGTTAAATGACGTTGGGAAAATGACTGCTGGTGTCATCGCTGTGAGCTGGTCAAAAATGCGCGGCGTTGTCGACATGGCTATTCGTGTCACCCTGTTATTGGAGAATTAATAAGGGTGATTGAGTTTCAAGGGCTTTCCTTTATTATTCTTCCTTTCTAGCTCACAAACGGAGGTATGACATGTTTTCTTCAGCCGTCAGATTCAACAAAGGCCTTGAAACAAATGTTCGGGTTGGATACGAAAAGTCTCCTGAGAGCGTGACGTTTAGCGACCTTTCCGTGTGGAGTTTATGCCACTAAATAAACGCAAACTGACGTGTGAAACCCAGATTCAAAGCCCGGCTTCTGTTCAGTTCTTCAATGCGCTTAGTTTTTAAAGCACTTTGGACGATGTTGTTGGCAAAGTCTGTGCATTTGCATTGCTGCGGGGCATGAAACTTCTTTATTTTTTAGTGTTGCTTGCTAAGGCAGGCAAAAAAAACCCACAGATTGACACTGAAGGAGAGACCTGAGCCTTATCTAGGGGACCAGGATATCAGAGACTCGGGGCGTTGAATTGGGGCATTAAGCATCCACCCACAACACCCTAGCAACCTCATAACACTGAACTAAACAACACTGAGGACACCTGAGTGAGGACCTGGCAACCACCCAGAATGCCCTGGCATTGTAGCATTGGGTTTTGCATAAACAAACACCACTCACACTTTCTTAAAATAATGTAAAACAAAAATGCTTTTATTTGTTCTCATTTTAGTTAGAAGAAATGTTAATAATCGAGTCAAATCAATCATGCCTTGCAATAAATTATATAGCGTTAATGATTACATTGTATAAAAAAAGTAAATGTTTTTTTTTTTAAATAAGCATGTTGATGTTGCTTAAAATAGTTCTTTATCATATTTATGATCATTTGTTTGAGGGAGAATTTGATCAGAAATGTTTGCACTCATATTGAGATCTCAGAATTGTGGTTACCAATGTTATTTTAGTATTTTTTTTTCTATACTATAATAGTTTTTACTTATATTTTGATATTAATAGTAGCTTGTTATCTGATATATTTTCCAGTTCTAATTTTTTAAATTAATAAAAAGTTTAGTTTAGTTAGTCTTTATGATATGCTTGTCATTTTATATTTTTTATTTAGCTTTTATTTTTATGCTTTTTAAATTTTTATGTTATTATTTATTTAGTTTTTATTTTAGTCTGTTTAGTCATTTTAGTACTTCAACTTATTTTAACATTTCTAAAATAACATGTAGCGCTAATATATATTTATGTATTGTAAGTATTTCTTTTTTTAATTAAATGTGTAGGTTTATCATCTAATCTAATATGGATATTTTATTTATGTCATCTTTATATTAAATAATAAAAAATATAATTTATAAACAAATAAGCACTCTTTTTAAGGTCAGCATTAAAAGCAGAAGACTATTCAAAATTTGCTTCATGTAGTCTCATTGCTGCCAAGGAGAAACAGTTGCGATGTTAGAGATCTCATTTGTGATTTTTTTTCTGAACCACTACACCAGCATGATACAATAGTACACAATAGTATCTGTCTCAAACCCTCCTTCCCCTTTGGCGGTGACCTGGAATGGACGATTCCTTCAGAACATGAAGGTGTGTGTATCTTGCTGCAGCCGGTGTTGGTTTATTCCCACTGGGGTCTATTACCAGACCTGCATGTCACACAAAGGCCTGCGGTGCATAATTGTGACCCTGCTGTGACCCTAGTCCTTGTACCTAGTACTTCGCACAATGCACCTTCCCAACAGAAAACAAACAGCAACAAAGGCAGCTCCTCCAGCAGGACGAGATGTTCCTCTGGTGCACGTTCTCACACATCGAGAGACAGACCGCGGGCCCTCCAGGGAGTCCCCCTCGCCTCATTTGGGCATATTCTCTGGTTGCAGGGCTCATGCTAAGCTCTTTATGAAGGCTTTCGCAAATTCTCCTTCTATTGTCTCCCAGAGAAACTCTTCAGCTGTAGTGTAGCATAAGAGAACCTTCCTGTGAGAAAACGAAACTTTAGTGCTTCAGTGACATCGTAATTTAACCACAGAGGAGTCCGGTTTCATCATTGTGTTTGCGGTGGAAAACCCATAAACAGTGTTTAACTGTTTCACTGCCAGAATGGAATGTGAGATCTTTGGCTGCATGATTTGGGGAAAATGTGTTTGACTGAGTGATTAAATGATTGAATTGTTTATTTATTTATGATTGGGATTTGAACCACCATTTGTTAGTTTATTTATTTATTTATCAGTTATAATTTGGATTTGTTTATTTATTTATTTGTCTTTCTTTCTTTCTTTCAAATCATGATTGAAAAAAAAACACTAAAACTAAAAATTAAATTTTCGTCCTTAAAACACTGGATATTTTAAGTGTTTTAAACCTATTATAATATAATATTATAATTATTTTAATATAATATTCTATATTATGTAAACATATATACAAGCAATATAATATATATGTATTATATAATCAATATAATACATATAATATTATAACTAAATTTTAATTAGATTCATGCTTAGAACTAGAAACATTATGGTAAGAAGGATAAAAAACAAGATCTTGAACAATTTTGCTTATCAAATGAAAATATCTTTTGTAAGGATATATCCTTGTTCTGCTGTCGGTAGAAAGAGTTTCACTCTTTATTAGTTTTCACACTTGATGCAAAAGTGAATCAAATGAAAAATAACCCAGATCTTCTTCAATTTGTGTTGCATACAGTGGGAAAGTAATTCAAACTCAGGACAGCTCCCAGGATCGAGTTTATGTGGAGCATTATTAATTTGATTTCACATTAGTTTTTAATAACCGCACTATGCCATATCAGAGTTTTGATGTTATCTCTAATAATTGTGCAGCCCTTGTGTGTTGGTAAAGCTCAATTAGTGTATGCACAGAGAACAGTTAGAGCATTTATTCCTGTATGTTTTTTGTCTGCACCTGCTGTTCTTAATGATGTCGATTTGCATAAAGTTGTTTTATCCTCCATTATCTGCTAGCAGTGAGAGTGTGGTGACCGCTGGACGCTGTTGGCTTTCTCTCTGAGTGTGCTCATCCACTCCTCATTTCCCATTTCAAACACGCATGGAAACACTCTCAACACATTATGTACAGTTCTGCGCTGTTATCTTCACTTACCTCTCAACCACATATCAGAGAAACAGAGCTCTCTACCTCATAGACCAAGTTCACATCTTTTAATGACATCCATCTTGAGTAATTGAAATCACAAGTGGACAGTGCTGAAAGCAAGTGTAAATGGAGTCTTAAAGGCACATTGTGATCTGATCGAAATGCTGTTTTTTTTAACTTTTTACTTTCTGTTCACCAAAGAATCCTGAAAAGAAATGTATCGTATCACATTTCCCTAAAAATATTAAGCAGCACAGCTGTTTTCAACATCGATGATCATCAGATTGTTTTTTCTTGAGCAGCAAATCAGCATATTAGAATGATTTCTGAAAGATCATGTGACACTGAAGACTGGAGTAATGATGCTGAAAATTCAGCTTTGATCACAGAAATAAATTACACTTTACAATATATTCAAATAGAAAACAGTTCATTTAAATTGTAATAATATTTCACAATATTACTGTTTATTGTATTTTTGATTAAATCAATGCAGCCCTAATGAGCATAAGAGACTTCTTTTAAAAACATTAAACATCTTACTCACCCCAAATCTTTGAGTGGCAGACAAAAGACACCCAAAAATGAATATAACTCACATGTTGTCCAAATCTTATTTATCTGTGGAACACTATAGAAGATATTTTTAAAAACATTGGGGTCCAAACAACAATGAGCCCTATTGACCGTCATAGAAGAGGTTTGTTAGGGTAACATTTTTGGGTGAACAATCCCTTTAAATTAATATTTGTGATGTACATAGTTATGCAAACAGCGACCCTGAAAATGCATGAAATGCATTTGCGATGCATGATAATACCAGATGTAAATGGGGCCAGAGAGAGCAAGAGCTTTCCCTCTATAGTGCAAAAGAGGCATGTGAACACAACATGTAATTCTACCTTTGCATTTCAGCAGCATTTGGTACCTAATTTAGGAATGCCAATATTAGACTTCCTGTAGTGAAATTGTGTGTCAGACGGAGCCAGCCGTTCTGTGAGGTGTCACTACAGCCGGAAGGGAAATCACCCCTCTCACCCTCACATATCCATGACCAGAAACACCACGGGCAGATTAGTCACGCCTCGGCCCACCCGTATTTACATTAGCAGTGGATTTCACACCGTGATCTCTACTACACCTCTGTGTCTTACGGTCATGCATTTCAGCTGCTACAGTCCGATCGCCCCGGGTGGTCCTGCGGACGAACATTTGTAAGAGCTGTGCTTTAGAAAAATGAGCCGTGGCGCTTTTTTCTGATCAAAAAAGCACAGCTTATCATGCAATTCAATCATGTGTGCTGACGCCTCTCTCTTTGTGGTTTTGTGTGTGTGTGTTTTCCAGAGGACCAGATCCCTCACGGCTTCCCCACCATAGACATGGGCCCGCAGCTGAAGGTGGTGGAGCGAACACGCACTGCTACCATGCTCTGTGCCGCCAGCGGGAACCCTGACCCGGAGATCACCTGGTTCAAAGACTTCCTGCCTGTCGACATTAACAGCAGCGATGGACGAATCAAACAGCTCCGTTCAGGTAAAAAGAACTTCGTAAACACACAAAAGACAAACAAGCTTGAAGAATAAAGATGCTAATTGCGAACATTGAAGCCGACGGCACCTGCTGAACGTGATTTTTTTTCTAACCTCTTCTTTTTTTAACCTCAATGTCAAAGACAATAGAGCACAAGATTTTTCCCCCATTCATTCTTTCCATAGGGATTTCAGAAAATTCTTCAATAAAGTGTCCTAAGGCTTGAAGCAAACCAGCTCAAAGATGAATCGCATTGCAACATTTGATTCAAAGCATTTGAAAGTATTTGAACATTTAAAAAAAGGCAACGGTACAAGACTGTGCACTTATTTCATGAGGGAATGATAGGATTGAATCAGAAACGACAATATAAAACAAAATTATTGCCTGTGTACTAGCGTTCAAAAATTTAGGGTCTGTAAGATTTTTCTTTTTTAAAGAAATGAATACTTTTATTCAGCTAGTATTCATTAAATTGATCAAAAGTGACAGGAAAGACATTTATAATGTTATAAAAGATTTCGGTAGCACAGTCCTGGTACTCATGTACATACTATGTTCTTATTTTAGTAATTACAATAACTAGGTAAAAACTAGTTACTTACCCTGAACCTACCCCTAAACCTAACCCTGCCCATGTAGTTACCTAATATTACCAGGTACTTTCTTGGGTAAGTACACTGTAAGTACACATACTGTAAAATAAAGTGCAACCAAGATTTATATTTTGAATCAATCTGGTTCTTCTGAAAAAAATGTATTAGAGTTTTCACAAAAATATAGGGAAGCATAACTGTTTTCGACATTGATAATAATAAAAGACTGGAGTAATGGCTGCTAAAAATTTAGCTTTGCATCACATTAATAAATGATATTTTGAAACATTACTATGGGAAACAGTTATTTTAAATTGTAATAATATTACAATTTTTATTTTTGGTCAAATAAATGCAGCCTACTTTTAACCTCTTTGATTAAAAGTATAAAATACCACATGCTTGTTTTACAGTCACTAAATCTCTATGGAGGGAATGAATGAATTTTTCACTTCTGGAATTCTACTATTGCTGCGCATCTGTATGACAAGTGACATTCCAGTTCCAAATGAGCCTCCGGTTTCATTTCATGTCTTTAAGTAAACGGAAACAAACAGGAAGACAGAGTGGCTGGTAGTTATTATTCACATAATCCTCCGGTTAGGACACACAAACATGATTAACATGACAGCACAGTGATTTGTTTTCATTAGAATCGTCGGCCCTTGTCAACAATCATTTCCTGCGTCAATCGTCAAACAGCTCCATATTTGTCAAATTATTCCCTGTCGGCCAATCCATCTCGCAGCTACCAGACAATCGCATAATTTATTTGTTTGGATACAGTCCATTATTTGATCCTCAGATTAGCTTTGCTCTCCAGCCATTAGTGCAAAGGCCTTTTTCCATTGACGAATGCTAATGAAACAATTTTTCAATTCGTGACCTTTACAGAACGCCTATGAACAAATAGGAAAAGCACTCATGATTCAATACCTCCCGCTTCAAACGGAACCTTAATCTCACTGGAACATGTCATTGTGTACAAGTAATTACCACCAACCTCGCCAAAGCAGGTGCTTCTGCCCTGGACATCAATCAACAATCTGTTTACAATGCAGCCAGGTGATACGCAGACAGGGAGACCGAATCTGATAAAGAGAGCTGGGAAATGTAATCCTGCTTCTCTCAATGTAAACACTCACAAGACTCTACGTCAGGAGTCAAGCCTCCTATACACGTGAGCCAAAGGACATTCAAATATTCAAGTGTATTGCTGTGGACCCTTTTCACATTGTGCTCCAGTAGCAAATTGAAAAATCCACAGTAGCGTTTCTATTACTTTCCAACAGAGAAATAAAATATCAAGAGATTGATTACGGTGGTCAGAAGAGAGAAATATGTCAAATTTCCCATCACTACCTTAGCTGTATTAGAAAAACCCAGTTTTCTGTAATTTAATGACAAGGTAATATAACACAAGTGTTTTTTAAACAAAGGAAATACAGTAAATACAGCATCACAAACTTTTCTAGATTTGCAATGTTAATAAGCTGGGCCTAAAAATAAAAGAAGAAAAAAAAAACAGGCAGAACCAGTTTTCTTTGCTTTTTACTGTTAAACCATAGAGATTTTTATGGAAACCGCAGGGAAACTTCTCTTTTGAAATGCTTCTATTTTGTTGACACCTGATTTATGAACCATTCTCATTACAAACTTGGGAAGATTTTTGGCACGTTGCATTTTCAAATGCATGTTATAAATGATTCAGGGCCCTATTTTAACGATCTAAGTGCAAGGTCTAAAGCGCATGGCGCAGGTGCACTTAGGGCATGTCCGAATCCACTTTTGCTAGTTTAACGACGGGAAAAACAGTCGGCGCGCCCGGTGCATGGTCTAAAAGGGCAGTCCCTATTCCCTTAATGAGTAATGGGTGTGTTTTGGGCATAACGTGCAATAAACCAATCAGAGTCTCATCTCCCATTCCCTTTAAGAGCCCGTTGCGCTCGCGCCATGGCGAATTTGCTATTTACACGGCAGAATTTGCAAGCGCAAAGACAGAACGCCAATTCCAGAGAGGAAAGGATCTGCCTCGTGCGGAGCAAATAGGTAGCCTAATTCTGATACATGCAATGACTGTCCATTATGACATGTAGGCATTTTTATATTTATGCAGCCTACACAATAATAATCTTTTACACTGTAATCCTTTCATTTGTAATATTTGGCATGTTTGTGTGCTGCTGCGCGTCCCTGTGTGTGTAATAAGCAGAGTGTACGCGCGTTGTAACAAAAAAACTACTGCGCCATTGACTTTAGACCAGGTTTTAGTTAGTCAAAGGCGCAGTCTATTTCAGTTGCCTCAAAATAGCGACACACCAACAATGCGTCTGAACACACCTCGTTTTCAGACCAGCACGCCCATGAGCGCACAAATGGGCACAAATGCATTTGCTATTTAAACAGCGTGGCGCAGGACATGAAAATGATTACTGTGCCGGGCTGAAACTAGCAAAAAACACTTGCGTTGCACCTGGTGCCGCATTGCGCCTGGTGTATGATAGCGCCCCCAAACTTACAGTGCTTACGGAAATGTAGCTTGTGTGGAGCAGCATTTAATGCAAACCACTCCGAGACATTGAAAACCGTTACCATGAGCAGCTCACTTTGAAACACGCAGCTCATCAGATTACATATTTTCATAAGTCTTTGTGATATGATAGTTGTGCTAAACTATATTGCATTTTCAGGCATTGTTAGAATTACTTTAACAGGCAATTAACAGTGTTTGATGCTGATTTTTACATGCAATTGGTGCTTATCAAGTATTAATTTTAGGCCCTGTTAATTACTGTGGAAATGCATAAGTCTGTGAAAAAGGTCCATTGTTCAAACAAAAATCTTTTTTTAATTTCTGCACTTAATTTTCTGCAACTTTTGTGCTACTGACATGAATGATGCCTCAAATCAAGCAGCTTTTTGAGGTGTGCAATTACTTTTATAAGCGATCGAAACATTTTTATCTGACAGATGATAAAAAGGCGAAAATCCCATAGACATGCGTTACAGATTTTTACCCACTACGCCACAGTAAGCTCTCAGGCCGAGGTGATTTATGATGATTGGTGTGCCGATCTTTATGAACAGAGATGTGTCGGGCTGATTATTGATTTCTCCTCAGTAAGATAATGGATGTCCAGCTTAGCTGCTGTTTTACGTCTTAAATACAGCCAGGATTGATAGCGACTGTCTCTCGACTTCCAGCGAATGGAGAACTCTTACTACCAACTGCAAAAATTAACATATACTCAAGTTTTCTCCCTCTAGCCATAGTGAAGATATAGTAAAGTCTTACTATTCTTCATTATGCTCGTGCTACACTGCAGACTCACCTTAAAGTCCTCAATCATGTCCTGTTCTGGGCATCCTGGGCTTTCTGAAGGTCCCAGTGTACGCAAGGCTCGCTGTAAACTGCTGATGGACCACAATCCACACAGTTTACAGGGGCTTCCTTATGTCTCTGACCCCCTTCCCAAATCCGCACTGTTTTCACATGGTGGAAGGTTGACTTATGATCCAGATTGACATGAATCTGGATCATAGTCAACAGACTCCATATGGACTCTTTTTGATTAAAATCTAAGGCAACTTCACATATGAACATATTGCAAAGGATCTTTAAAAAAGCACTCCTAGGCATTTACTACAGATTTGTAAATCATAATTATAATACGATTTTGGTCAGAAAAAAAACATATAACAACAAAATGGCAAGTATTTGAAGCTTTTTACAAAGTTAAACAAGTCTCTTTTGAAAGTAATAAGACTCAAGGGTCGTTCAATGCAATGAGATTGAACTATCACTTTGCACGAAAAGGTTTTCTTCTGTGTTGCATCAGACAACTGTATTTATTTAGCACAGCTGTGGTCGGATCCAAAGGCCAAAGTTGTGCTGGAGGTAGAATGTGCACCACTGTAAAAATAGCAGAAGACCCGTGTGCAGAGAGAGATGAAATTATTACTGGCTCACAAGAATGAGTCATTTAAAGGCTAAAATATACTCTACACAAGTACGTGAACTCAGAGACTTGAGTGCAAGGGACACTATTACAGATATTACTGTTTTCTTTTTCAGGTCCACCACCGTCATGTTTTGCTGTGCAATTTAGTTCAGATTAATTAAACTTTTAGCGTGTTTATAGCCAGCTACCTGAATAATAACACATCTATTTTGACTGCGCAGCCATTTAGCACAGTAACTCTCTTGAGTACCGGAGAACATCATGTATGCACAGCAGGACCATGCACACTTGTATAGAGTATGTTTCTGGCCTGAAGCAGCAATGTAAGCTACATAATGTGAATTAACACACACTGAGAACAGAAGAGCCAAAAGTCTTCTAGGGAAGATTGTACATGCTGCTTCTTAAATAAGAAATCTTTTTCTCCTGTTCATCTTTCTCTCTTCTTCTCTCTCTAGCTCTCTCTCTCTACTCTGTCTTTCACACTAACAGTTCTCTTTAATCTTATTTGCATTCATATTACCTCACCAGGTGGTACACCAATCAGAGGTAAGAATGCTGAAAACAGAAAATATCCAAATGCGTCATCTTTCGATACCTCTTTCACCCCGAAATGTCCACCTCCATCACTCTGTCCCCACCTTCTCTCTCATTCTGGAGTTTTCCTCTTTGTCTTCCTCCTCATCTTCGATCCGGCCTCATCTATGTGCATGAACCTCTGCTCGTCTGTCTCACTAATGGACATCTGATTCAGTCTTACTGAAAATAATATATCACTATACCAAACAAAAGACAAAAACAAAGATGCATCTGATCAATATTTTTTATGGGTTTCACAAAACCTGTCATAAACACATCCGTAATATTCCGCCCCAAAATCCGAAATTACATTTTGCATAAAATAAATCGTCCTTAAAAATTCAATTATTATCTTTATGCAACGTTTATCTTTTTGATTTTTAGTTACTTAACATTATTTTTTAATTTATACTTGTGTAAATCTTAATAGGAATGTCACTTGTATTTTACAGGTTATATCTACTATCGCATTATTCCATGTCATGATCACATTGCAAAAATTTGAATTTGCGTTAACTTGCAATAAATTTCTACATTAATATCTTTATAAAAAATTATACATCTGAATTGATATTCATTTCTATTTTATCTATGCTATATTATAGTATATTTTATAATTATTTTTATAATATTTTCTTTTTGAGTATCATCATTGAGAATAGCATTAGTTTTTTTTTAAATGTCTGAATACATAACAGTAAGAATTTGGGGAATGTGCTTAAGTGTCATTTTCCGCTCAACTGACCTTTACTTACTGTCCAGATGACTGACAATCTGTCTGATCAATAACTGAGCAGAGCTGCAATGCGGCTTCGGGAATTGTGAGATACCTGGACAACATCTCATTCCCTGCAGCAGAAAAACTTAATGTCATTATGACAGTTTGTATTCAATGAACGCCTCTCGTCTCCAGGCATTTAGCTGAAGAGTACAGAACGGCCAAACTGAGGGATAGAAAGCTCACCGCTGATATGACAGGACTGATGTAGAAGGAAAGAATTGCAAGATTTGAGTCGATCTCTTCAGAGGGAATGTCAGGACGAGAAAGTGAGATGAGACTGAGAGAGGGCAGAACAGCATCCTTCAACATCAGTCTGACACTAGCGCTTCAGATGTAATAAGTGATAGAAAGAAAAAGCTGGCTTTCCTGATGACTAGAGAAGAAGAGACAGTAGATCTGTTCCAAATGCTGCTTAGCTGCATTTGAAAGTACTGTATCGAAAAGCCATTGCAAACAGCAAAATTAAAAAGATACCTAATTTTGACCAAAATCTAACATCACATTAAAAAATCAATAAGGAAGGAAGATACTGCAAGAAGTTTGAAAATTGTAATTCTAAACGTAAATTGCAATAAAATGGCAAGTTTATATTTTTTTAGCACACAGGAATAATTTTTACCACTAGTTCAACAAAATAAAGGGCGAAACACATGCATTAAGTGTGATTTATGCTTTATATGTGTATTTTATTATTTTATTATGCCGACACAAAGGATGATGGGAAAAGTAGTTTTAAATAATTGGTAGTGTTTACTTTTAGATTTATGCTTTTTGCAGATGTTTTTATCCAAAGCAACTTGCATTGTATTTAAGCTACACGTTGATCCCAGTGTTAATTTAGAATTATATATTTAGTATCATCATTTTGAATTAGGATTTATTTTTATATTTACAGTTTTCATTATAATTTAAATGAGAAGTTTTAGCATTTTTATTTTTATTAGTTTTATATGTCTATATAGTTTTCATTAATTTTTTGTTTTAATTTGAGTTATTTTTATTACTTTAAACAAAAATGATCAATGTTGCCTTGGCAACTAACTAAATAAAATTTTTTAAAGTTTAAATTAAATTAAAAGTTTATATTTGATTTTACTTCAGGTAAGTTTATGTTTATTTCATAATGACTTATTTCTAAACAGCATTTTTAGTTCAAGATAATAATCCGGGATCTTTAAATAGACGCTTTTACAGCTCACATGTGTTTGGAACAGATCTCATATGAGTGTGTTTGTGTTTATGTGTGCTGTCAGTGTTTTAAAGAGTCATTCTTCTGAGTAATCCACTCGTGGAGTGAGGTTAATGCTCAGGTCTCATGCACTCACAGTCTTTCGATTATGTTTCTATTGTTATTGCACACGTTCAAACCCATCCCATAATGCATTTCAGGAATACTTCTGAAATACACGTTGACAACATTTTTAGTTCTCTCGGTGTGCTTCCATCATCCACAGATTGCATGATGTATGTCACATCACGCAAACAAACAGCACTGCCATACTAAAATACCTAATGAGCTCATGATTTTTGTGAAAACAAAATGTATATGAACTTTTTGTGTTAATTTATGTGTTATCAACAGAAGGCCAAATCTAGGTAAGTGACATTGAAAAGATGGAGATAATGAACTGCAAAAACTTAGCTTATTGCTGTCAGAAAAAAAAAAACTTTTAGCTTTAGTCCACCTGGATTTGCTTTTGTTTGCAGAAAATTTCTTGTCAGTGGATGCATTGAGGATGTATTGACAGTAATTGAAGTGGCTGTATTATGTCTTGATAGATCCATCTCTAAGAGCACGGCTTTGTCTCAGCTCGCAGAATAGCAGAGCTTATGTACAGTGACGTTTATAGCTGGCATAGCCTGCAGGTCTTTTTACTTGCCACATTGAATCAATAACTCAGTTTGCTTTAGATTTATTGAATTATTTAGTGAAAGATGTTGCTCTTTTCTTTCAGTGTTTAGAGAGACGAGAAAGGTCATATGCCAGCCGAGTGTTAGTCGGTGTGTATGTGTTGTTTAGGCAGAAAAATATATCTTTTCCTCAGGCCGCCCTCGTTTAAAGCGACGGAGGTTGAGATTGTTTGTGAGTGTGTGAGAGAGCGTTTGTGATTGCGTGTGTTGTGTTTGCAGGGGCTCTGCAGATCGAGAACAGCGAGGAATCGGACCAGGGCAAGTATGAGTGTGTGGCGGTGAACAGCGCAGGAACACGCTACTCCGCTCCTGCCAACCTCTATGTCAGAGGTAAGATCTGCAACCAAATCCAAATCCCCATCCCGTTTCACCTCGATCTGCTTTCCGTACAGGCTTTACCACAGCCAGAACAGGACCTGTCACTCAAAAGCTCACATTTGTCTTTAATCACCCTTTTGTCTTAACACAATTCTGCAGCGGAGAACTGCTCCATTGTTTTCCAATTTTGAATAATCACAAAATGTTTTCCACACAGCTTTTCACTAAATGAATATTTAATTGGTGGTTATTTTATTTTGTTTTATTTTTTATAAATAGTAATGCATAGTGAACAGTATTTGCCTAAACATATATTTACTTCTTTGTATCATATTTACCATACACTTCTACCACAGTAGAACATAACTTGCTAAAAATGTATACTTTACTATACTACATAAAATAAGGTTACACTTTATTTCGATGGTTCACTTTAGACATTCTATTAACTATAAGTAACTTTGTAACTACATGTCAACTACATGTCAACTAATTCTCATTAATTTGCAACTACATGTCTACTAACTCTCAGAGTAGACTGTTAGGGTAGGTTTAAGGTTAGTAGAATAAGTTGACAAAGAAATTGTTAGAAGATATTAAGCAGACAGTCTACTAATAGTTTACTAACTGCTAGTTGACATGTAGTTTGCAAAGTTACTTACTGTTAATAGATGTCTAAAGTGGACTATCGAATAAAGTAACCAAATAAATATAGTAATAATAGTATATATATCTATAGTATAGGTATAGTGCTCCTATATAGATTTAACAGACAAACCTGTTGCATTTTTACTGTAAAATACTTGTCGTCAAAAATAGATGCCCTATATCCATTTTACATTTTTAAAAAAATCCAACTTGTATTGTTAGGCAATATGTTTTTTACTGATTATTTTCTTTTTATTTATTTATTTTTGTTACAATTTGTTCTTTGTATTAAAAATTTTGTATTATTTAAAATATTTAATTACAAAGTCCTTACAGTACGTAGTGACGCACCTATTTAATTGATGAGTCAGAGAAAGGTGGAAAATATTAAATTAATTTTTGGTGCTAGAAACCTTTGATTAGCATTGTAAATCTACTTCAGGAACAAGTGTAGAATATATTTAAAAATAGTAAAGAGTAGCAAATGAGATAAAATGCCCTCTTATGCTGCTGGTCATGAAGGCTGGTGGAAATGGTGAAAGTGTTGTCAGGGCATCAAGGAAAGGACCGTGTTGAGACTTGCAGGCTAGAATGGAGAATCCCGTTGTGGAAATTCCCTCATTAATGTCGGGATCTATTACAGCAGATATAGAGACCACTGAAGCCTTGTTTAAAAGAAAAGCCTTTTATTTAACAGCCACTTTTGCCTGGCAGTGCTTAAAGGACACTTCAAATTCAGACCTTCAAATATGGTGATGCGTTGTTCTTTGATAGTGTGTTTTGAATATTGCATTTGTGTATGTTTGAAAGCAGAGGAAATGAGAAGTAGACACAAATCTGTGTCCATAAATTCTCCTGCTCTTCTTCCTCAAGCCCTCGACCAATCAGAGAGAAACTCATATAAATGATGCATCGTGCAGATCATATCATATGAATTCTCTCCAGAGATCTCTCCTTTGATCTTTACGCAGACCATGCACGCTCTCAGGACATGCCATTTGATGAATGGCATTTAATATATACAGGTGCATCTCAACAAATTTTAATATCGTGAAAAAGTTCATTTTTGTAACTATTTCCAAAAGTGAAACTTTCATATATTCTAGAATCATTCTTTCCATGTAAGGTACACTATTTCACAAGTTTTTTTTTTGTTTTATTTTGATGATTTAGGCTTACGCTCTGAAGTCAAATCGCGTATCTGCAAAATTTAGAATATTTTACATTTGAGTG
Organism: Sinocyclocheilus anophthalmus; assembly: GCA_018155175.1. NCBI lineage: Eukaryota > Metazoa > Chordata > Actinopteri > Cypriniformes > Cyprinidae > Sinocyclocheilus > Sinocyclocheilus anophthalmus. The sequence goes on along the minus strand of JADLZN010007769.1, from coordinate 259,572 downwards.
TCATTAAATACTCCCTACGTATAATTCCGGTGATCTCTGTTCTTTAACCACAATGATGGGGAAACTGCTGACTTGGCAACTGGGTCAGAGACAATCATGACACCCTCCCAAAGATGTAAGCACAGGAAGGTCAAACTGAAAGGGCTGTTTGGTCCCCAAACAGAAAGTGGCTGGTAATCAAAGCGTATTAAAATGCAAGTTACGAAGAAGAAATTGTGTCGGAAAATGTGCACAAGCCGCCGGGATGACGCAATCTTAAGATACTGGTCAATCAAACCGATTCAAACACTTGGAGAGCTTCCCAAGGAGTTGACGAAGCTGGAGTCAGCGTCAATAGTCACCACGCTCAGACATCTCTCAGGAAAATGCATACTCCACGCCCTTTCTCAACAGACACCACGTCAGAAGCCTCTTACCTGGTCTATGAAAAAAGATCTGGACTGTTGCTCGTTGCAAGTCCTCTTTTCAAATGAGAGAAAATTTTGTATTTCATTTGGAAATCAAGGTCTGGAGTCTGGAGGAAGACTGGAGAGGCACAGAATCCAAGCTGCTTGAAGTCCAGTGTGAAGTTTCTGAAGTCAGTGATGATTTGGGGTGCTGTGACGTCTGCTGGTGTTGCTCCATTGTGTTTTATCAAGTCCAAAGTCAATGCAGCCATCTACCAGGAGATTTTGGAGCACTTTATGCTTCCATCTGCTGACAAGCTTTATGGAGATGCTGATTTGCCTGCCCACAGTGCCAAAACCACTTCCAAGTGGTTTGCTGACCATGGTATTACTGTGCTTGATTGGCCAGCTAACATGCCTGACCTGAACCCCATATGGAATCTATGGGATATTTTCAAGAGAAAGATGAGAAACAGTCGATCCAACAGTACAGACGAGCTGAAGGCTCAATAGTGCCTCAGCAGTGCCACAGGCTGATCGCTTCCATGCCACACCTCACTGATGCTGGAATTTGTGCTAAAGGAGACCCCAATAGTAAATAGTAAAGTAGTTAAGTACAGTAAATGTAACAGTGTTTGCTATACATAATGGTATTTCCCTACATACACATTTTAATTAAAGTCTTTAAGGCATATATCCATGAATGTTTTGAGCAAACAATTCACTGAACCATTGATTCTTGAATTGATTCATTGAAATGGACAGTTTGAAAGAACTGATTCACTGAAGTGAATCAAACCTACCAACTCCATCAATGTTTTCAATACAGAGGTTTAAATCAGTAATGCTTTTAAAATATCACTCATTTAAACCTAAAGAAACAGGTGCAAAGCCAATTTTATACTGCCTGCCAAATGCATGTATAGTGTAAATATTCGATATATCGGCCAACTCTGCTGATAAGAATGTTTCTGTATGCTGTGATGTGGTTTTGTTCTTCTTTATAGTCTGACTAACTAGAGTCTCTCTCCAGGTGCTCAAACTTCACTGACACACACATACTCGAACAGATCTCTTCTGATCGCTGTGTGTGGGCCTGTGTGTGTTTGTTTAGTGCATTTCCTCCTCGTCTCTCTTTTACTCTAATTTCGCTGTCTTTTTTCTTTGGGTTCAACTGCAGTGAGTAGGTGTTTATCACTGTATATAGGATGGATCATTCCATAATTGCTTATCCTTTCATGTGAAAGACTGTGTGTGTGTTCACTCTCATTCTCATGTGCCTTATCACACTGAGACCCTCAAGCACTGTTGAGGGTCTTGCATCATGCTTCTTCTGTGTTTGTTTGTGTGTGTGTGTGTGTGTCTGTTGGTGTGTGTGCTTTTGTAAATTTTGAAGATTTAGGCAGAAAGAGATTGCAGAAGGATATACTATAGGTTAATTAATTAATTTTATGTGCACACAGGTGTACATAAACAATTCAGTACTTTTTTTAATTCTAATTTTTCTTGTAGGGTAGGGTTTGGGTTAGTCTATAGTAATTATATAGTCATTTGTTCCTGAGGTTAGTTACCACCACAGCAAGGCAAGAACGCATGTTTAAGTACCGTATTTTCTGGAATATAAGTCACTTTTTTATCTTTTGAAATGTGCTGCAAACTTATATTCCAAAGCGAATTGTGAGATGCATTTAACCAATTTTCTTATAGGTTTGGTGTTATAATAGAATAAATGTTGCTTATAATGAATGGCACTAATGTTAATAGTGTTTATAATATTTGTAAACCTTTCATTCACTGATATTTTACATTATTTCTAAATGTAATACTGGCATGCAACTGTAAACATGTGACCAATGCAAATCTTTTTTTCTCTCGGCAATGCAATTTTGACCCTGTGCAACTCATTTTTCAGAATATACGGTATGCGCTTGCAATGCATCGACTTCATATCTGGCCTGTATGTGATGCATAATCTGTCATAAAATTTACAATACAAGAAAAAATCTAGTAATGAATGGATGTGTGAGTGTGTTTTGGTGCTGTGATTGTGTCCATGTTCTTGTCTCACGTCTTTTTTATGGATAAGCGGAATATTTGCCTGTTTTACTCTCTCTGTTTCTCCTTGTCTTCCTCCTCCTCCTTCTCTCTTCTCTTTTGTTTCCCTTCCTCCATCATCATTGCACCCTGCCATCCAAAATCAATCCACTCCTCACTCTCAGACCAGCGGGAAGGTGCGTTCTTTTCACTATCTCTCCTCCTACGCAGAGGGTCGGCCGGTGGACGGGGGGCGGCGTGCGTCCCCTGCTGTTGTGTGCCAGTCTCTCTGGAGCTCTGCTCTACCTGAATCTCTCACATCCTTCCCTTCCACATGCATGCATGCTGCTGCTGCTGCCTCACATTTCAGCCTGGCCTTTTTCTTCATGTTGCATGTGTCAGAAATCTGTATCTTTTATTGTTAGCAGACATTTGTAGTTTTGTCTGGGGTGTAAAGAGCCCTAAAGCAACTTCAGGGATCTTTTAGACTGTTTTCACACTTTTGGTTGCTCAGTCTGAACCTGAGATCGATGCATTGTGTTTTTTGGCTTCAAACTATGGTGCATTTGTTTAAAAAAAAATATAAAAATAATATAAGGAAATTTATCAAGGGTTTCAGTTTTGTCAGTTCACTGTTTTTGCCAGATGGCATTAATTACCAGTTGCAAATTACAAAAGTTCCTATACAAAAATAAATCTGGTCCCCTGTTTTTACAATCGCGTCTACACTTCTTTGAGTTCGTTTTTTGATTTGGTTCCTATTGTTTGGCTTGAACCACGATGGACAAGTACACGTTTATAAATCTAGAGCAGAGTATGACACTTAAATTTATATATATAATTGGTTTGGTTCCTGCCTTTGGTTTGACCAAAGGGTCTATAAAAATAAAAAAAACTTGAAATAATTTTATTTAAGCTTGTTGCCAAGGCACGTTTCTCATGTTATTTAGTTTGTTAATGTATACAAAATAACAAAATTATATAAAAAAAACATATGTATGATATATAAATGATACAATGATCAACAAAATGACAAAAAATATATTATTAAAAATTACAAAAGATTATTAATCACATAAAAATTAAAATGGAAACAGAATATATTAAAAAACTGATCCAAAATATTAATAAAAACTACAATTATGTCTATCTCTAGTCATATAAAAACATAACATGTTTCAACATAAGTACAACACACGATTAAGCCCTGGCAGTATCTATTGGTTTCATCACAAAAGATGGCAAGCATGTGAAGTGTGAAAACACCCTTTGACTCATGAGGATTTCAGCCAGATATTTTGTTTGTCTGAAGTATTTTATGTACTTGTTTACAGAAGTGTTCTTGCATGCATGCTCATGTTTTAAGGAGGTGTTTTGTGCAGCGTAGTCTGGTCTTGTTTGTGAAAACAGATTACAGCAGCATCATTCTTTCTAAATGAACAGGCCGATTTGTTGTTGTTCAGAGCCTGAACTCAGAGGTCAAAGAACAAACAGAGGAATCCACCCTTAGCTTAGCGGATCAGACCTGTTTATTTACCAGTTCAAATTTCAAAGATGGCAGCAATCCTGTCTGCTCTGCTCTGCTTCTTCTTCAGAGGGCCTGTTCTGTGAACTGCCAGAAAGCCTTTTGAGCTCTCAAGTATTTAAGCTGGCTAAAGCAGCTTTCATTGTTTGTTTTGGAATCAGCCATTTGGTGAGGACCTCCGATGTGGAGAACAATACAAACAGACAGAAAATATGATGGCAGAACGCAAAAGAGGTTTTTGTCCCAGCGTTGTTTGTTTAAAAGAGCGTCATTATCCTTCCAAAAACCCAGAGCGGTTGAACCCGGGCATCTGTTCTTCATATAGGAGGAAGACAATGTCCTCTTCATGTCACATTATCACAGAAACAAGCTGTTTCAGTTGGACAAGAACATCGAATGACATTGACAAATTAGCTTTTTCCCTTTGAAGTGTGAAAGCTCAAGGAAAATAGAAACAACATACTGTGAAAGAAAAACCAGGACTAACACAGTAAATACACTGAAAAATTAGTTCCCAGTTTAAACCAGAAAAAGGTTTACAGCTGAATGCCCTAAGCCATAATTGCATTAAGACAATATTTTCTTGGTTTTATGCATTAAATAAAGTCAGTACAACAAGAACTACCCATGTATTATACTTAAAGTTGTACTTTTTTTTACCATTTAAATAATAATTTTTTTTCACATTACAGTAATGAAAATGATTAGATAGATAGATAGATAGATAGATAGATAGATAGATAGATAGGATAGATAGATAGATAGATAGATTTAGGAGTTAAAAAACATCTAGGTGATATTGCTTTAAAATTCCAGAAACCAGTAGACTCATTTACATTTGCATGTAGTCATTTAGCAGACACTTTTATCCAAAGCGACTTACAAATGAGGACAATGGAAGCAATCAAAATCAACAAAAGAGCAATGATATCCAAGTGCTATGACAAGTCTCAGTTAGCCTAAAGCAGTACACTTATAGACTCATCTGAAGAATATCAAGAACTTTCAAATAACCATATAGCAGTAGTTCTTGATAAGGGGTTCTGGTTGGGTTAACATGACCCAGGTTTCTGGCAGTCATTTCTAGGTCACTCCGATCTCTCTGCTGATCATATCGTCAGGTCTTCATGTCTTAATGCATAATTTACTTTATGTGGCCTCGGGCGAGATATCTGCAGCGCTGTTGTTCTGCAGTCTCTCATTGGCACCTGCAGAGCACAAATGAGACACTTCAACACGAATAATCCCTGTAGTCTTAGTTCTGACTTCCCTGGTCTATTGGCTTCATTTAGTTTTTTTGTTTTTCTAGATGCAACCTTATATCAGTGAGGGCCTATAGGACTATAGTATGTTGCCGTTTCTAACAAAGCCAGCTGACCTGGCAGTTTTACTCTTCTTTGGCATATTTTTCTTTGACCCTGAGTTCACATTTCTCTTTTGGCTTGTTCAGTATTCGTATAAGACTTTTGTTTGAGTTGGTTGAATCTGTAAAGCACGGCTTTGATGCTGATTAGAGACTGATTCTCCAATAATCCACCTCAGACCAGAAGATTTACAGCGAGTTGACACTGCAGAAGACGGTTCAAATGTAGTGTCCATCCCTGACAGCAGAAACATTGTCAGGATCAGGAGTTTGCTTGTTGTGGAATCCCTCTCTGATCACAGCTTGTTTCGGAGAGTTATCCAACCGTATTTTTTCTGTTGATTAGAAGAAGCTGAAATTGGATTCTTTGCACTGTTTTGTACATACTTTGATGCATTTGTTTGGATTGTTTTTTAATTTATTGGTGTTTTAGTCTGTAGGTCACACATGCATGCTCTGTTGACTATCGCCTATGTGTGCTTTTTTGCTTCATGCTTGCACGGCCATTGATGTGCTTGGGATTGTTTGTGTGTGTCCGTGTGCATGTGTGTATGAAATCGCTTTTGCATTAAATAAACCTAGCTACCTGCAATCACCTCCCCTTCAAAACCTCCTCTCTCTCTCCTTGCGCTCTCTTTCTCTCTTCAGATTGCATATGTGCATGCATGCGTATGTGTTTCTCTGCCTGTCTAACTGCAAGCTTCCATTGCTCTGTTAACACTCCCAGCAATATTCTCACGAGATCAGTGACTAAAATCAGCTCAGCCCATTCTCTAATCTCACCACGGCCGCTGGCATAGCTCACATCGCTCACGCCGGTCTGTTTTACTACCCAGCAGAGACTTCTCAAACTTTCTTAACAACCTCTAACTGAGTGAAACTTTTGCCATCATGTCGTGACCATCCCTCATGTCCATGGGTAACATCATCCTCTCTATGTACAGTGACTAACGTGGATTAATGTGACGTCCCTCTTACACTCTTACACCTGCAGGCATTCCTGCCCGACTAACCAATTTAACTCAATCCCAAAAGTCCAAACTCTGAGCTTATCTCTCAGAGATGATGATCAGTCCGGCAGCCTCTGGCCACGGACAGTACAGATCACACACCATAAGCACAGTTTGCTCAGTGTTTATCTGACTTGAATGAATGAATTTTGCAATAAATATTGATTTACTGTACCTGAACCTCAGCAATATGTTCAAATTACAAAAACCGAGTTAAAAGTTATGTGGTTAAAAAATAACGTGGCCTAACCAAATGCTGTTTTTGCCTTAACTAGCTACTATTGTTTGCCATTTACTTTTTTTTTTGCATTGCATTGCATTGCATAAAGAAGCTCTACCCACAGTGGGATCTCATTGGTTGAAAGTCTCATTCTACACATTTGATTGGCTATTTTTTTCTTGCTGCACACATTATTTAACTTTCACCATGGACAGATTTGTCACATCACACAAATTTGCAGTATTTTCTTACACAGTAAATGTTTGTAATGACATGGCCAACCAGCCACAATTGACACAAACAGTTAAACTTTATGGTTACACTTTATTTGGTAACACTTTAAGGTGTCCTTGTTACACGTTACATGTACTTACTATTGTAATAACAATAGATTATGCATAACTACATACAAGAAGCCCTAACCCAAACTCTAATCCTAACCGTAACCATATGGTAAGTACATGTAGTTAATTAATATTACGCAGTACTTAAAGGTATAATTAAACTGTAACAAGGTCACCTTAAAATAAAGTGAAGCCCTTTTATTTACTTTGTTCTTGTTACATTGTAATTATACATTTAAGTACTGAGTAATACCAATGAGCTTCTTGTACTTACTATATGGTTAGGGTTAGGATGAAGGTTTGGTTTAGGGTTAGTTGCATGTAATTATGCATAATTTATTTTTATTACTACAGTAAGTATATGTAACATCTGTAACATGGACACTGTAAAATAAAGTGTTACCAACCTTACCTACTGTAATAATTCAGAAAGTGGCAACTGTACCCAAATAAAGCATGTATACTGGGATAGAGAGAGATTACTTATTATTGTTGGAGTTTGGGTGATAGTTAGCGCTGTACTTTCCAGAAACTGCATTCAAGTCAAATAAATACTGAGCTTTTGTAATCCCTCAGCCACATACTTTCCTCATTTATCCGCAATCATTTCCTGTGTGAGGAAATGAGCAGGTAATGACAAGGAAATGAACAGGTAATGTTCGGATTTGGAATTGAGTTGGAGTCTGTCAGAAGTGAGACTTGTTTATCTGTGAAATATAGGCAGATGTCTGGCCGCAGAGCTCCCTGTTAAAACTCAGCTGCCATCTGAAAACAATTCCACTTTATATAAGCAGAGACATTATAAAAGATCGGTTTATTAGCAGGCTCTCCGTGGATGCTCTCCGAAGGCTGTTTACCCATGAAGTCTACAGAAAATGCTTCTCGTTATGGGTAGCTCTGCAGATACACAGTGTGTCCGCTGTGTATTCAGTGGACAGGATGGTATGGCTTTGGCTTCACACCAAATAAATGTGTGTGAGGAGAGTCACAATCTCCTGTTGACAAATTATGCCATTCTTGATCTATAAATTAGATGCATTTCTTTGCAAAAAAATGTCATGCAATCTTTAAATAAGCGGCAATATACAAATTTTTTTTTTTTTTTTTTTAATTACCAGAATTTCCACAAATTAGAATTGACATCTATATACATAAAAAAAGATTTTGGTGAAATGTATTTAAATGTGCTGAAGTATGTTAAACAGATCTGACAGTCTTATTGAGGGCTGAAAGCATAATCAAATGATCTGTATTTTAATTAACAAGCATGCAAGAGGTAGTGAATGTTTAAAACTTTATAAATGACAGGCATTTGAATTCTGAGGAAATTCAGTGAAATCCGAGCTTTCAGAGTCTGAATGTCCCTGTTTATATCTATGAAATTATAAAGGAAATGTGCATTGCACTGCTAAGCTATCAGTCACAGTGATGAGAAAATCTAAAGTTCAAATCTGAGGTGTGACATTCACCTGTCCACTGTCTCTTTGAGGTCCCGAACATCTGTCAGCCCAAGATAGTGTGACAGAGACCTGAAGTGTAGAAAAAAGCACTGCACACCTCAGTGCTACTAGACTAAAGCTTAAGAAATGATTTTATGACCACCTTGATTGACGACCCTCTTCTTCTGCATTTTTAGTATGTATTTGTAATTCAAACTGAGTTCATTTAGTAATGGTGAATAGCTTTCGAGCGATTTGGCAGAAATTGCATTTAATGAGACAATAAGGAGACTCGACTTTAGAGACAAAAAAGGCCTTGAGATGTATTTACTGTCAAAACATCAGACTTGGCCCCCTCCTCCCCTTTTTTTTTTCCCCGTGTCGGCGGTTGCCTTTTTCTTTCCCCCTCCGTTTTTTGTGGTCCCCCCCCCTTGTTCCCTCTCTCTCCCTCCCCCCCCCCCTCTCCCCCCTTTTGTAGGTAAAGTTTACTATACTAAGGCTCTCAGCTCTGTTCCCCTGATTTAGCTTGTCATTTGTCTGTTCAGATTAATCATTAAGATATAGAGAGATCTAATTCATATTTCATATCTCTTATATTTACAGTACAGTCACTCAAATACAGCCCTAGAGGTCATTGGTGTATAGCCAGAGCCATTCCTTATATATATTCTCTTCCTTACTGTATCTGTATTCTGCTTATAACATCATCTGCGCTCCTCCAACAGTCCGGCGAGTTCCGCCACGTTTCTCAATCCCGCCTACCAATCACGAGGTGATGCCAGGTGGCAGCGTGAACCTCACCTGCGTGGCGGTGGGTGCTCCCATGCCCTATGTGAAGTGGATGAAGGGGGAACAGGAACTTACCAAAGAGGAGGAGATGCCTATTGGCCGAAATGTGCTGGAGCTCACCAACATACAGCAGTCGGCTAACTACACCTGTGTGGCTATATCCTCTCTGGGCATGATCGACACCACGGCTCAGATCACCGTCAAAGGTAAGAGACACCTGAGATATAAATCACACAGGATCTACTTAAGGCTTGCACTTATATGAAAAGCATTCAATAGTCATGCTTAAATATAATTAAAGATACACTAACGCTAGATTCACACGGGGCATCGCTGTCAACGGTTGACGGAGGGCGTGTCTGAAGCTTGGCGCTCGTCATGGTGACAACAGCCAATTACACTGGACAGCAATTGGCTAGTGCCTGAGCTAGGCTATTTGCATGAGGCGATCTGATTGGCTGACGCCTCCGTTGGCGCTTGAAAAGTTGAGAAATGTTCAACCCTTCTGCCCACGAGCAAAATAGCCCCTAGCACCGTGACGCGACACCGACAGACCCACAATTCAGTTCGGCAGTGCATGACGTCACCCATTCAAAGTAAATGAGAAGCGATAACGTCAGCGCCCCATGTGAATGTTCCGTAATACTCAAAGGTTTGGGGTCGTGATATGTTTTTGAAAGAGGCTTTATGCTAATCCAATCTGATAAAATTAAGCTTCTTCCTTGGTACCCTTTGTTCCTAACTATCCCTAATATCACCTCCATCAAATATGTAGCCCTCAGATTTATAGTTGAGTGGTGCTACGGAGCTATCTTTTGTTCGTGCGGCTGGGCATGCCACAATAGTCCCAATTTGTTTTTAAGCTTTATTTTTCTACCAATTTTACACATATACTGCGTTTGGTTGTTTCCCTGCGCCCAGTGTTATTTCTTAAAAGGCCCGTCGTCTGTCATGTGTTGTGGTTCTTTGTGTTGGGGTGTTTTTGACCCATTATTGTATCGATGCTCTTTTCCCATCTTTTACAGTCATCTGCCAACCTTTGCTCCTCAGCTTTTCTCTGGGCTCCCTCTTTTTTGGCCCTTCAGTTTGTTTTCTTTCTTCCCGCCTCTTGCGTTTTTACTTTTTCCTCCTTTTCCTTCTCCTGTCGGCCATGCGGCCCCTCTGCTATCTACTGCTTAATTCCGTAAAGTTTGCTTCTCATACTAGGGTGTTCGAAAAACACATTATTTTTCACAAATTTTACATTATTACAACACCTCTCTCCCACAGTCTGGCCCGCCTTCTGAAAACGAAATGTGTGTTGTGATTGGTTAGCTGGGCCGGTGTATTGTGATTGGTTAGCTGGGCCAGTGTGGGTTGTGATTGGTTAGCTGGGCCAGTGTGTGGCGTGATTGGTTAGCTGGGCCAGTGTGTGCTGGAGTGGGTCTAGCGGGGCCCAGTGTTGTGCGGTGGATTGGTTAGCTGGGCAAGGTGTGTGTGATTGGTTAGCTTGTGGCAGGTTGTGCCTGTTGTGATTGTTAGATGGGCCAGTGTGTGCTGGATTGGCAGAACTCGCGGCTCTGGTCAGGAAATGTCATGCCCCCTCGACTTTTTAACCATAGCGCCTGGGCGCGTTGAGTGTAAAATGAGTCAAATCAAATCAATTTGGAGCCGTGATTAAAACCCGGTGATTGTGAAATACTTCTTAAGTTTGTCCTGCAGCCTTGGGAAAGCTAGCATGTGCTCCGATTGAGTGATGTAACATCCTGTTTTGTGCCCTTCTCTTATGTGCAGTCTCATACCCAGTCGTTCCGATTCGTTCCCGGATTGTGTGATATGCACAAAATTCCGCCCCGGAGGAAACTATGCGTTGGTCGTCCAGAACGAGGGTTAGGTCGTTGTGTTTGTAGTTTTTGAAAATTGATTTCTGTTAAATCAAATATCTCTTTTTGAAGTGGACGTTGAACTTTGTAGCTTTGCTGATCTTTTTTTATGCTCAAACAGCAAAATTACAGACTAACTAAAGTTGAAAAAGTGAACAAGCATAATAGGAACTCGTTTAATGTTTCAAAGGTAATGTATTCATGTCGTGCACAATGCGCATCTTCAGTTCAATTATACCAGTCTTTGCAGGTTAACATGAATACTCTAGAAAGCATTCTATTGCGGAGTTTGATCCCCAAGAAACATTATTCATTTATTATTATTAATATTATGTTGAAAGCAGTGTGATGCTGACTATTTGACATACTGTGAAATTTTAAATAGCTTATTTGAAATGGAATTATTTTGTTATTTTATAAATGTCTTTACTGACTGATTTATTGCATCCTTGCTGAATAAAAGTTATTTTTTCTTTCAATCAATCAATCAATCAATCAATCAATCAATTAACACCGTATAAGTTTAACATTACGTGCGGTAACATTTGTTGGTTGGCCAAAACATCCCGTTAAAAGACCCAAAAAAAACAATTTGTTTGTGAATCAGTTATGCATACTACAATTGCAGAAACATTTATATTCACATAAAGTAGCAAAATTCCTAAAAGTAATGAAGTATGCTTGGTTACATTAATTTAAACAAATACATTTCTTTTCTTAATCTTTGTCCCCAAGTGATCCATACAGCTAGCACTGATATCAGTTGTGTACTTAAAGTCGCTGATTATCTGTGATTATCTAGACGGTAATAAACAAAGCTGCTCTAATCAGATTGGAGGCTGGGCCCAGAAACGTTGAGAGTGAAATCTCATCAATAACACACTCATGGGGATTCCCACCGACCCAGACAGACAGTGCATGCAATCACCTCATCAATGTTTCATCAGAGCTGAAATGTGATGAGGAGATCTCTCTCCTCCTTTATTCTGCCTTGACAGAGCGAACAAAATCTCTGAGCTCCGAATCATCATTAAGGATTATTTTTAGGGCTGTAACACAATAATGAATCCATTCGAAACATTTCATTGTCCCAAATGTATCATGTTAAACGCTTGCTTGAAAGAGCACGCTCTCTTTATTACTGTGCTGTGAAATCTAGAAAGGGGCTGCACTGTGTCGTTGTTGTAAATACTGTTGTTCACACACAATGGTTTAAAGATTTAAACAATAAAATGACTCTAAAACACAAACAGGCTTTCACTGAAGGTGTGCTCAGAGACCAGAATATCATACAATCCTGGGAATGGGTTCTTTAAGTCTAGCTAGTAAGCACAACTCACTATTTTTAACAACTCACTCTGAACAATTTAGAACACAATAGCAACCACATAGTAACTCGCTCTAAACCACTCAGCACACTTTAGCTACAGCATAGCAACACCCTGGCAACCACACACAACACCCTAGCAACCACACACCTCTTAGTGATAAAGGGATGGTACGTAAATTGTATTGGCATTTGTAAATCGGATCATGATTTGCCCAAAAATTAAGTACATGTAATTAAATTATATTACATTTTAAGTACTCGATCACCAGTAACTTTTTTTTTTTTTTTTTTTTTCACTTTCATGGATTACTGGTATTATTCACACAATAGCGATAATTATTAATCTAGTTATTGAAATGTCCCCACCCGACTTTTTTTTTATTTTACTGTGGTACATGCTTGCCAAGGGATTCCCAAACATTTTTTGTCAGCCGAACTTCTTTTACCTTATATAAATATTACTTGAACCTATCACCCTGAGATTTAAGTATACGGTATACTTAAACACATATGATTCACTGGTTATCTGATGTTGGGTACATGGTCAAATGACATGCGCGGGTAAACATATAAATATTTAAACTTCTAAAAAATAATTCTTTTATTTTGTTTAGTTAGTTTAAAATGATTTATTTTATTTGCAATTTAGATTTAATAATTATTAGCTTTTCATGAAATTATCAACAGTTCTTCAGAGAGACCGGAGGTTTGGGGAAACCTATGAAGTAATGTTTTTTATAAGGCCCTTTGTGCTTGGTAATAACAATATGACTGGAATATATCTCTTTACTCTTTGTATCTTCTCTATGCCAACTTGTATGGTACAAGAGTATTCCTCTTTAATCAATGCGATAAATGAGCAGTTCATATATACGGCATCTAAAAAGTAATAAAAAGTGAGTCCGTATTTTACCGTAAAGTTGTAAGGTAATGGATTACCGTTAGACGACGTATACCAATTTTGTCAGGGAACTGGAGATCAGTAAATTCAGACTTTTGTAAATCATCTACCCAGCACTGATTACGTTACTGTACGCCAGTTTATTACCCCACCAGTGTGTTCTCGCTATCGTATCCATTCTTGTCCAGTGAACCGGCAGGGTTTTACTGGTTGTTATTAGCGGAAGTGTTTAAAATAAAGAGTCAAGAGAATTTCAGCTCAATTCTAGCACAATAGACTCGAGTTAAACAACATCAGACATTAATGTTAGAGTGACCACGCCAATTTACAGCGGGTTTTTACTCCACCATGCGCCTCTTCCGTAATGCATTTATAATGCCTTAGCGTGATGTTGTTAAATCATGTGTTTTGAGCATTCCCCCGCTTATTTACGCCATAGCTTGGCCTTACCAGCCATCCGACATCATGCAGAGCAATACATCGCCATCTCCCAGTCTCTTAAATGGAGTTTTCTGACTTCGGACCTCACCCACCCCCACTGCTGATGCTTATTCAAGACTGATCTGTTTGGATTCCTGACAAGCTGCTTCGCAATTCGGCGTATAGCCAACAAAGCTTGTTTACGTGTGTGACTTCTCAGAGAGAAGCCCTATTTGATGGACAATGCAAGGTTTTCCTCCCCACAATTTCTTCACCAGCCTGTGGCATAATTAGGGTGAGCTGCATTGAACTGATACAGACGAAGAATACTATACATAGCCCCAGGCGTCCATCAAACACAGCACATTTGTGCTTTGATGTCAAATTTGACCCTGAGAATGTCACGATCTATTTTGCATTTGTTTGGCATATCGTTTAGCATGTCAGATTACCCCCATGCTGGTTTTCAGTAACACATACACTGAGCAAATACATGGCAAACAACTTTTTGATGTCCGAGGCCCCGGATCTTAAAATACCTTATCCCCCCCTGGCCATGTGGCAAAATACCCTATAAATTATGTCTGCTCAGTGGTTTGGTTTTTGCTCTGTTATCTAACACATCTGAACAGTGTATTTTATGTGTTATGGCCAAGGCACATTTTCATAAATTCGCTTGTCGTCTTTGTAAGTACCGACGCCCCCAGACCCAGTATTAATCTAATATTCAGATTTTACTTATTTTACTGAAAAGAATATTGTTTTAATGCAGTTTTTAGTAACACACCGACTTGCAAAATACATTATTCGTTACTATTCTACTAAGCGGTCTTGTATTATGTTTAACCCTATCAGTTTAGTGTATTTGTCTTGTATATGGAGACTGTTGATGCTTGTGAAGCATTATGAAATAGTTTTGACCAAAAAAAAAATCAATCAACCGCCATTTAGCTCATTAAGCGTATTGCATTATTATAGTGATTCTGACTGTTATTACAAGTGTCGTTCTTGATGGTCTGTATATGACTTTGCATTAATACAGCTCTGTTTGCAATGGGGATGGACACTGTTGAATTGTTTCAAACTGGGGAAATATTTACATTTTAGGAAATTCAGTTGAAGTCATTGAAAGAAATTGAGCCATGCAACGACGTGTTTTCAAATAAGATGTCATTGAAAATTAATCGGGGGGCGGCAAATAATACTGTTATGAATAGACCAAATTAGCGTCCTGTTGGGTTTTAGATATATATTGATGTCTAATCGGGCTGCTTAAAATGAAGTGCACTTGAGCTCTTAATGCTGGTCAAGTACACAACTTAATTAATGGAAGGAAAACGTCTCAGGTACGCTATGTAACCCCTGTACTTCTGAGTTTGCCGGCGTATGGCCCCTCGGGAACTGAGACGTCTGCGTCGCAAAACGCTTCGTGGGCTTCACGCCCTTCAGCGTGATGGGCTCTGAAACTCGTGTGTAATCAGACTAATAGATGGGCGAGACGTCACGGCGGGGGACGTAATGACCAGGAAGCTATAAAAACACGTGCGGTGAGACCAGCGCCAGCTTCTAGGAATGAAGCAAGCGCTCGCAGGGTCGGGCACGCCTTGGAAGAGGTCAAGTATGACTACGCGACGCAGAGTCTCGTTCCCTCGAGGAACTAGGGTTACATAAGTAACCTGAGACGTTTTCTGCTCAGTGGATAAGCCGTAGTCCGCGGCTTCCGCATCCCCCAACCCGAAAATAGCCGGCTCGGGCGACACCGCATCGACCTGCCAACGCCGCCACGACTTCTAAGTCCTATGCCTAGTGTGCAAGAGTTCCTGCCACCAGCTCGGGCGCCACCACTACGCGACTGAGGACAGAACTGAGCCATAGGATTGGCGCCTTCGCATGTATATGTTAGAACACTTGATTGAAAGGTCAGGGGCTGTGGACCATCCCGCGGCGTCGGCCGAGGACTGCCATGGCGACACATTGCCCACCCGGAACGCATCAGCAGGACCGCCCACACTTCTAGGTAGTGTTTGAGCCTTATGATCCCCCAAGCTTCTGCTGGTCTGGATGCTACCGGAGGCCTTCAGACCCTCACAGTCGCACATGGATTTGGACCCACCACGTATAACTAGGGGGTTGTCTGCCCACTGACTGGCCACCAAGCGGGGCGTGGTAGGCCGCAATAGCCGCACGTAGACCTTCAGGGTGGAGTGGGTCAAACCTGTGGAGAAACAGGCCTGCACGAACTCCAGCACTGTACCATATGCGGAGTAACGGGTCAGCTGTCGGGTCTCCACACCAATGAAATGAAAAGTTTCCACGTCAAGGCGTACAGTTTCCTCATGGGGAGAGCTCTGGATTAGAGGATGGTCTCAACAACCTCAGTTAAGAGACCAGAAGCTACTAGTTGTGCCACCTCAGGGGCCACACCCATAACTTCACCAGAACATCACATCCGGGACGGGGGGGAAGATCATACCTCCGCCTGTGCGAGGAGTATCTCCTGACGGGAAATATCCCACGGGCGCCGTCGAGGAGGAGAAATCAGGTCCGAGGCCAACCATACTCGGCCGGCCAGAACGCGTGCTCCACCGTGCCCCGGCGGCACTCTATGCAGAACTCCGGCAGGCATGTGATCGGGGGAAAGCGAGTATATAGACAAGCCTCGGAACGTCTGTACCATGGCATACCAGCACCAAGTGTGGAGCTGGATGGACTCAGCAGAGAACCAGAAGGGGACGTGCGAGAGTCATAAGAGTCGCAAATTAACTAGGCCCCACTCTACTGATTTGCCACAAAACTGGTCGATGATGCTGCTTTCACACCCACCCCTGGGGTGAAAGCACCGAGTTCCACGGCCCTACCGGTTCCCCGTCTCGACAGGAGTGTCGTATCCAAATATCGCGATGCCCAGGAACAGTAAACTTGCTCTCAGCGAGGAGAAGTTTTGTAACCCTTGGGATCGCCACACCCAAGTGATCTGGTACGATTAGTCTGTACACAACGGACTCCGTTTGAGCTGCAGATCCTCACTGGTGGGTGATGTTGTAAGAGACCACCGCTGTGTGTCACGGTGCGCCCAAACCATGGTGACTCTTACGTTTCTCGGAGCGACAGTGCCTGAAGCACGGCCGCATCCCAGGCAGTTGACCCCCCCGCAGTGCCAAGTGAGATGGCCGGCCACTCCACAGACTGGTGGTGGGCAGGGTGGCCACTCATGACGGCTCTCTCCAATAACCCAGGTGAGGGACGCGTACGTCGCTGTATGCGCTACGCGGCACAAGAGTCCCGGCACCGGGGTCCCTGAGCAAGAACCAAGGTTTCCTCACACATGTCAAGGCACGTAGGCATCGCCGCGCTGACATTGCAACATGCAGAAAGCGGGTTCCCTCAGGGAGAACCCTCCCTGGTTCTTTGCGACACCACTGTAGGTGCCTTCATGTAACAGCAGGCCAATAGGTATCCACGTTGGACACGCAGCTGGACATCTAGACCCCAGCAGTTCCTCTGAAACTGACTTGACAGTGAGTGGATTTTCCCGGAATTCTCGGACTCTCGCGATCTGCGCTGGTAAGGGAGTCGACTCGGGCCGGCAGGGGACATACGTGGCCTGCATCGGGTCCAATCCCACACCCCACGCGGCATAAGTGGTCCTCAGAATGGGAAAGCACACTCTTTGTCTTGGCGTTTTCGCTCTCAACCCAGTTCTCTCATGTGGGCGAGAACGAGAATCTCGATGTCGAACCACCGTCTGCTGTGATTGAGCTAAAATCAACCAATCGTTGATATAGTTTAGTATGTGGATGCCCTGGAGTCGCAACGGAGCCAGGGCTACACACTTCGTAAAAGTGCGGGGTGAGAATGCAAGGCCGAAAGGAAGAACACGATACTGGTACGCTTTGCCCCCGAAAGCAAAACCTCAGGAACTTCCTGTGAGTGGGAAGGATGGATACATGGAAGTACGCGTCCTTTAGATCGATCGTGACAAAACCAGTCCTCGGACCTGATCTGAGACAAGACCTGCTTGAGTGTGAGCATTCTGAACTTCAGACGTATGACTGAGCGGTTATATGACGTAGATCTAAAAGGGGACGCACACCCCCCCCATCCTTCCTTGGGAATATGATAGTTGCCGGCTGTCGTAGAACCCGGAACTGCCTCGCATGAGGACGGGACCCCGCGAGGTCTCCTTCTCAAAAAAGTTAGTAATACTTCTGTTCTCATGACCATCGAGCCTGCTCGGGCCCAAAGCAGCGGCCCGGCGGCAGTAATCCCGTTGAATCGAGGCAGATGAGAACTGAACTGGATTCTGTAGCCTTTCTCTACAGTGTGCAGGACCCAACGAGACACATTTGGCAGTAGCTTCCACGCTGCTAAATAATTTACTAAGGGAATCAGTCTCTCGAGACTGAGCTCTGGTGTAATATGAGCAGCCAGCTCGGTGCCCTGTAACGGCGAACCGGCAGGGAGCAACCGAACCTGCTGCTTTAGAGACCTCCGCGGAGGTGGCGAGCCTCTTAGCCCCGCTACGTTGCCAGGCAGTGATTTTTACGAGAGTGGAGCGCGCGGGTGTTGTGACTGACAGCTGCTGTGAATGTAATCTCCAGGCAGGCCGTAGGCGTTAGAGCCAGCCCGCATCAGCCTGATGGGCACTGATTTGGTCTTGAGACAGGACATCCGCCCGCCTAAATGCGCGGGTACACCTTCTTCGCTGCACCACAGAGGGGACTGCCCTCATGAGTCCTTGGCCAGTGGCGTCAGGACCTCCTTCGGAACTATGATGTCCCCCCCGTCCCAGTCATTTTCAGTACGGTGTTAGAACACGGACTGCTGCATGAGGAGGGCACAACCGCGATGGCCTCCTTCCTTCCCAAAGACCGCGTGACGACTTTCTTGTTTACGTGTGATGTTACCAGATTAGCCCTGCTCGGGGCCCACCAGCCTGGGCGTCCCCTCTCTACAGTGTGCAGGACCCATTGAGACACATTTGGCAGTAGTTTCCATACTGCTATATAGTCTACTAAGGGAATCAGTCTCTAGAGACTGATCTCTGGTGTAATGCGTGCAGCCAGGTTGGTGCCCTGTAACAGCGAACCGGCAGGGAGCACCGAAACCTACTGTTCTAGAGACCTCTGCGGAGGTGGCGAGCCTCTTAGCACCGCTATCGTTTGCCGGCGCGGAATGAGAGTGGTGATCGCGGGAGGACCGCTGTGCCCTGTAACCGGCTAGGGTTAGCAGATTACGATCTACTGAGGGCCACTGAGGCGAGACGGTGACAACCATGTTAATTGCGGTGTACCCAGCTGAACCCCAGAGGGGGACGCGCGCTCACTGAGTCCTTCCTTCCTCCCCCCCCCCCCCATTGGCCACAGTGGCTGTCAGGACGTTTTTGGCCGAGGACCTCTTAGTCTAAGTACGTGTCCGCAGATCCGGCTAGACCCCGCTCGAGGGTGCCCGACCCTAGACGAGTGACTCGGACTCTACCTGTCACGACACGGGGGGAGTAGGTGAGGCCACGCTCTGTTTTTCTGTTTTTGTGCATCGCTGACCGCCTCAATCTCCTCAGAGGAAGAGAGGTAAACACATTCTCACTCGAGAAAATTTATTTATTTATTTTTTCCCAAGTGCCTCTGTGTGTATCTAACTTCTCATAGTCAGAAATGCTTCATTTTATTCCTCAGAATTAAATGCAATTGATGCAACTAACACGAGGGTAAAACCGGTTGGTTGGAGTAAGATTGTACATACGAAATTTCGTAATGAATGACCGTTGTAACACACGCGTTGCCTCGGCAGAGCGCGAGCCACTTGGTCACACAAACAACATCAATCTCCTCAGAAAAAGATGGCTGCATCAGCAAGCTCTCACTCAGAGGGGAAGAACCGCAGCGCGGGCTTCCAAGCCTCGAGAACGAGCTCTAGATCTAGGGAACACGGGTGGAGATAGGACGAGCCGTCTCCAACCCGTCCACCAGATCATATGCGATTCCCACGAAATCAGTGGCCGCCGTGCCTCAGCAGCAGCGGGACTGAAATCGCAAGATCACATGCACGGACACACTCCTCGGAGCTCGCCCGGCGAGATTGGGGGGGGGGGGGAGCGGAGGCGGGTTCACAGCGGGCTTTTTTTTGTTTTTTGCGAGTGAGAGACGCCAGTTGAGGCTGTGGTTCAATATAGGGTATTGTCCTCCCCGGCATGCGCCTTTGCGGAGCCCCTCCGCTCAGCTCACACCACCAACATCAATGATCCTCAGAAAAAGATGGTCATATGTCCCCTTTTTTTATTCAGCGCAAGGCGTAGCGCACCCAGAGGAGGGAACGAAGAAAACCGCAGTCGCGGGCCTTCCAGCCTCAGACCCGCAACGATGCTATCGATTTAGGGATTTTAATACGGGTGCGAGGATAGGCGAGCCGTCTCCAAAACCCGGGTCCACCAGATCATATGCTTCCCACAGAACTCAGTCGCCACCGTGCCTGACAGCGCAGCCGCGAATGCAAATCGAAGAGTCAACATGGCATTGTAATATGGCTTGTTGTAACTGGTGTTGTGTGCAACTTGGAGCATGCTCTCGACACCCTCCGTATCAATCTCCTCGGAGGAAGACAGGCGGAGCGTCGCGCCCTCTACCCGGGGGGGAAGTACCGCAGTGCGGGCTTCCGAAACCCCGAGAGCGGGCGCTGGATCTGGTGGTTAAGGAAATAGATAGGGACGCGCCCGTCTACATCCTCCACCGGATCCATACGCGAAACCCACGAGCACAGCTGCCGCTCCACCTCGGTGAAAGCGGGGCCGGCGCCACGAGAAACGCTAGTGAAAGCTCTCTCCTCAAAGAGAGCCCTCTGAGAGCATAGCAAGGCAGTAACAAACGCTACCAAAATGGCCGTCAGCTCCCTTTTTTTTTTTCGAGAGCTGACTCTGCGTGCTTGCTCTCAAGCAGACAACAAACAAACTGTGTGCATCCCCACCCGTAAAGTAACGCAGGCAGGGAGGAACACACAGCCTGAACACTGCCTGCCCTAGCCTTAGGTGTTTGGTTTTGTCTTGTGATTTCGTGACAAACAACACTAAATAAGACTCACAAACAGATATCAGAATGACACACACACAGAGCGCTTGCTGAATGACAAAAGCTGACGCTGGTCTCACCGCACGTGCTTTTATAGCTTCCTGGTCATTACGTCACCAGCCGTGACATCTCGCCCATCTATTGGTCTGATTACACACGAGGGGGGGGTTTTCCGGGGGGGGGAAAGGGGGGCCCGTCACGCTGAAGGGCGTTCCCCGAGCGTTTTCGACGCAGCTCGAGTTCCTGAAGAGGAACACATCACACTGTTCTTTTTGGGTCACTTTAGATTTTCATGCTCATGCAGACTTGCCAATATTATTGTTATTTTTCACAATCCTAATTGTCAGGAAACTAAATACATTTGTTTCTTTTGCATTCTCAGCTCTGCCCCGTCCTCCGACCTCTCTGATCGTCACGGAAACCACCGCCACCAGTGTAACTCTAACATGGGATTCTGGTAACCCCGAACCCGTATCTTACTATGTGATTCAGTACCGGGCCAAAGTCTCAGACAGCGGCTTCCAGGAAGTGGACGGAGTGGCCTCCACCCGCTACAGCATCGGTGGCTTGAGCCCGTACTCTGAGTACGAATTCCGCATCATGGCGGTCAATAACATCGGCCGCGGGCCGCCCAGCGGGACGGTGGAGACCCGCACCAGTGAACAGGCGCCCTCGTCTCCTCCCCTGCGCGTTCAGGCCCGGATGCTGAGCGCCACGACCATGCTGGTGCAGTGGGAACCTCCAGAGGAGCCCAACGGACAGATACGAGGATATCGAGTGTACTACACACCCGACATGCACTTCCCTCTCAGCACATGGCAGAAACACAACACAGAGGACAGCAGCCTGACCACTATCTCCGGCCTGGTACCTGACATCACGTACGGCCTCCGCGTGCTGGCGTTCACCTCCGTGGGAGACGGACCGCCCTCGGACATACTGCAGGTTAAAACACAGCAAGGAGGTAAGATGTGTGCCCATGTAATTTATTGTTCAATAAAACCACGATATCAATATCAGTGCTATTTTAATATTAGTTTTAATTTCAGTTTTATTTTTTATTTTTAATTAGCTTTAATTTTTTCCTTTTTGTATTTATTATTTAATTTTTATGTAATTACATTTTTAGTACTTTTTTAAATAATGCGCTTTTGCATTTTTATTTATGTTTCTTGTTCTTTTTTAAAAGAATATGTTAGGTTTAATGAGGCAATGTCAACTGACATGGTGTGTTATTGATCGTTTTGTATGAATAATAATAAATACAATAATTATCTTATTATAAAAAGTGTTTATTGATTTAATTATTATTAAAAAAAATTTATTATGCTGATTTGAGAATCCCCAGTATCAGTGTTATGTTGTATTATTTATATACTATTATTGATTGATCATTTGCTTTTATTACTTTATATTATTTCATTTTTAATTTAACTAATATAGTACTAATAACATTTTTAATTCCTCATTAAATTTTTTTTTAAATTTTTATTAGTGTTTGTTCTTTTTAAATATAACTGTTTAGATTTAATTTATTTTTATTTCATTTTTATTTTCAAGTTTCGAGTTAATCAGTTTAGGCTTCAATGCAACTTATTTCCGTTATTGCTAAGGGGAACAGTTCTCTTTTTTTTTTTTTTTTTAAATGTAGACATTAAAAAATAGATTATTGAAAGACATGAAAAAATAGCTTCAAAAGTCAATAGAATGTGTGATTTAAGTGTATAGTAAGACAAACTCTGTTTCTGACTGCAGTGCCGGCACAGCCCACTGGTTTTGAAGCAGAGGCAGAGCTCGACACCCGGATCATGCTATCATGGCTGTGGCCCGTTCAGGATCAGATCACCAAATATGAGCTCACATACTGGGAGGCTGACTCTGACAACAAGGTAACAGCTAAGATCACTGAATCTCAACTATATATATCAACTATATAAATATTTATTTATTTTTATTAAAAAAAACGTACATTTATTAACGTTGTTGTGCTTTTATCGTTTTATATTTATATTGTTTTATATATGTTTTATATTTATTTCAGTTTTAGTTTTGATCATTTTAGTACTTCAACTTAAAACTTGTTTAGTTGCCAGGGCTAAATTTCAAATTTTCTTTCAAGTGTTTTTTAAACATGTTTTTAAACATATACTTTTTTAAGTACATGTTTTATTTTTATTTTCCAGTTTTATTTCTGTTACTAAGCTTTATTTAACAATGACAACACTGCATATTACAGAGCAGTTTATTACATACTGCATACAATTTGACATATATTTTTACAAAGTATGTACTGTACTATGCAGTATGCACTTGTACACTAACTGTATTAGTATACTAGTAATGCATTCTGAACAGCCTATGTGTGTGTCTCACTCTGTCTTTGTCATTTATCTGTCACAGCACCATATCATCTTTAACCCAGCTGGTTCGTATGCTGTTGAAGGCCTGAAGCCAGACACACTCTACAAGTTTACTCTAGCCGCGCGCTCTGAGATGGGACTCGGGGTGTACACACAGCCCATAGAGGCCCGGACGGCCCAGTCCAGTAAGTGCCAGCTGTTCACTAACTCAAACTATGACCATTTCTTAGCAGCTCAATATTGGCATAGTCACTCGCCTGAAAATTGTTAATAAGGTATGTTTTCAGCTTTCCATTTGTGTTTTGTTAACCATGCTGCACCATATCACTCACTTAAAACAAATGAAACATTTAGTGCAAGAGTTTACAAATAATATGCAAAGATTTGACCATCAAAAGCACAAAAATGTCATTTTGAAATATTTGCTACATTGGTACACAGACACATTAATTAACAAACATTACAAGTGGCATCAGTGGAAAAAAATAAAATAC
This sequence comes from Sinocyclocheilus anophthalmus, assembly GCA_018155175.1. NCBI lineage: Eukaryota > Metazoa > Chordata > Actinopteri > Cypriniformes > Cyprinidae > Sinocyclocheilus > Sinocyclocheilus anophthalmus. The sequence continues at coordinate 236,034 of JADLZN010007769.1, read as the reverse complement.
CATAAAAGTGTAGATTAAAATATCTCTATATAATGTTATCTATCTCGCCTTATCGCCATACAAAGGACCCTGTGTTTTCCAGAGCAGAGCAGCACTGGTGTCTGATTCATGCACAGCACGTCAGCTGCATCACACCAGCTTTTTGAGCATCAAAAGCCCAGGAGGTTCTGGTTTGTGGTTCAGAGTCTGTGTAGAGCTGCAGTGACCGTGGAGTGCGCCACGTGCTGATTGTGTGTATTCTCGGTGGCGTCAGAATGACGCAGTCAGTACGGCTTAATCTCTGTCCTCATCTTCCTCCGGCTCCAGAGAAATAGACCAACGCTGAGATATTTATGACAGCTCCTCCGAGAGATCTCCTGCTATGTCAGCTTTGAGAGGTTTGATCTAAGCCGTTCCTAAGCTGTTCTTGGTTCCCATAGAAACACTGGCTTTTTCTTTACGTCTCCGAGTCCGTCTTTTTTGTCCTAGCGTCTCTGAGTCACTGTCCTCAAAGACCTGAGACACCAAAATCCCTCTGTCTTTCTGTCTCTGTAATTCTGTGCCAGATCCTACATAAGCAGCTACCTTATAAGGGAGCATGTTAACCCAACTTTAAAGGTAGTGACTCAGTAGGCTTCTGAACACAAAAGGAAAATCTTGAATGTTCATAGTGAAGTTAAATCACATTTATTTACATAGCACTTCACACTGATTCAAAGCAGCTTCACATTAACACAACAGTTTGAATGTTGTAAGTGTCATCATTTATGAAACAAATTCAATTTCAGCTATAAAGCAGCTCTACAGAAGATGATATTGTCATTATTCAGCTTCATTCATTTCAAATTTTGTACTTATCCGAGAGTGCAGTTAAATCTAATATTTCTGAGTATTAATCATCTTTAAACCATGTTTGTCATGTTTCAAAAGGAGAAAAATGCCCCTATGACTCATATACTTGATGTTTTTGCTTAAAAAGCAGCAAAAGAGCAGCGTGAACACTTTAAAGTTGGCACGAAACAGAACTGTGATCATTTCTTCCATATTGTGACTTATAAAAAAAAAGTGGGGCGGGACTATTGTCCATCAGGAATTGTCGTTTGCTAATGGCTGCTTAAAAAAAAATATGTGCATAGATAAATGAATAAATAATGCAATATCCCAATAAAAAAAAATAAGAATTGTCCATTTTGATTTCAGTTACTTAAAAAAATCTCCTTGTTTCAAGGACATGAAAAACAGCATTTTTAAAGGGAATAAATCATCCAAAAATGGATGATTTTCCCACCTCTTTATAGCTTTCTCTCACTGTTAATGTACCTTTCCTCTTACTTCATTCTCTCTCATTACCATCTGCTCCATTTCTTGCTGTCTTTAATATTTTTCTTGTTTTTGTTTTTTCTCCTCAGTGGCCAGTTTCTCTCTCTATATTTTGTTTCTTCACTTTTCTCTTTTCTTCTTTTATTTCATTCACACTTTCCTCTGCTGCAGGTGACAAATACTCTTGCTCTCTTTCTTTTTCCTCACACTTCATTCTCTCTCATAACCGTGTGCTCATTTTCTCATTTGCCTGTATTTATTCTTTTTCTCACTATTTTTTCTTCTTCTCAACTCCCACTTGAATTTCAGATGTGTGTACAGTGTCTCTCGTCTCTGTGTCTCCCTGTTTAATCTTGTTTTCTCGCCCATTTCTCCCACCTTTTCCCACACTTTGTCTTTTCTCTCTTAATTTCCTCTCCTGGTTTGCTCACTCCACAGGTGTCGACCATCATATTCTCCACTCACAAATATGTTTCTTGTGCTTCTGTGTGGAGTCTTATTTTACATATTTTTTTCCTCGGAAGCCATTTTCCGCCTGCTCTGCTGAACAAAACACAGGAGTGATATGGTCACATTTTCATACTGCTGCTGTACACATTTGGTACACCATCATTGTTATCATTCATAAAAGCCAATATGTCATGTCTGCTGCTTCTTCTGTCAGAATCCAGTATTCCAGAGAGCCGTGTAATAATCCTACTGTATATTGTTTTAGTTTGCCGTGTTCTCAGGATGGGATAGACAGGAGCAACGGGATTTTCTGTGATTTTAAAAAATAAATCGATAGAGCATCTCAGACACTAGACAGGCCATCAATCACATCAATTACATGTCTAGCCAAAGACAGTGTGTCAGACAAAATGCATCTGTTATCTCTGTCATACTTACACAGATACAGAGTAGAAGTGAGCCATCAATCTCTGCTTTCACCACAAAACACAATATTTAGACTACAGTATGTGCAGACTTTTTAAAAAAATAATGCAGTATTCACTCTTATAAACAAAGGTTCCAAAAATTGTTTTAAATCTTGACGACGAAGCAGAAACTTTTAAAATGCAGTCATTTATAAGACTATATTGTATTGGTGTGTAAAGCAGTGATTCTCAACTACGGGGACTTAAACGGGTTCCAGAGTTGGTTAACTTTAGAACAGCACAAAATAGATGATTTGTGATTAATCTCATGTTTTGTTTAGTTTTCAAAAAAATCATAATTTTTGCAAGTCTTAAAGATTTGTGTATCACTGCTTTAAAGACCCCAGTAAGGCTTCACTTTTCATCTTCTAACAGACATACACTACTATTCAAGTTTGGGGTTGGTAAGAAGTTTTTGAAAGGAAGGAGTCTTTTCTGCTCACCAAGGCTGTAATTATTTGATTAAAAATAAATATTATATGAAATATTATTACAATTTAAATCAACTGCATTCTATTTGAATGTATTTGAAAATGTAATTTATTCCCGTGATGCAAAGCTGTATTTTCAGCATCATTGCTCCAGTCTTCAGTGTCACATGATCCTTCAGAATTCATTCTAATATGCTGATTTGCTGCTCAAGAAACATTTCTGATTGTTTAAAACAGTTGTGCTGATTCATATTTTTGTGGAAACCAGAATACATTTTGATGAGTAGAAATATAATTTTTGTGTTGTGTAACATTTAAAAAAATGTTACTTTCACTTTAGATCACTTTAAAGCATTCTTGCTGAATAAAATTAGTATTCTTTACACAAAAAAAAAAACACCATTTCTGACCCCAAACTTTTGAACAGTAAATCAAAGGATGACTAAATAGTCTATTTGGAATCCTCCAAAATGAGTTTTCATGGTGCATGTTTATACTTATTTCTATATGTTGTGTTGTGCGACGTCATTGCCAGCTCAAGAACCCTGGGTTCTTAAATTCTTAAACTCGAGTTTTGCAAAGAACCATTATGTTATACAAGTTAGCCATAACTTAAAGTCAGTTACATAAAAAGGTAGACTGATCTAATTTGAATCTGAAAACTAAGACCGATTACCCCTTGGCAAACTACTTGTTAGTCAGACAAGTTCTTAAGACACACAGAGGCTAAGTTTATGCAACAGGTCCCAGCTCATGTGTTCCTGCACCCCTTTCCAGCCCCGTCCGCCCCCCCACAGGAAGTGCACCTGATCAGTCTCAGCTCCACCAGCATCAAGGTGAGTTGGGCGGCTCCTCCCGCTGCCAGTCGCCACGGCAACATCGTCAGGTACTCTCTGGCCTATCAGGCGGTGTCAGGCGAGGACCAGCAACGTCACGAGGTCAAGGACATCCCCGCGGATGTGTCCAGCTACGTGCTGGAGGGGCTGGAGAAGTGGACGGAGTACGTGGTGTGGGTCAAAGCGCACACAGACGTGGGGCCCGGCCCGGAGAGCAGCAGCACCCACGTCAGAACCAAAGAGGACGGTAATGCTCGGCTCACGGGTGCTCTGGATCTGCTCTCCGCACCTTCTAACTCACCAGCACTAACTCCTCGCTTCGGGTTTCCTGAGAGAACGGCATGAATCCACGCCTCCCTGTGTGATTCTCTCTCTTTCTTCTGTTACGCTGGAGTTTATGCCTGCTGTTCCTCACTCTTCTGTTATTAATGTGCAGCTCTGGTGCAGCAGACACAGGAAGCAAGAGAGCAGGAGCTGGTCTCTCTGTCTCTATAGTGGAGTGAAAGTTCAGGACAGTGCTGGTGTTTTGTTCTGTGAGTCAGTATTTGCTGTGCGATGAAAAGAGAATGAGTGGGCGAGCGGAGAGTTTCGGTGGGGTTCACGCAGCACATTGAGACGCTCCCACACACCAACATGGACCTTTATTTAGAGAAGGTTCTTATAGATGTAACTAAAACAAGTATTACTATTACTGTTACCCATAGTTAATATCAAATGGGTGGAAAAATTCCACAGACTTACACAACTGTTCAAAAGGCTGCATTTATTTGATCAAAATACAGTAAAAAATATATAGTAAAATTATTACAATTTAAAATAACTCTTTTCTATGTGAATATACTGTAAAATGTAATTTAATGCTGTGATCAAAGCTGAATTTTCAGCATCATTACTCCAGTCTTCAGTGTCACATGATCCTTCAGAAATCATTCTAATATGCTGATTGCTGTTCAAGAACAGTTGTTGCTTTTCAGGCCAATGTTGAAACCGTCAAGTGCGGCCCCATTCATATATTGTTTTTCAGTATCCTTTGTGTGAATAGAAAGTTCAATTTTTATTTGAAATATAATTTTTTTGTCATCATTGAATTAAATGCGTCCTTGCTGAGTAAAACTAGGAATTTCTTTAAAAATAATTAAACCATAGTGACCCCAAAATTTTAAATGGTAGTGTACATTGAAGGACAAACCAGACTCTATTTATATATTTAGAATAGAATATCACAAGATTAGATTTGGGTCAGTGAGTATCCACTAAGCAACTTCCCTGAACACTCTGACCGGCCGCTTAGCCCATGACATCCTAGCATCTTAGCAGTGAGTTTTGCATGAGCAAACAGTGCTCACATGAAATGTAAAAATGTAGTTGCATCATACTCTGAGTGTATGTGTATGAGTGTGAGTCTGTCCATATGTGGGGGGCTTGTTTAATGCTGCACATTTCTGTCTCCACTGGGCTCAGTGGTTTGATTGACAGGTGAAAGCCGAAAGTGCATGTCCCTTGTCTGTTAATCCTGTCAATCAAACGGCACACTCTCTTTCTTATATCCCATCTCCCCTCTTCTCTCTTTGTATTTCTCTTTTTCCTGGAGGCAAGTTTTTTTTTTTTTAGTGGTCGCTACCAGTGCTGCTTGCGGTGGCAGTTTCTCTCTCCCTTAAGAAAGTGCTCTTTTCCATTTAATTTTAACCCATCACATGCAGCCCTGGTAAAATCAGCCCTTTTGATTCATGACAGGATAAACACTCATTGATTCCTTTCATCTTTCCCAGAACACATGTGACATTAATGTTGTGTGCTTTAAATTTGCATTAATAAAGTGGCACAGCATAATTAAAAAATAAAATAAAATAAAAAATAGTGGTGGTAATTAATATCACAATTAACCAGTCTAATATTCAGAACATAAATGTTTTATTCAGCAAGGATGCATTAAATTGATCAAATATGACAGTAAATACATTTCATTTTTAAACACATTTTTATTCTTTTGAACTATTCACCAAAAAAAATCCTGAAAATGTATGAGTTTCCACAGAAATATGAAGCAGCACATCTATTTTCAGTATTGATAGTAATCAGTATATTGAAATGATTTCTGAAGGATCATGTGACACTGAAGACTGGAGTGATGATGCTGAAAATTCAGCTTTGACAACAGCAATAAATTATATTCACAAAGAAAATAGTTATTTTACATTGTAATAATATTTCACAATATTACTGTATTTACTGTATGTCTAGATCAAATATGCAGTATGCAGCCTTGGTGAGCAGAAGAGACTTCTCTCAAAAACATCAAAAAATCTTACCATCCCCAAACTGTTGAACGGTGTAGTTGTTGTGGGTGATTGCTCTGGTGCTGATATACACTGCTGGAGTGTTCTGGGTGGTTGTTTCTGTCCTATTCTGGTCTCTAGATATGGCTTGAATCTTTCCTGCAATGTAAGTCTGTGAAATATTTTATAATCTGCAGAGCAAAAATTGTAAGACTGATTGCTTAAAATAGTAATAGTATATTTGATGTAAGCCTATATTAAATCAAGCATGAGCAATAGTAATAGTGATGCTAAGCTTAGCAAGGAATACAACTCTGAACGAAAGATTGATGCAGGCCTGGGGCCTGTTTTAAAGTTGATGCACTAAACTTGGAAGCTGCTGTACTTTATAAGCGTTGTTCAGTTTCATTTCAGCTTCTTTTGGAGGGTTATTAATCAGGCCAAAATGAGATAAATCAAGCTATTGAGTTTTCTCTTGCATATTCTGGCGAGAATAATGCACTGCGGTGGCTGATAAGGCTTTAACGGCGCTGACTGAAAGTGAAAAAGCGAGGCTGCAAGTGCAGCCATTGATAAATTAGCTGTGCTTTTTATCTGTAAACTTTTCCATCGGTTCTTCTTACCTTTTCCGCCCATTCAGAGAAGCTCGCTGACATCCATATTCATCAAGCAGAACTGCTGCGACGAGATCGTTCGTTAGCGAATCCCAGACAGAACAGAGCGGTTTTTACATTTCTCAACCTCTTAACTTGTGTATTCTCATAAATCAAAGCGCACACTTTGGTTTGAGGCGTTCTGAGCTTGATAGTTTATTCACCGCAGTTATGAATGTCTTTTACGCAGGAAAGCAAAGTTGGGCTGCCGGGTTTGAGCAAGGTCACGGCACACAGGATCTGAATGCAAGCTGTATTTCTTATTAGAAACTCTCACAGAAACGTACTGCCTTATAAAAGCGGCCCATGCGTTGTGCTGCATATTAGCAGCTTGTGATTAGATGTAGTCTGTGATGCATGAAGCAGGTCTCGGTAGACCACGTCCTGGTTTTCACACTTCCTGCATGAGGCCGGGCTGAGAACCCTTATGGGCCCTACGCTGATCTCAGGTGATCTCTGATCTTTATCATATTACGGATCCTGCCAGCACATGTGTAATTTCCCTGCGATATTGCCTTCATGCCTGGAACTCTGGGTAATGTGCTTTAAGAGCTGGAGTGGCATGAAGTGGCTGTGAGCAGCGAGCGTAGTGTGAACCTGTCCCCTCCGGTTGGTACAGTTTCCATGGAGACGTGGGGTGAGAGCGAGAAAACGAGCAAGTGAAAGTTGAGTGAGCGTGAGACGGTGGAGTCAGACGTCAGGAAGGAGCCGGAAGATTTGAGAAGCAAAGTCTGTGCTTTCATCCCTCAAAGGAATGTTACGCGTTCAATACGAGTTAAGCTCTATCGACAGCACTTGTGACATAACATCGATTACCACAGAAAATACATTTGACTTCTTAAATGTTTTGTTTTGTTTTGAGATTATGATTAATGCACTCTTAAGAAAAAGTACAGAGCTGTCACAGCGGCGCAACAAGGTACAAGAGCTAAAATGTACATCTTTGTACTTTATTTTCCCCTAAATAGAACATATGAGTACCTTAATGGTACATATTATCACTTTAAAAGTACATAGTTTTTTTTAATTTCTTTAATTTTAGTTACCATTTTTTTTGTGAAAGTGTGTAACACTTAGAAAGTTAGTACACAGTACTTGGACATACATTTTAGAACTGCATAATTATTTAAAAAAATAGTCTACACAAGTGGTTCTCAACCAGGGGGCCACAAAATGGCTTAAAATAACAAGGTTTAAAATAAGCTAAAACAGTTAAAGATATAAGCTGCAATTATATTTTTTTATTTTAATTTCTTCCCTTAACAGCTGCCTTTTTTTAAGATTGCATGAGGGAATTTTAAAAGTGTGATCTGGTAAAGTCATGGAAATTGAAAATATGGGGGGAAAACATTGATCTTAAGTAATTTAAAAAATATTAAAATAATTTGAATTGGATTGAAATTGGGGTGTAATATGGATGGAAATTGCTATTTGTCAGTAAAAAATTATAATAACTAGAAAAGTCATGTTTATTCATTGGTAAAAAAAAGTGTAAACAATGAAGAAAATTCAGTTGTTGTGATTATGAAATGTGATTATGTTGCTTATTTAGGATAATTATATTAATTATAAAGTTAATTATTTTGATATATTTCCGCCCTGTAAATGTATGAAAATGATCAGCCTTTAACTATTATCTTTGACTATGGGGTTGCTTGAAGTCAAAACGTTTGAGAATCACAGATCTTCATAATCATATCAAGGAAAAGAATTGACAATTTGTGTCATAATTATGCAGCCCTAATTAAAATACACAGAGTTTCAAAAGAGTAATGACAGGAATTGAACATAAAAGTATGTGTGATAGAATGGATTACTGTGTAAAGTCAGATGCAGTTTTTCAACAATGTCATAAATACATAATGCCCAGCAAACTTTCACATGAAACGTGCCAGACTGAATTATTAATTTACAGTAGCTTTCAACCCCCTGCAACGCTGGTCTAGTTTACTCCATTGTAAGTTCAAGTATTTTCCCCAAATTTGTGTCTGTGGCAATTGACATTATGCTGCAAATGGTGTCGAGTGAGCTGAACTTGTATTAAACTTGCACAAACATGCTGTTAAAATTGACCGTGTCGATGCTTTCGTTCAAGCTCGGGTCACACATCTGCAGAAGAGCACTATAGTTTTGCTTATCTGCTTTCAGGCATCAACTTTTTTCTCGTCTGAAGGTCAAGGCTGAATTCCAGCCAGCGCCAAGCACATTTATACAGTTAAATGACTCCAATTAAGCGCAGCCTATTTTGCTGACGTTCAGCACTTGAGCCTCCATAGATCTTCTGTGCTCTGAGCTGTTACTTCTGGGATGGGAGAGGCTGTTCTCGAGCTGGTTATTAATCTCTCAATGCTGCGCTTTTTAACCTTCACTCCTGTCTTCCCTCCCTTCACTGCCTCCTCTATTGACTATCAATTGACTGTCATTAACATCTACTGAACTGCTACTCTTTTGCACTCAAGTCGGATCTGTATTCAGCCCAAACTCCAGGGGGAGCTGAGCTGGCCAGGGGTGTTATGTGGGTTTGGTGAAGCCTGTCTCCCAGGCCCTCAGTCCAACACATTTATGTTTGTGAAATGCATGTCAAAAGGATAGTTCACCCTTCTTAATTTGATCACCCTTATGTTGTTTTAAAGTTATATGAAATATATATTTACACTGGTTGTTTCCATGCAATTAAGGTTTATAGTGACCACCAGCTGTCAAGCCCTAAAAATGACTGAAATAAATTGAAAAAGTTGGTATTTCAGTCTAAATTATTTCATGAATGCTTTTATGGTATCTGTGAATGAAGTTTTGACGCAACATGAGGGTGAGCAATCCCTTTCATTTTTGCAGGCTTTTGGAAATTTGAGAAATGTAATGTCTAAAGTAAAATTAAAGAGGAAAGACAACCGCACATATTATTATACATTTATTATTATATGCATATTATTATACATGTATTATTATTATTACATTTTTACTTTTTTATATATTACATATTTTATTATTCTATTAGTTTATAATTATATGTCCTTTTATTATTAGTTATTTTTAAGCCCTTTTTTGCAGGCTGTGGGGGGTTGAGAATTAATATCTAATAGTTCTTATTATATTATTTTCTTAAAAACCTAAGTGATCGATTATATTTTTATTTGTCCCAAACTTAGACTTTAATATTAACATTTGAAACCTTAAAAAAAAATTCAAATATATTGGTCAAATGTTATTTTATTAAACAAATACACAATTTTTTTGAAATATAAACTGTTTGAGAGACGTAATGTCTGAGGTGAATTGTGGAGAGCAGATAACGATGAAGTAAAAAGTTGTTCAAATGTGTTGCTGTAGCCGGGGAGCTTGGTTTGTACCGTTTAGCTGACCTGTGAGTGTGTTGTGAGTGTGTGATTGAGCTCTAAACGTTTCTTCTCTCCCTCCCACAGTGCCTGGCGCCCCTCCACGCAGGGTTGAGGTGGACAATGTGAACTCCACGGCCCTGCGGGTGTCCTGGAAGCCTCCTCTGCAGCAGAAGCAGCACGGACAGATCCGCGGCTATCAGGTGGTTTACTCACGGCTGGAGAACGGAGAGCCGCGCGGACAGCCCATCATACTGGACGTGGCCCTCCCCGAGGCACAGGTACTCACATAGAAAATAGAAAATGTGCAACGAAGTCACATTGTAAGTTCACAAACATGATCATCCCAAGATTTCGGTTGGACCTTATATATATATGATATAATATATCTATAAATAAATGAAATAATGCTTTATTATATTTAAAAAGCATTTTTATAAATGCAGTTAAATATCGTTCACAAATGACATCCCACTACTTTAATCTATCCAAAATAATAAAAAGTTACTTTAGACTGTCATATATAACTGAAAATAAGACTTTATTTACATTAATAATTAAACATCATACATTAATACTATTGTTTCAGGTTTTACAAATTACAAATTTTAAATTATTTTTTGAGTAATATATTTTTATCACTTCACATATAAAATGATGTATTAATTTTCAAAGTAAACTACACATTCTTAATTTTTTGACAGTTTCCCTACAATTTCACCTCTTTCATAGATATACATCTATTTTTTTCTGTATGTCCCTTCTCAATATAAACTTTTCATTCCAACCGCTTCTGAATACATTTGGCAAGTAAACTATCATGTGCTTTATACATTTTAAATCGATTTATTTTTGAGATCAACCACATTTTAAAGCATGCAATTTGATACATAAAATGTTTGTAGTCATCTCAATCTGACAAAAATCTGACAAAAGAGTGTAATTCCATCTTGCAGAGGGATGATCCGAACTCAGCGAGTGTTATTCAAATGAAGTTAATATTAATATATATGTATTTGAGAGGAATTGTTTTTTGCTGAAATGGATCAGGAGCTGTAGTGGTGCTCTAATCCTTGCTGAGTATTCATGGGAGAGAGCAGCCGGCTGTGGAGAGCTGCTGTAGGATTGTTATGCGCGTTTAGCTTGCAGGAGCACGCCGACTCGCTGACTCCAGGTATCTGCCTCTCAGTCAGCCTGCTTTAGTGTGTGTGTGTGTGTGACAGGGAATTACACTACATGCATGACTTACAGCATGCGTGATGCTAAGAGACCTGTGCCTCATGAATGTCAGAACTCAAGAAACAGAACGAGACGCGAGTCAAACTGCAGGAAGGTTCAGATGCATCCTCGAAGGATCTGCCTCGTTCCCGTTGGCTGCTCTCGGTGATGCGTTCGCCTCTGAAGGGTGGAGAACCTCGTCTGCTGTTCACACATGCTCGTTTTGGGTTTTCAGATAAACTGGCACCTCTTTTTCCATTCGTCAGCTGCATTCCTGTCTTATCTGTGTGGAGACGAGGAGTCTTGAGCAAGATTCTTGCATCTGTGCACATTTGTTTTTATTATCAGAATCACGTTCACTCATGCAAACTTAAAGTCATTAGTAGTCATACATGGACATCTATTTGTCACACAAACTTGACACTTTTGCATAAATACATTTACACATCAGGCACGTAGTAGAAACATATTGCATGTTGACTAGTAATCTCAATTCCCTTTCAATTTATTGTGCTTTATTAGCATGACAAACATGTATTTTTTTCTGGCAAAACTGTGAATATAGTAAAATAACAATAGTACAAATGCAGTAAACTATTATTATTATTTCCAAGTGCTTTTACTTACATAACAACTTTAAGTGTTTAATTAATTAATAAATTTTTTTATGTTTTCAAATGCATGTATAGACTTTATTGTTTTACCATTTAATCGTAAAATATGAGAATCCATTATAAAAACATTTATTTATTAATTTGTTCATTCATTCATATATAAACCACATTTAAAAACAACCATTGGTTGACCAAAGTCCTGTACATAAAATTACCTTAAGGGCATTAAAAGACAAATAAATTAATAAACAAACAATGCTATAAAACATTTTTTAAAAATCAAGGTTAAAAAAAAATATATTTGCGTGCATAGTTTCCAATTAAACTGTCAAATGATACAAAAGTGGGGAAATAATCTTTAATTTGTGCAAGTTAGATAATGTCAAAAGACAAATTTGACATTAAAGACATCATTTGCAAAGAAAAAATGAATCAAACAATAGTTATTGTAAGCAAAGATGATCAGATCGTCTCGGTTTGAGTCTTTGGTTGTTCTTTTGTTCCTGGCGTTGTTTAGTGAAGGCCAGCTGGACACCAGAGCCGTTTCCACATTACAGTCGATAAGCAGCAGTTTATTTGCTTGTTCTCTGTTCAGAAATGCCAAACGGAGTGCGTTCTGTTGCATTTGAGCTGCGGGGAGCGGAGGAAGAGATGAGAGGAGATGAGATGAGTTTGGGCTGAGCGCGGCTCACTCGTACATCACTTCCACGCGTGATGGATTGAATCTGTGCAACGTGTGCTGAATCATTTTGAGTGGCCTGTTCTGTCAGTCTCTGAGGCTGATGACTGCTCTCTCACGCCACCCAAGCATTCACTTGTGCTTAACTTTATGGCCACCATGTCCTTGTCTAAAAGATATGAAGTGGCTCTGGGCCGTCCGTCCTGATGAAGTCTGCCCAGCAGCTATGCTCCACAGGCGTCATTTCTCTTCACCCCCTAAAAACAGAGTAAAACTACATCTGCTCCAGAGCTTAGACTCTAATATGAGCAGTCTCTTTTTATTAGCTGGCCTTTTTGCCTGCTCTCCCTTGACTAATTAAAAAAACGAACAGAGTGATGTGAAACTTTAAGACGTCATGGGTATAAACACACAGCTACATAAAGCCTTGATTAGCTGCTGCCTCCCAGGACTTTATGGGAGTTTATATGGCTCTAATATAATCACTGTCCATTCATTTTTAAAAGGTTCAGCAATCAACCCTCATCTTATCAAGAGTCATTTCTGGCTGTGTAGGTTCTTGAGGTAGCTAAATGGCTGTTTGGAGAGTTATATTATAGATTCTTCATATCATTGGGCTCAGTGTGGTTAGTGTTAACTAAAACTATTTAAAAATTGTTGTATAATAAAGATAAATATTTATAATTAAACATGTATTAGAGTAAAATATAGAGCTAAAACATAATAACAATATACAAATTATATAAATATATCAAATGTAATTTATAATACATAAACTTATAAGATGACAACTTAAATAAAACCTAAAGGACAATTAGAACCTTATAAAGCTGAAAAAAAATAGATGAAATTTTTAAAAATTTTTAAGTTAATAAAATTAAGTACTAAATTTACTAATGCTGAAATAAAAACACATCCTAATAACAATTTAAAACAATCATAAAAATGACAAATGCAAATTTAATTACTACAAGTAAAATGAACTGAAAATAAAATCTAATTTAAAATATGAATAAATACTAAAGTATTTAAAAATGCTGAAATAACACTGATTGGGTTTAAATTTAACTTTCAGATTAAATGTAACAGTACAGTAGAATGAAAATTGGCTTACTGTGAACAATTCTTCAGTGCACTTTATTCAGCATTTTAAAAATGTGTCTTTGCCTCTGATACGATTACTACACATTACAGTGTGTCGTGTTGCATATCTTCTTTCATTCAGAAAGCCATCACACTGCAGAAATAAAATGGCTTGTGAATCCTTTTTCATGTTGACTCCACAATAAAGTGTGTAACACTTCACTCTGATCTTCAATAAAACAACAGTCATCAAATATATTATTTAAAATATGCCTGTTTGTTGAGAGGTTACAGCATTGCTGGACATCTAAGAGGATGATTCAAGTAAATATTAATGTTAAAGGTGTTCAGCTGAGAAAAGGCTTGTGAACCCGATGAACTAGAGAATTAATATTTACTTCTTTGTGGAAGGTTTTCTTTTGGTCTCTTTGGCTCTAACTGGAAACTTTATTTTTGTTAACAGTTCGGTGTTTCGACTGGTCTGATGGATTCAGACTGTGCAATGCTTTGTCTCTAGCGGCCTTTGGAAGATGCTTATGTCGGATTTGATTCTTCCTGAAGGAAGTTCTCTCTGGATTGAGTTTCGCTTTGGTACAGTACGGTGATGGGCGGCTGCTTTTTGTTTTCATACCTGAGGATCTGGATGATCCCCTACGTGTGAGAGAGAGAGGAGAGCTGTGAAGCATGAGGCAGTCTCATCAGATAAGACTTGCTGTCAAAGTCTGATCTATATGTCTCCTTCAGTGCAGGAGAGGGTGTGTGCAGTGACCCGGTCACTGTGAGGGAGGCAGAGAGAGAGAGAGATCAGGAGACTGAGATAAACTCAGCCTAACACACACAGGCTCTCTTTGTAGGTGGAGAGGAGCAATCTTTGGTAAACAGGTCTGTCTTATCCACGCAGGGCGGCGTAATGGCCTGTATTTACTGAATAAAAGAATGGGGCATAGTGGGCAGTGTTTTTTTACAGGGATTCAGTGTGTGTGTGTGTGTGTGTGTTTATGTGTGCATGAGAACAAAAAATCATAAAAACAAGATCTTTTAATGCTGCCACAGATAGCAATGAGATTAAATAGAGAATTTTCTTCTTCCAAACCCAGAAAAGTCATACATAGATACGTAGATAGATATAGATACTGTATATAGATATAGATATATAACTTATGTTTCTGTGTTATTTCTCCTAGCAAATTATTGGAGAAACATTTGAGACAAAGTTGGCACTGAAATGAAACATAACTAAGAATTTAATACATTTTTAACAGTTCAAAAGTTTGGGGTTGCTAAGATTTTTTTGGAAGAGGTCTTTTATGCTCACCAAGGCTGCATTTATTTGAACTAAAATACAGTAAAAAAAATTTATATTGTGAAATGTTATTACAATTGTAAAACTTTAAATTTATTTAATATTTAACTTTTATTATTTTATTTTATTTTATTCAGTAGCCATTACTTCAGTCTTAAGGGTTAGGATTTATTTCAGGATTATTTAAATGAAAGTTTAAAAGAACCACATTTATTTGAATTTTTGCTCTTTTGATCAATTTCATGCAATCTGGCTAAAAAAAAATCTCACCCCAAACTTTTGAACGATAGTGTATCTATTTTATTTATTTTTTTCGGATGTCATGTCTAGAATGTGTGCATGCATATTTCTTCATATGAATACACTCATGTGAACTTTAGATATGTGCACAGGATATCATCACAGTTTAAAGTATCCAGCGATCAGTTAACCAGCAGCTCTCATTTAGTGTTTAATGAAGGAACTGTAAAATGTATAATTGCATCCAGAGTCTGCGCTTCATTTACCCCCTGCAGAATGAAGCCAGGGTTCAAACACAGCAGCCTCCAGCACTGAGGTTTCACATGCACGCAACTAACTAGGACTTTATGTTGTTGCACCATTTATTCTTAACACGAGATTTAGCTAGTAGGTCATAAACTTATGCTTAATTGTTTAATATGATGTATGTGTTTATTGATCTATTGAGAGCCCATGTAGTCTGTGATTTATGGAAGCTTGCTAAAATGTTAAAAATAAAAAGGTAATTGCAACTTTTTATCTCATAATTCAGACTTTTTTCCTACAATTCTTAGTTTATATCTCACTATTCTGTCTTTTTCTCGGAATTGCGAGATACAAACTCATAATTGAGAGATACCTGTATAAACTTGCTATTCTGAGGGAAAAAGTCAGAATTGTGAGATAAGAAGTCCTCATTTACTTTTTTATTTTGTATTTTGTGGCAGAAAAAATAATAATTGTGAAATGTAAACTTGAAATTCAGAGAGAAAAAAAATGAATTATAAGATGCAAACTCAGAGTTGTGAAAGTTTTTTGCAATTCTGAGAAAAAAGTTCTGAATTGTGAGATAAAGTCACAATTACCTTTTACATTTTTTCCATGGCAGAAACAGTCTTCCATAGTTATTGGTTCCATAAAATGTGCAACAGAAAACGAGAAACGGAGACTTTGTATGTGCTGAGGGTGCCGACCTGCTGCCTCGGGGTGTGTGTTTGGCATTAGTCTGAGCAAACCGGCTCCTGGGAATCCAACTGTGATGAAATATGAGAAAGAGCGTGCTGGCATCAGGTCATGCTAATGGAAGCTTTTATCAGCTCAGAATGAAGGCTGAGACTCAAACAGAAAATGACCCTCAATGTGTGCTGACTGATATAACAATTTAACAGCACAAATAGTTGGCGTGGCATCATATTTCATCATTTCCCTCATATTTGCCCAAGCCTAAAAGGCAGTCATGTAGCATCTTGTCCACTATGAGGAATGTCTGATATGACATTACTCGGTTCTCTTAGTTCTTATTGTTAAGAGGCATCAGTGTTAAAGCCAAATTACTGCTCATCTTCATCACAAGAGAGAGAAAAAGCACTCAAACTCCAGACCTGTGGCAGCTGAAGGCACTTTGCATGAATATGATACACTTTGGTGTCACATGACCATTAGAGGCACAAATCGCATTTTGTTTTGTATAATCTAACATGTTATTACCCTGGAGAAGTAGATTGTTTCAAAGTACTCTGAATGTGCGATTCTCTCTAGCACAAAAAACAACATTTGTAGCATTATTTTAAAGTGTGATGCATGAGAAGTGACATCATTTGGACTCTTTGAACATAAATATATAATTTTTGAAAAAAAAAATAGTCTTTTTTGTTGACTGCATTCGTCAGTCTGAACCATTCAGCATTAGATTTTGTTGTCGAAAAATTGGTTTCTACAACAGAAACCTAATTTCTAAATTCATAAACCTACATTATTTACAGTATTTTCTTTCATTTATGCAAAAATTATATGGCTGATTTAGAGTAAAAAAGCGTAGTTATTGTTTACTAAAACTATTATAAGTCATTTTAGGTAATTGAAATAAAGCTAAAATAAAATAAAATGCAAATACTGGATGAAAATTAACAATGTTGCATTGGCACCTACTTGATATAAATTAGTTTAAAATTACTGGAATTAAAACATATATAAATTAATTCAAACTATAAACAATAAAAAAACAAATATGGAAAACAAAATTGAAACCTTCAAATTAAAGAGCTATTTGAAAATATAAATACACGTATTACTAAAATAACACTGATTTGCAACCGTTACTGATGCTGGTGTACTTTTATATAACATTTTTGATGTTTAATCTTTGTTGAGAAGAAAAAAAGTTGCAAGCCTTAGTTTGTTCTCTGTTTCAAACATGGAAAGTGCCTGAAACCATTTTAAGAAGCAACAACCTGTCATATGTATCTCAGAAGTTTCTCCTCTCACAGCTGGTAAATTACACACTGCATCTGTATCAAAGCGGCTCCTGTGCTGCTTCTGAGATGCTCAGTGCTTCAGACATTCCCACTAAAAGACTACTGAAGAACCAGAGCACATCTTCTCTCTGTGATCGGACGTTTGTGAGGCTGAAACACATTACAGACACAGTGAAAACAGGAAAGACTGCATGAGCCTCTACAGTATAGACATACAGATGCACATGTGCTACAGATGAGCCTGAAGGGTTCTCACACAGTAGAGTGAGATGATGGACAGCTACATGCAGTTCATAGACGTGCAGGTTCAAGCGTAGAAGTTCATCCACAGTTTAACACAGGTATGAAATCACAAAATGCAAGGGTTTATAGAGACTCAGAAAGGACACAAATACAGGAGACATGAAGCACTCAGAGCTCCAAAGGTCCAGAGGTTGTATAATGAGGGAAAAACTTGTCACTGCAGACTAATTTACAAGGTTTATGGTGTCCAGTCTTTGAAAGGTGTCACCCCAAATCCCCAGCTCTCATAGGTAATGAATGATGTCTAGAATAAACCAGTCCAAAGTCTGTCTCTGTGAGACTATAAAATGCAGTGCAGAGCTGGAGACTTGCATTTGTGTTTGATGAGCAGTTTGTCTCATCAACGTTGAACCGCTTCTTTTGTCTTGCTAGCTTTCTCATCTCTCGCTGCGTTTATATTCGCTGTTTTATGATTAAAGCGTTTTTGAAGGGTCTGAAGGCGCCGTGTATTTTATTTGCTGTTAGTCAGCAAGGTTATGGAGCGGAATATAAATCCCTCCATCAGCGGTGAGATGGCAGCGCTTCATGTGCATCTGGGGGAAGACAAAGCGTTGACTGAATATGCAGCTGCCATATAAAGAGGAGAAATCACCCTGCTGCCCTCAGACGTGTGCAGGAAGTGAGACTTTGACTGGCAGACGACAGGTTCTTTGAGCTGTGGGCATGTGTGTGTGTGTGTGTGTGTGTGTGAGGGGAATAAGGGGAAAGTGTAATCCCTGAGCGAGATGCTGAATAAGCAGATATCCTCTAACCTCCGAAGGTGAAACTTATCTCTATTTGGACGCGACTAATCATCAGCTACAGCACAAGTATGTGTGTGTGTGTTACAATCTAGAACCCTGCTTTTCAGTACTACCCAATTTCACTCTTTCTATTCTTCACATGAACACACATAACCATTTACTGTACATGGTACAATGATGGCTTTGCATGCTAATACTATGGTCCATATATGTATATATACAGTATATGTACTGTATATATGTATATTAGTATTGAATCAGGCAGATTTGTAATGTTTTTTGGAGTCTCTTCTGCTCATCAAGCCTAAAATCAATCCGCAATATCTTGGAATATTTAAGATTTGAAAAATATATATTTTGGTATTGTAATAAGTTTTAAAATGTCTTTTATTTCTGTGATGCGCAGCTGAATTTCAGCATCATTACTCCAGTCTTCATGTCACATGATTCTTTGAAAATCATTCTAATATGCTGATTTTGCTGCTCAAGAAACATTTCTGATATATCATGTTGAAGACAGCTGTGGCTGCTTCATATTAGTCGGAACAGTGATAGATTTTGGTCAGGATTCTTTGATGACGAGAAGGGGGCAAAAGAACAGGCATGGTTTAGACAATAAATGTATCTTTGCCAAATCAAAAGTATAGATTGCTTTTCAAAATTCATTGGGGGTTATTTAATCGCTTGCCTACTTTTACTTTATATGAGCATAAGACACTTCCACTGCTCTGTCATTGACCAGAGACTGATGCACATTACGAATAACAATGCAACATTGATTTCAGATGTAACCACTCTAAAATGTCTGCTCACTGTACATGTCCATCTATACCTTTGTTGTCTAAATAGGTGGTCTTGACTAACACGCCTGCAGTATCTTCCAACGCGCCAACGCATGCAGTGTGGGTTGTGTGTGTGTGGTGTTTGTGTGTTGTGTGTGTGGGTGTGGTGAGTGCAGTGTGTTGTGGGCAAGCGGCAACCTTCTGGTCTCCCTCTTGAATCCAACACGGAAGTGATTTAAACTGCAATTCATCGACTGGCCGCTAGAGACTGGCTCCCAAAGGGAGTCAATCCCATAGACCCCCCATGTTAAAATGCCAACTTTTCAGCAGAAAAAAATGTTTACAGCCTGGTACAAAAAGTGGTTTTGGCCTATATAGCTAATTTTGCCCTTCATGACAACTGTGAGGGGGGTGGTTTTTTTTTATAACTCATCCATTTAAATTATATTAAGCCTTAAAATCCTGAGGGCGTGGCCACTTGAGTGACAGGTGGATTGCCGCTGCTATCACCACCGTCGAGCTAGGAGGACGTGGTTTCAGCAACCAGCTCCACCCACGTCCCGCCTCTTTGCCCTTTTTCGATTATACGAGAGTGACGCGCGGTAACGCTCTGCCAAGATGGCGACTGCCCGCTCTGCCCACTTTAGGCTTCAAAAATGCTCTTCAGAAACCTACGGGTGACGTCATGGACCTTGTTTTTATACAGTCTATGGTTGTGGGATGTGGGCATGCAGCAGGAATACGCCTCCATCTGCCTCGTGAAATACTGCGTGTGTTGTGATTGTAGACAGGAGACTCCCAGCTCCTTCATTCTCTCTCTCAGTCTGTTCAAGTGTTTTCTGCAATGGTTTTGTGAATTGGTGTTCTGCCACCGGGGAATGAATTAACATCTTTATGAAATTTCACACAAATGGATTTGTCACTAAAATCTTTTAGATTTATCTTCCCTCATGTCTCTGAAGATAAGAGCCTGCACCCTGAAGATGCAGTATTTATACTACACAACTCAAATGCATCGCTGCTGTCTAACTCTCTTTCTCTCAGTCTCTTTTCCACCGGGAGCTTTGATTTTCCATTGAATGAAGCTGTTGATTTCACCTGAAGCTCTGCTGTTTTAGTAGAGGGAACTTTAGATTAATAACAGGTGGGCCGTGACCCAAAAACGAGTCCCTGGTCTGTTTTGATAGGGTCACGGAGTGCAGAGAAAAATAATTCTGAATGCACATTATAAAATGCAACTAACCATATAATTGTGTTTTACAACAGTTGTACTGAATCCATACAGTCAATCTGTCTATTATTTGAGAGGATTTCTTCAGTTCTCTTTTTGTAGGTTGCATTGATGCAACAGTAGATGGCAAAAAGTGAGTCAAATGAATCATTCATTCAACCTATTTGTTCAAAAACTCAGTAAGGATTGAACATGTGTCTCTTTTTTAATAAGCTGCTGTATAAAAGCAATACAGCATTTTTGCTATCGTTTTCATTTTTTCACACGTTTGATTTGGTGCTCTTTCTTCTTTGATATTGCTTAAATATGTATTTAAAATCAGTAGATTTATCAACTTTCAAAAGGGAGAAGAATTCTTTATGTTCTTTATGAATTTAAAAATTGACTTGCCTAAAATATATTTCCAATTGAATCAATATCAAATCAAATAGTAATACCCAGCCCTATTGTGTTAATAGTTCTGCATATTGATTAGCATGGTTCAAATTTAAGTTTAAATATTTTTAATGAAGTTTTATTTCATTTTAGTTTGAGAAACTGCCATGTAGCCGATATTCTAAACAAAAATATAACACAAAACAATAGCATTTTACATATTTGAATGTTTTACCATTACCATTTATTACCACAAAGCTTGTCAGCTTTGTCTTTTGATCAGTTCATTAAAGATAATGTGCTCTAAAACATTGCACAGGCTAAAAATTCTCATGAAAATTCTAACTGGTGAAGTACTTGAAAGTCATTGTTCAGAAGGCGTGTGACTCTTGTGATGCTGGCAGCCTGCATCTCTCTTCCTGTGCCCTACATATTTACAGAGGCTGATGTTGAGCTGTCATGTGCAGCTCTGCCCTGTTAAAGCTCTCTGTCTGTATGAGGGTCTGTCTGTTTCTGAGCCGTCCCTCCATCTCTCTCTCTGTTGCCTTTTCTTCTTTATTAATGAGTCGTGACAGTGATATCACTCTAAACAGATAAAGAGGCGTCTCTCTCAATGGTGGCCGGCTCTGGTAAATTCTGTGTTGCCATAGGCAGCCTATCCATCATGCCTTAATGTGAAATGTTGAAGTCTTCCCACTTTTCAGGACTCAATGACTCCCCCAAACACATGCCAGAGATAAGACGGACTACTCGAAACAGTGAATAAAGCAAAAAGTAAATGCACTTTTTGAGAGAGGGACCCCTGCCACGCTGCAGCTTCTAACTAGCATTTAAAAGCGTTAGATGATTCACGCGTTCACATTTCCTCTGATCTCCTGTGAGAGAGAGAGTCTGGAATTGTGGGCTAGCTGTGAAATGATAATTAAAGTCAATGTGAAACTCTGTTTGCAACCTATTTTACTTCTGCACGATGATGCATTTCCAGGTGAAACTGGATATTCGAGAGAAAATGGATGGGATGTGATTTTATCCATCGGAAATGGATTATATCATGAAAAGTGGGAATTACCTGCCATTTCTTTGTAATTATTTGTGAAATGTACTTGCTATTTTTGAGTAAAAATTGTTTCAAAGTAAATCCCACTAAAATGTTTTCAGTGTATTAAAAATAGAATCCGTTTGATTTCATAATGCGTTTAAGGATGCATTAGGTTTAGAGTAAGAGCAAGAATGACTGTGTTGTCTCTGATGGTTTGCTTTTTTCAACATGTTTAAGATAAGTTATAGTTTATGAACAGCATGTGCATGTGAAATTGTGAAATGTATTAAATCTTTGAGCATTTCACAATTTCAAAGACATCTGTACAGTGCGTGAGCATGAACAGGTGTTGGTTTGGTGGATTTTTTTGTACTACAAACATCTGAGCATGTTTGCTATTTTTCATTCCTACAAATACATGTGGGAGTGTTTGTAACATTTTTCACTTGTTCCAGATTTCCAGCCTTTTTGTGATGCTAAAGTTCCCCCTGAAAATGCAGACTGCAATATGTCACACGTCTATGTTCAATAGGAGGAAACTTCAGAAGGGTTTTGGCAGATATTCACGGCCTCCTGTCGTTCTTCCAGACACAAAAAGCATCCCCACACACTGAAACAAAACACCTGCATCAGTTTTCCTCATTCTTGCAGTGTTTTGCTTGAGATGACTATCTTTAGATGCTCTGATGGTTTTTTCTGTGTTTGTTTTATCAAATGTACCAGCTCGAATCTGTCAGAGGAAACTAGATCTGCAAGAGCAGTACTGGCGAACAGCAGACCTGGTTGTGGAACGAATAAAACTATAATTATGACCTTCTGAAAATGATGTAGTTCTCAGAGAATAAAAAAACAAATTCACATTAGGCACCAACCATATCACACATTCATCATGCTGTAAAAATTTAGGCTTTAAAGTCGCTTCCACAGATTTCTTCAGCCCTGCTGTGAATGAACTCGCAGAAGAGCCTTTTATGCTTCAAAAATCCTGCATTGATCCTAAATTAAATCAGCTGAAACTTCTTGAAACTTTGCATGCAGAACGAGTGTGGAGAACTTATCCTTGAATTATAAAGACACAAAACGAGCGATTTCTGAAAACATCTTACCGCTTATTGACCACAAGAAAACAGGATTATATGATCATTTACACCCCAGACGAAATAAAACTCAACATCGTCTGGCTTTAAAAAGATTTGATGTGACTGATAGGAAAGTGAGAAGCACCATGACCAGGTACAGACTGGAAATTGAGACAAAGCTTCATGTCCTGACTGAATGCTTAAAGTTTAATGAAAACCTTGAAATGAACTTCAACAATATTAAACAGACATGTCACAACTGTGACAGCGCACTGAACGATGAAAAAGGAGCAACAGCACGGTATGTCTCTGCCAGCCATCGTTTGACCTGTCTTTCTCTCTCTCTCTCTCTCTCTCTCTCTCTCTCTCTCTCTCTCTCTCTCTCTCTCTCTCCTCTCTCAGGAGGCCATCATCACCGGCCTGCTGCCTGAAACCACATATTCAGTGACTGTGGCGGCATACACCACTAAGGGAGATGGAGCACGCAGCAAAGCCAAAGTGGTGACCACAACAGGGGCCGGTGAGATTGTGTGTTTAAGGGTTCAGTGAAAGTTTAGGTGCATTTAGAGGTAAAAAGTTAAACTGTAGTTATGATGTAAAAACTCCACAAACCTTCAGACTCAAGCCCACAATAACCTCACAGTGACCTCAGCTATCACTTTAGCTGTATTTGTATACCCATTTCATCATCTGAACAGTCTGGCCGAGTTATTGTCAATTAAACAGAATTCATTCTTTTTCTAGGGTAGGAGAGGATTTATCCATTTAGTTCCTTACAAAATGAACTAGAGTGAAATAGGGTGAACACGATATCGGGGAAAAAAATAATTTTTACTCTGAAGACTTTGTTTTGAGTGTGAACATGTGAACGTTGGGTGTCCACACACATTGGTATACCTCTACAAGAACCATCTCAATCCTCTTTCTGTAAATAAGTGAACCAAAAAAATAACAAAAAAACTTTCATTTGAGTTTTCATAGGTCAAATCCCTTTGAAATATATTACAAAACACCATTACTGTACCATGCTGTACATTCAATACCACGACTGAGGTGCCCTTGAGCAAGGCACCGAACCCCCAACTGCTTAGGCTGCCAGTTCACTGCTGTGTGTGTGCAGGGATTGTAGGTGGGGTACCTTCAATACCACGACTGAGGTGCCCTTGAGCAAGGCACCAAACCCCCAACTGCTCCATGGCTGCCAGTTCACTGCTGTGTGTGTGCACTTTGGATGGGTAAAATGTAGCGCACTAATGGGTCACCATACTTGGCCACATGTCACGTCACTTTCATATGCAGTTTCAGCATCTCAGAGTGGCTTGATTCACAGTAAATGAACAAAACCACTGAAACAGATATCATGAGTTGCACGCTTGTAAATGAACACAGTGCTGTGCTTCACTATGAAACTGATGCAACGCATCCATTTATTTAATTAAATTGCAGCCATATTTCATGGCTACCTGGGCGATTTTCCTGATTTTATCAATTAATTTGAATTTAATGTTTTACCATGATTTTATTTTTTATAAATCAAGGAATAATGATTTTGAATAGAAATATTACCAAACGTTAGAATTTGACACTTTGTCAATATACCAATGATAACAGTAAAGAGAAAAGAATGATCCAACTTATTTGGGTGGGTTTTCGTCGCACGTGATTTTAACCATGTGGATTGTTTATCATTTAACAAATTCATGTGTGACGCGCTTGGAATAGAATTTTCTTTAACTAGAGCATTAATATAGAAAAAGTTACTTGAATCATGTTGTGGTTACATTTTCAAGTTGACTAGTTAAAAATCGTAAAAATCAGTCGAACTCGTTCGGAAAAAAATAAAGATTTTATTTTTTTGCCATATCGCCCAGCTCTAGGTGTAGCCCTACACCACAATACCACAGTTACTGAAATCAAACTGTGTAAAAGGATAGTTTAACCAAAAATGAAAATTCAGTCATCATTTACTCACCCTCAAGTTGCTCCAAACCTGTATGAATTTCTTTCTTCTGCGGAAGATATTTTAAAGAATGTGGGTAACCAAACAGTTGCTGGTCCAGAAATTGTTTGGGTGTTTTTGGGGGAACTATCCCTTTAATTCAGCATTAGCCATGACTACAAAATGACAAATATTCTCTGACAAATATTCTCCCATCTCTGTCACTGGTAGTTCCTGGCAAGCCCACCATGATCATTAGCACCACCATCGGGAACACAGCTCTGATCCAGTGGCAGCCCCCTAAAGAGATGGTGGGCGAACTGATGGGCTACAGACTGCGCTACAAGCGTGAAGAGGAGGAGGCCTACACCACCCGTGACTTCAGACGCACCGACGACCACTTCACCGTCACCGGCCTGCACAAGGGCGCCACCTACATCGTCAAGCTCTGCGCCAAGAACCGCGCGGGAAACGGAGAGGAGTACAGCAAAGAGATCAGCACCCCGGAAGACGTGCCCAGCAGTTACCCTCAAAACCTCAGAGTGGTGGGCCTAACGACCACCACCACCAAACTGGCCTGGGACCCTCCCCCTCTGCCCGAGAGGAACGGGAAGATCATACGCTATGTGGTGGTGTACCGTGACATCAACAGCCATCAGAACCAGACCAACGGTACCGCCGAGACGCAGATGACCATCCAGGGTCTGCAGCCAGACACCACCTATGACATCAGAGTGAGGGCGTTCACGGGTAAAGGAGGGGGTCCCATCAGCCCCAGCATCCAGAGCAGAACCATGTCTACATCCATGCCTGGTGAGTTTTTAAGGAGCTCTGAATGACGTCCATTTTCATTATCCGTTCTTTAACGTCTGCATTCATCCATCAATGCTGATGAAACCGCACTAAAATACTCTTGCACTGCAGTTCAGAAGTGATGCTGCACCATTGTTGAATCTATAACATCATAATGAAATGGGTTTGAATTGAATTGTTTGGGTTTGAGATGTGGGTTTGAATTGAATTGTGTCGTCTGAATCGAATTTGATGAGAGTGGAAAGAAAGAAAACCCTTCTTTTATTGGGACATCTTCACAGGTTACACATATTGCACATAGTCTGAATTAGGCACAAATCAGTCTAATAAGCCATTTTTTCAATGAATCAGTCACAAATCAGTCAGTTGTAATGCAGCTCCTTCAAAAGTTCTAAAAGAATCGTTAATGGAATCATTAAAGAATCAAAATTGGAATTCAAATCAAAACTGATCTCAAAGTCACATTTAACAGAGAAAATCTTTATTGCTCAGAGATTGCTCTTGCAAATCTCAGGAGCTTTAATGGAGGGCTAAGATATGTTTCAAAAATGTACTTTGTCTCAAATGTTGGTGCTTAAATTCATTTGGAGAAATAAAATAGTCACAGATTCTTGTCAAATTGGAAGAATGAAATGTGTGAGATATTTGTATCTCTTCTAGACAGTGTTAATTTAGTACCACTGATATAATATAGTTTTTTAATATATTTTATTTTATATTTTCTGTTTTCATTTTAACTTTATTTAAACTTTTAGTAATTTTGTAGTGTTTGGCCAATTCGTGTTTTTTAATGCTTTTATTAAGTTTAGTTTAGTTTTTAGTTTAATTTGTTTTTCAAGTTTATGTTTTGCAAGATTTTTATATTTTCTTTTTTTTCAGTTAATGTTTATTTCAAGCAGTGATGATGTTTTAGTAACCCTGGCTAGAGGGTTTCTGTCTCAGGAGAAAAATCTGAGAAGCAGGAGATTTTGATTAATTGTCAAACAAATAATTGCAATTAACGATTTAACTGTCTGTTTTGCTAATGCTATTTAGAGTATAAGCCTAATACATTATTAATATTTTACTTGGAAAAACCATCTCCATTTGATCTCTGTTTAATCTCGTTGCTGCTTAGAAACCAGACTTTAAAACATTAGGGATCTCATCTGTGGTTTTTCTTTGCTAATGATTTGGTCCAATGAGATTTCACTGTGTGAGGAGCTTCCCAGTGCAGTGTGATAATAATAGAGCCAAGCGATTGAAAAATACCTGACACTGACGCATGGTGCTGTGGACAGTCACAGCTGTTAGGACAACATCGTCAATTATCTTGGACAAGATGTGAGTCAGTGTGTTCAGCGGTCATGAAGTTACATCCAAAATTCAGTTTCTATCGAAAATGTGTTACATTATAGATGTAAAGTGTGCATTAAAATACACTCAGTAGAGCAGATGGTTGGAGAGGAAGCTGACGTACGGTTTGTGGACTGCAGTCACTGCAAACTCCACATGCAGCTTGTCTTCTGCTAGAAACATGAAGGGTTAGTTTGCCCTTATGTTGTTCACAAACTTCTGTCTGATTTTTTGTCTTTCTTCCAAGGAACATATGGACTAACTTTGTGTTATGTTTGGAGCTCAACAGCATCCGCTCCCATTTTTTTTTTTCATTTCACGTTCTGCTTAACAATTGTTTCTGTGTTCCATATGTTTGGAACCAGGCCTGTTGTGATTATTGATTAACCATCTGATCATAGTTATTTGATCTAATTGCAATTATTTGAAATAACCATTGAGATTTGCCATTCAAATAAGACATTAGGCAATCAAGGGCCAACATACGCAATGGCCAAAAAATGCTCTGGTTTTACTATTATTTAACATTTGCATCATGCCGAACATTCTTGGTCCTTAGAATTTCACACACAGTTGATGATTTTATTTTATATTTATTTTATTTTATTCAGGTTTGCTTGGCTCCAGTGTGAACGTAGTGGACTAATATTACAGACATAAAGATAAATAGTTTAACTTTTAGAATATTGTTTTCACAGCATTAAAGAAAAACCATATGGGTCTGTTTAATCATGTTTGAAAGTAAAATAGAAATTATGTATATGCTTATACTTTAAGTGGCATGAGCAAAACAGACAATAAAATTGATAATCGCAATTATTACTTTGACCATTAAGCATCAGCCCAAATGTCATTATTTGGAACAACAAGGGTGATGAAATAATGAGTGAATATTAATTTTGGGGTGAACTATCCTGTCCCTTTAAATATGTTTGCGGAGATGGCATCTCCATTATTTCTCCGTGTTCTGACTTCTCTACTTCCCTACAGCATAAACCACATGCAGAGAGCATATAATTGGCTTTGAATTTTCATGTGTGGTTTGAGATGAAGGTCTTGAGATGTTATCATGTACAGCATGTTAATCAGTGCAGTCTCGTTACACAGTGATGCAGTTCTGTGTATCACTGAGCCGGTCTGGAAATATGTCTGTGACATGCAGTAACTCTTTTATTCTCACCTCCTCTGCAGAGTTCACTAAAAACTTTGGTGTGAAAGCTGTGATGAAGACCTCTGTCCTGCTCACGTGGGAGGTGCCAGAAACATACAAGTCCCAAGTGCCTTTCAAGGTGAGATGCAGCAATTGTGAAATGCAGTGTAAAATGAATGTCATTGTGTGACAGTTAACCTGTGCGCCCCCTGCTGTCAGATCCTGTATAACCAGCAGAGCGTCGAGGTGCAGGGCGACCTGAAGAGGAAGCTGATCACGCGCTTGCAGCCGGACACAGATTACTCCTTTGTGCTGATGAGCCGAGGGAACAGCGCCGGCGGACTGCAGCAGCAGGTCTCCATCCGCACCGCCCCGGACCTGTTCACCACCAAACCGGCCCTTTATAAACAAGATTCAGATGAGGGCGGCAAACTCACCATCACACTGCCCAAGGTGCACAACAGCGCCCTCGTCAGGTCAGTCTGAGAAACATAACGCCATAAAACATAATTCCATAACCCATAATCTTCTGCAGTCGTTAATGCTGTACTGATCATGAAACTGCTTTCATCATTATAGCAACCATGAATCTGGATCTATCATTGGAGTGAAGCATGGCACTGTGTTAATTTACACAGAAGCCGCTCATGATCCAGTGTTTTCAGTTTGGTTCACTGCTGAATAAAAATGCTGCTGCATAATCTCCATCTCTGCAAGTGCTATGAGTTTCGCTTAAAAAAAGTGCATTTGAAATGCAACGCACCAACCATCTTTCCCAAATGTTTAATTTATAAATTCTCTCTCTCTCTCTCTCTCTCTCTCTCTCGGTTGTCCATCGAAATCCGATGACGATGTCCACGCCTTTAATGGTGAGATCTTTGATGGCTAATAGGATAGACAGTCCTATCCTGGACCCACAAACTCGAGAACATCTCTGAACATCGTCCATGATGTAGCTGGCCGTATAGCACTCTGCGGGGCAGTTGACATGGGGGCATCCTTATCACGTGCCCCAACCACTGCAGCCGGCGCTGGGTGATCATGGCCTCAATACTTCTACAGTTGGTCTTTTTAAGTATTTCAGTGTGAGACACAAGATCACGCCAGGTAACTCCCAGAATGCGCTGAAGGCAGCTTATATGGAAGTGCTCTAGGGACCTGATGTGACGGCTGTAGGTTACCCAAGCTTTACAGGTATAGAGGAGGGTGGTGACACAGACCGCTTAGTATACGGCGACCTTTGTGGAGGGATCAAGATTCTTGTTGTGAAAGACTCTACGCCGAAGTCCCCCAAAAGCAACTGATGCCTGTTTAATGCGGCTCTGGATTTCGTTGTCGATGCCACAGTCCTCAGCGAGAATACTCCCCAGATATTTAAAAGATGGCACTACTGACAGCTGTTCATCCCCAACAGTGAAGGCAGGTAGTGTGGGTGGGACATTGGTACTCCATTGGCAAACCACTTCTGTCTTGGTGGTGTTGACAGTGAGCCCCATCCTGCTATACTCCCTAACCACCACAGCAAGGACAGTTTGAAGATCCTCTGGAGTATGGGCCACAAAAGCACAGTCATCTGCATACTGCAGCTCCAGGACCCGCTCTCTACAGAGTTTTTTGTTTTGTTGCATGTAGCCTCCTAATATTAAAGAGGTTGCCGTCTAGTCTGAAGTCTACTGCTATGCCACTGCTATTTTCAATCTCGTTGTGGAGAAGCTTGGTGATACACAGGAGGAAGATGGTAAAGAGCACTGGTGCTAGCACACACCCCTGCCTCACCCCTGTGCACACAAGGAAGGGCTCGGACACTTGTCCGCCTATGGACACCCGAGCAGTCATCCCATCATGGAACTGGCGGAGGATGTTAACAAATTTATTGGGAAAGCCAAACCTGAGGAGTACATCCCATAAGAGCTCTCTTTGCACAGTGTCGAATGCTTTTGAGAGATTGACAAATGCCATAAACATGTCCTGATGTTGCTTTTCCTGAAGCTGCCGGGCTGTGAAGATCATGTTGATCGTGCTCCTATTCTTCCTAAATCCACACTGCGATTCAGGCAGCATTGACTGACAACATTATGTGTGATATTGTTAATACTAGAGAATAGAGAATATTAGAGTCTATGAAGCATCACCTTGGCCAGGCAGGACCTTACCACCCACAGAAAGGAGTGATAGGCCCCTACTATTGCCGCAAATGGCCCTGTCACCCTTGTTCTAATAGATAACAACAATATTTGCGTCTCTCCATTGCTGTGGGATGTTCTCATCAGTCCAGGCCTTGGTGATGTACCGGTAGAGGGTGTGCATACATATGTACCTCCCCTCCTTCAGTAGCTCAGCAGGGATATTATCAGCGCCAGGGGACTTGTTCTTAAGGGAATGGACAGATGATAGAACCTCCTGAAAGGTTGGTGGCAGTCTGAGATCGTGGATGGGAGAAAGTTTTTGCAGTTTGTCTGCATCAGAATCCTGATTAAGCAGAGTGTCAAAATGTTCAGCCCACCTCAACAGGATACTATTTTGGTCCTTCAGAAGTGCTATTTTCAGGGAAGTGACGCAGCGATTTGTTGGTCGGTAGATGGTTTTGACAGCATTATAGAAGTTATGCATGTCATTTTTATTGGCAAAAGACTGGATTTCATATGCCTTTTCAGTCCACCATTGGTTCTGCATGGCCCGTAGCTCCCTTTGCACTTTCCCCTGGATTGCCTGCAAATAATGTCTGGTCTTGGTGGATGAAGGATTTTCTAAAGTTGCCCGGTATGCTATGTGCATATCCTTAAGCAAGTTGTGGATGGTGTCTGAGTTATCGTCAAACCAATCTTGGTGGCTCCTGCTCTTATAGCCGATGGATTGGGCTACTGCCTCATAGAGCACAGAGCTGATATAGGTCCACTGTTGTTCCATGGTGTTTTCTGAGCTCAGACAAGGTTCCGACTCCCTTAGTTTCTCATCTAGGAGACGTCGAAACTCATTTCTTGCTTCTGTGTTTCCCAAGCGGTTACAATTTAGCTTCTTTTTGTTGGATTTTTGCAGCCGCAAGGGGGGGCGCACTTTCATATGGAGCTTGACCACAATCATACAATGGTCTGTCCAGCACTCTGCACCTCTAAAAACTATAACAAACAAATTCTAAAACTAGAAAGGCAGCTAGCCATAAAACTTGTTTAACCTAGCTAACATGCGATTTTATATTCTCAATAGGCTACTGGCCAACATTAACTACTAACACCTGAACAAAATGTCACATTAGTTAACTTAATGTTAATACAAGATAAGCGTTGCTCGTTAAAAGTCATTTTAATTTGATAATTTGATAATTCAATAAGCTGACAAAAGTCGTTTGAAACGACAGCGCAGTAAATATCAAGTAGACATCATAGTAAAGTTTGTTACCGCTATGTTGACGGGTAAATGTTACTAGGTTAAACTGGTGTGAAAAAATGTTGACACAAACACACAGACAAACGTACATATATTTTTTACCTTGCTTACTGGTCTTATTCTCTCGTAAGGTGCATCGACACACAGTGCAGATGTTCTCCGGAACTCTTCCACTATTGCTTGTTCATCCCCGGGCAAAACCCATGGCGCGACTCGGCAAAAGACAATATAGAACCCTTTATACTATCTACAGTGGATGCAGACAGTAAA
The DNA here is from genome assembly GCA_018155175.1 of Sinocyclocheilus anophthalmus. Taxonomy (NCBI): domain Eukaryota; kingdom Metazoa; phylum Chordata; class Actinopteri; order Cypriniformes; family Cyprinidae; genus Sinocyclocheilus; species Sinocyclocheilus anophthalmus. The sequence continues at coordinate 204,473 of JADLZN010007769.1, read as the reverse complement.
GTGATGCCGCGGTATATTTCTGATGTACAGATGTACTCCAAGCACTCGGCTGTTTCTGATACGAAGGACAAATGGATTTTCCAATCATTACACGCGATGTAACATCCAGTGTAGTCAGCCCCAAGCTGTTGCGGCGTTGTAGACACAGTGTAAGTCAAATCTTGTCAATTCAAATGTGAGAAATTAGGAAAATAAAGCAACCTCAATAGAATGGCACCAAAGAGGCCATTACGGCAAATACAGTAGTATACAGCAATTTTTAAAAAAAATACATTAAGTCACTGTATGTGAGGTTTGACGTCACAGAAAATTCCCATGATGCAAAGGATATTACAGTTACTTACTGTAAAGCGAATTTGCAGTATTATACTGGGTGATATACAGTAAATAACTGTATAAATTACAGAAATGTCTAACAGTGTACATTACTGTACATACATTGCTTGTAGCCTACATTAAGTGCTTTGACAATAAGCAGAGAAAAAAAAGTTATATTATCTTTTGCATTTACTGACATTTGATGTCAAAGTAAAAGCAACCATAATCATTACTGTTCATCTAATGCAGCAGTGTTAGCACTTATTCCTCATTGTTTATCTTAAAACAGCTCAGAGATGAAATGTGTCGGCTCTCAGGCGATGTTTGCAGGAGTCTCAGAGTTCAGCCAGCACACGTAGACAAGAATCCTTTTCCTCTTTGGGCAAATATTGGAACGTTGTGTTTTAGCAAGACTGAGGCTGAAGGTTAATACTCAAACACTTCCCATCCCAGCTCACAGGAGCGTCTCACACGGGTTTAGTTCACTGCAGCGAGCTGGATTTGGTGTAATGCAGTGCAGTCTGAGCCAACTGATCGCTGCCCGCAGGATCGGTTCTGGCCAAAGACAGCACAGAAATGCTTTAATTAAAAACTACCAGACGTATTTCCTCATCAAAGCCCGAGCGAGATTGTTAGCGGCAGTTACATCAGACGTTATAGACATCACACATATCAAACAATGCTCTTGCTTGGGCCTGACATGAGAGTGTGGGAATTACTCAGCCGATAATTGGGTTTCAAGTGTTTGTTTCAGTCATTGAATGAGCCACAGGCTTCATGGCTGTCACAGATTCATTTAAAAATGCAATCAGTGGTGTAATGCCCAACCAGACTGTTTCATCACAAACAAACATGCTGAACCTGTGATAAAGCGCAGCTAGAAAGGTTTGTGAACTCCAGAATCTGTCTTCATCAGAGATGAAGAGGGTCATGCTTTTCATTATCAAGTTCTGTTGTGTGTGAAATGGGTCTAACTTATGAACAACATCGTTTGAGTCGTGTAGTGATGACCTGAGGTGTGACAGTAATGAATAAATAGTGAATAAACACAATAATTTAAAAGATTTTCTTTTATTTAGCAAGAATGCATTCAAGTTGATCAAAAGTGACAGTAAAGGCATTTATAATGTTACAGAATATTTCTATTTCAGATAAATGCTGTTCTTTTGAACTTTCTGTTCATCAAAGAATCCTAAAAAATCAGGATTTCCACAAAAGTATGAAGCAGCACAACTGTTTTCAACATTGATAATAATCAGAAATGTTTCTTGAGCAGCAAATCAGCATATTAGAATGATTTCTGAAGATCATGTGACTCTGAAGACTGGAGTAATGATGCTGAAATTCAGTTTTGATCACATACATTTCTTTTTTTAAATATATTCACATAGAAAACAGTTTTTTTATTGTAATAATAGTTCACAATATTACTAATTTTACTGTAATTTTGATCAAATAAATGCAGCTTTGGTGAGCAGAAGAGCCTTCTTCCAAAAACATAAAAAAATCTGCCTGACTCCAAACTATATATGCATGGTAAGGAAAAATTTATCATGTTGTTAATGACTTGTTTCTTTGTTTTCCTCTTAGTTGGTTTTATATAGTGGTGGTGCAAGTAACTACATCCACTCTACGCCATTGGGAAAACCCAGAGGATATGGATCTGGATGAGGTGAGTTTGTGATGATCATATAAAAATAACATAAACAGATGTTTCACACTCTGTTAGCTTATTTATGTTATGAACATACATCACTATGATGCAACTATTTTGTTGTTCCACTTGTTATTTTTCACGTCTCTCAGTTCTTCTGCATCTGTGCATCAGCTGTTGAGACACACAGGCACTTTGAGGACTCTTAAAATGCTTCTCTTGGCATTTTTGCATTTTTGTTATTACTACTAAGCTTTCGGGCTCCAGCATAATTCTGCTTTCTCATGAGTTTGCTTGCTCTCAATAAACTATCGTCTGCAAAATAGGGGAAACTTTTAAGGTGCTGCCTACTGAATATCAAAATGCAGCGGCGCTGTAAAAATCACAATGGTGTCACCACCGTTTTGAAACAGCCCGTTTTCACGCAGCCGTTCTCCCCCAAGTTGCCCCTTATTTATGAGCATCGCCGAGTCAAATGAGTGGTGTATTATTGGATCGCGTGTTGTGCTGGTGTTTATCACTGCACTGATATTATACTCGCTGCAGTCCTCGTTCTCTCTGCTGCTAGACTCCATTTGTTCAGCTGAAATCCTGTGCCCTTGGATTTGATTCAGTCTTCACCAAATGTGCTTTACTAAAGCTAAAGAGGCAGCGGTCTGTTGGTTATTATGGTAGTGGGGAGAAAGATAAAGAGAGAAAGAGTGAGGGATGGAGAAACAGGGGAAGTGGTCTATAAAGAGACAGATAAAGGTACCAGAGAAAGAGTGTGTGTGTCATTTTGAATTAATGATGCCTGAGATTGAAGCACCTGAGACTGATATCTGACCTCTGACCTCTGGGTCACAGTCCAGCTGTTTCATGGACTGAAAGTGCCAATCAGCACAGACCTAGAGGACTGCTGGCCAGTATATCAATTGTTCAAAAGTTTGAGGGTGGGTGGCATTGTTTAATGTTTTTGAAAGAGGTTTCTCACCCAAGCTGCACTTATTTGATCAAAAATACAGTAAAAACAGCAAAATTGTGAAATATTATTACAATTAAAAACAACTGTTTTCTATTGTAATGTTTTAAAATGTAATTTATTCCTGTGATCAAAGCTGAATTTTCAGCATCGTTCAGTGTCACATGATCCTTCAGAAATTATTCTGATATGCTGATTTGCTGCTCAAGAAACATTTCTTATTAATAATATAATGTTGAAAACCGCTGTGCTGCTTCATAATTTTAGGGAAACTGATACATTTTTTCAGGATTCTTTTATGAATAGAAAGTTCCAAAGAAAAGCATTTTTTAATAGAAATCTAAATAGAAAAACTGTCACTTTTGATCAAATTAATCCATTTACATATATTTATATAACTGCAATAATTTTGAAGTATTTAAAATGAACCTGCAGTGTGGCCCTAATGTGTCTTTTTAATATGCATTTAATTTAATCTAGTTAAATAAATTAGTATTTATTTTAGTATCAATCTTTCTTCTGTTCATTTAGTCAAAAATGTGTTGAAAAACGTCTCTTGATTAATCCAATTTGCCCCATTGCCATCATTTAGCACCTTAGAAAACTTGTATATGAAGGTTGTATAAACATTCATGTCAGTGACTTTATGCATGAAGGATGCTTTTTTCCCAGTATATCACTGTTTGTCATTTTACTGATGTGCTTCATGTGATGTGTTCTCTGTGATTTATCAGCTATTGGGCAGCAATGGAGACTCAGGTGTAAGAAAGAGGAGGAGGAGACAAACTCAGGACTTCCTGCGGCCTTACATCGCTGCTAAGCTGGAGAATCTTCCAGAAACCTTTGTGTTAGGAGACGAGAAAACCTACAGCGGCTTCCATAACAAACCTCTGCCTGGACAGCAGCAGTATCGCACGTTTATATTGGCAGCACTGAAGGACCGGGACTCGGTGAGTCACACACACACACACACACACACTGGTTTCTGAGTTTTATGGGTTCATTCCATAGACAAAATGGTTTTTATACTGTACAAACTGTATTTTCTATCCCCTTACCTAACCCTACCGCTAAACCAACCCCTCACAAAAATAAATAAAAAATTCTGCATTTTAGACTTTAGACTCAAAAACTTCATTCTGTATGATTTATAAGCTGGTTTCCTTATGGGGGCGTACAAAATGACCCCACAAGGACAACATTTACTGGTATTACTATAATACTTTTGGTCCCCATAAAGTAGGGATTAACAGGTACACACACACAGAGGTACAACATTTGATACTATATACATTATGTATAACTATACTATAACTATAATAAACCTTTATTATTTCAGCTAGTTGCCAGTAAATTTTTATTTAGTTTACCTTTATGTACTAAAATAACTAACTTTACAAATACTGTGTACTCCAACTGAAACTTGAAATAAAACATAATATAAACTCCTAGGCCATTGTGGAAAAAATAATAATACAAATGACCATCAAAATTACTAAACTGTAGCTAAAATTAAAAGTAGGACAATCTAAAAATCAACTAATTTCAAAATTATTCAAACACATTATTTTCCACATACTGTACATTATTGTTTCTCCTCTATGCCCACCTTTTTTGAAACGCGTCGATTTTACAAAGCTCATCGGTCTGAAAAGCGAGGTGTGCTGTGATTGGCCAGTTATCCAGTGTGTTGTGATTGGCTGAATTCCTCAAGCGTGAGATGGAAATGTTATGCTCCTCACATACTGTTGATGCCGTGTCCCGGCCGGAGCGACGAGACAAAAACATTAAAACCCATTATTAAAAACGAGGCATTTGTTGCATGCAGTGGGGACATAATTACTGATTATAATGACTATACTGTCTTTTTATAAAACGCGTTGCTTTGCATCGCGCCGCGTAAACAAAACCAAGTCTGCATTTGTGATCGGAGAAACAAAAAAACAAGCGCTACTCTACACTGCCCAAAAAAACTCACGTTTGAATCGTCAGTGGCAAATCCTTTTAATGAAAACGTACTGCCGCGGCATTTTTTTAGACATCTAACTTTACCTCTCCCCATTATCAGTAAACAGTCCTCCGTAAAATGCGTTGCACACATCTGAATATTTGGGTTAAACTTTTCTGGAACGATGTGTACATACCCGCTGATTGGAGTCTTGTCCTCTTTTCTGGAAGACCAAACAAAGTATTTTCGCTTTCACAATGAAAAACACAGCTGCCTAGTGTGAGGGGAAGCCCCGGCTTAGTGTGCGCTGAGGCTGGGATAGAGTGAGCTGAGGCCGGGATAGAGTGTGCTGAGGCCGGGATAGAGTGAGCTGAGACCGGGCTAGAGTTAGCTGAGGCGGCAGGGTCGAGAACGGCGCGCCCGGCGGATCCGACGAATGAGCGGCAACCACATGTGACGGACCCCGGGCTGGATTCCGCTGAAAGTTGATGTATTCCCTCAGCGACCAGCACGGATCAGCTCCAGGCATGACGAAGCGGATATCGTCCTCTTTTGGAAGACCAAACAAAGAAATTTCGCTTTCACAACGAAACACACATCGTCTTCACGACATGGGCTGCAGCGTCAAACAATACTAATGAGACTTCTTTCTTTGCGGAACATTTGGGCGGCGTTATGCAAATCTTCCCACATAGTGACCTAGATATGTGGGGGCGTGTTAGACGAGCCGTTTTAGGGGGGTTTAACTCTTAACTTTTATAAAGAATAACTCTTTAGATTTGAGACTTTAATCTTTGCAACTTTACAGATCTTTTTTATGCACCAAGAGCTTGTAACACTCTAAAGAGAAAGGAAAAATTGAAATCGCATCATATGACCCCTTTAATTGTGATGATTTTGGCTCACATTTAACAAAAACCCACCAATTCACTATCTCAACATATTAGAATATGGTGACATGCCAATCATCTTATCAACTCAAAACACCTGCAAAGTTTTTCTGAGCCTTCAAAATGGTCTCTCAGTTTGGTTCACTAGGCTACACAATCATGGGGAAGACTGCTGATCTGACAGTTGTCCAGAAGACAATCATTGACACCCTTCACAAGGAGGGTAAGCCACAAACAATCATTGCCAAAAAATCGGCTGTTTCACAAGCTGGCTGTTCCAAGCATGTTAACAGAAAGTTGAGTGGAAGGAAAGGTGTGGAAGAAAAAGATGCACAACCGAGAGAACCGGTCTTATGAGGATTGTCAAGCAAAATCGCTTCAAGAATTTGAGTGAACTTCACAAGGAATAGACTGAGGCTGGGGTCAAGGCATCAAGAGCCACCACACACAGACGTGTCAAGGAATTTGGCTACAGTTGTCGTATTCCTCTTGTTAAGCCACTCCTGAACCACAGACAATGTCAGAGGCTTCTTACCTGGGCTAAGGAGAAGATGAACTGGACTGTTGCCCAGTGGTCCAAAGTCCTCTTTTCAGATGAGAGCAAGTTTTGTATTTCATTTGGAAACCAAGGTCCAGAGTCTGGAGAAGGGGGGAGAAGCCATAGCCCAAGTGTGCTTGAAGTCAGTGTTACGTTTCCACAGTCTGTGATGATTTGGTGCAATGTCATCTGCTGGTGTTGGACCATTGTGTTTTTTGAAAACCAACGTCACTGCAAACGTTTACCAAGAAATTTTGGAGCACGTCATGCTTCCTTCTGCTGAGAGCTTTATGGAGATGCTGATTTAATTTTACAGCAGGATTTGGCACATGCCCACACTGCCAAAAGCACCAAAAGTTGGTTAAATGACCATGGTGTTGGTGTGCTTGACTGGCCAGCAAACTCACCAGACCTGAACCCCATAGAGAATCTATGGGGTATTGTCAAGAGGAAAATGAGAAACATAAGACCAAAAAATGCAGATGAGCTGAAGGCCACTGTCAAAGAAACCTGGGCTTCCATACCACCTCAGCAGTGCCACAAACTGATCACCTCCATGCCACGCCGAATTGAGGCAGTAATTAAAGCAAAAGGTGCATTGAATTTATTTAATACACGAGTTTCACAATTTGAGTTGAATTACTGAAATAAATGAACTTTTCCAAGACATTCTAATTTATTGAGATGCACCTGTATAGCAGATATTTTTTCTTGTTTTAAGCAAAAAGTAACTAGATTTTTCTTTTTTTTTTCTTTTTTAAGTAATTTTGCTTCCCAAGTAAATGTATCTTGATTTAAGAATGTTTAGATATTTGTACTGTCACCAATCATTTTTTGCATCTCAGTGATTGTAAAACACCCATCTGACCTATGGTATATTCAATCTGATTTTTCTTTTCAAATCTTAAATTTAAATCTTAAAATAGAAATAATGAAAGGAGAGGATCAGAGAAGAAAAAAAGAGAAGATGAGAGGGTCTTGTGAAAGGACAGTCTGCGGTGGGCTGGTAAACAGACTAGCGGGTGTGAAATTGGATGAAAGAGGTCAACTGCAAAACTACCGCAGCACTTAAAGAAAAACAGATTAGAGGAGGAGGAGATGAAAGAAAGAAGGAGAAAGAGACATCACATGAAGGACTGCGGCAGATCAGCAGAGAGTGTGACGGCGGAGAAGAGAAAGATGCTATCATTAATGCTGGAGAGAGAGACCTAAGCATTCCAAGATGAGGAGATGGAGAAGACGTGAAGGAGAAATCAAAACACACATGAATGTGCATCAGTAAATAGTGGCTGGAGTCAGTCAGAGATGCATTACTCACGCTGTGGGATGTGCTTCCGTCTAAGGTAGTGCCGATTAAATTGATCACTGTGAAAGTTTCCCACTGACAGATTCCCACAGCGCTTTTAGCCGCTCTCTCTCTCCGCTCAGAGTTTCTCTCTCAATCCTGTTGCAGAGAGAGACAGAGGTGATGATCATAATTACCTGACAGATCTAGAGCCCTGTGACTGTTGCCAAAATGTGCAATTGTGGAATCCAGTCATTAAAGTGCCACACAAGACTCGAATTGTGATACAGACTAGTCTCTGTGATTATTTAACCACAGAAGACTGCTATTGAAATATCATGAAAGTCTGCATGTTCTGCCTGTCTGTGTGACCGAGCACTGCAGTTTTGTCTGCTGCACATACTGAAGCACACGTGATGCTCTGGTGTGACATGAACACATGAACTTCATCTCCAGAGCTGCTCCGAGAGTCACTTCACTTGAGAAACACAGACAGACAGAACCTTAAAGGTCTTCACAACAAACCACTAAAATAAAAGTAATATGTAAATATAAACATACTTAGCAAAGTAGTAGCAGTAGTAGTAGTAATTTAGTAGCATTTTGTTCTCATAGGTTAAAATGTTGTTTTTAAAAGTTAAATTAATTATTAAATTGTTACATAATTTTTTTTCATTTGTTTGATTAGATGTGATCTTTGCTGATTAAATGTTAATTAAATCATTAATACGGAATCCAGAAAAATGTAAGCAGAAAACATTTAATTGTTTTCTTGTTGTTCCATCAGTGTTATGATGGCCTTTCGCACCGCAGGAACCTTTTCATAGTACCAGAACTAATTGTGGAACTACCACTTTTCGGCGTGTTCGCACCGCCGGAACTGGGAGCGATTTTAGTACCGGACTGCCTTTTTTGAGAACCAAATTAGCTCCTACTCCGGAGCAGGGTCTAACCAGCACAACTGGTACTAATCGTGATGTAAGTAGACATTGATTGGCCAAACGCGTACATCTCACCCGCCATGATTTAAAACTCTGTAAACATTGTGTAAACATGTCAACTTATTTCCCAAGTATGGAGAACAGCGATAGATGGACGGACGCTGAAGTGCAGGCACTTGTAGCAAATGTAGCACTGGCAGTTGTCGTTGGAAATTCTTAGTCCTCCTTTCCGTTCTTTCAATCGCTTTACGTATACGTCGACATTCCATGTCCATTATTGTGAAACCCGCGAGACACAACAAAAACACGCTTCCGATCACAGCATCCTCCATCCTCCTGTTGTTAACGTTGTTCTTTGTTTCTGTTGTTGAACACCGCGCACAAATGACGTCGCTGTCGACCGGCTTACGTCACTTCTTAGTACACACTCTCAGTGCGAATGCAACCCTTTAAATGGTACTGGGAAATAGTTCGTGCAAAATCGTCCCAGTACTTTAGTACAGTACATTTAGTTCTGGAACTAAAGCGGTGCGAAAGGGCGTATGGACATGTCTGAAACAGAAGTGAGCTGTCTTGCTTCCCACTGAGTCAATGACTTAGAGGCCATTCACAAAGAATACGCACAGGCACAGGCAGTGGAATTGGGAAAAACACAAGGTCTCGATACAAGTTTTTTAAAAGCTGAACTTATTTTAACTTGAGCGCTATGTTTTTAGAACAGTGTGTCGAGGGAGAGATGCAATGCTCAAACACATCCGTCTAGTGGGTTTACATAGAAAAACTATGGAAAAGTAGCATTCGGGAATGGACAAACACATTTTTTTAAATATAAAGGGTTGCAAAAGTGTTGCCAGGAGGTTTCGTACTGTCTCAAAAAAAACATCTGTTCAGTCTGGAAAGAGTTGATGGACATGCATTTAAGATGATTTATAGCCTGAAAGTTGATCCATTTAGTTTTATGATGTGCCGGGCATATTAGCACACTCGCCCATCCCTCTGAGCAAACAACTTCATCAAGATTACAGCGCAATGAGTACTCATCCAGTCATCACAGCCTTTTCATTTCTTACATAATTGCATGAAAGATGAACTTGGAGTCATTGGCTTTGTGAAAGAAGTGTTTTTTTCTTTGGATAAATGCTAAGGAACGAATGGAAAGCAGCCAATCAGGATGCACACAAAAGCTCATTCAGAGTGAATGCTAGATTAATTTGACACAAACTAAACAGTACAATTTACCGTACTGCTGTGTTTCTTAGTGTCAATCATTCAGCCAATCATTCCCCAAAAACATTCCTGTGGACAAAAATAATAATAATAAAACCGTGAAATAAGACATAAAACCTGTTTAATTAAATTTCTCATATATTCCTCCTCCTGCATTAAATCAGAGAGTCTCATAGAGAATCTCACACATGTATCTGGGAGTTTCAGAAGATATCTCAACAATGTCTCAGTCTGTGCTCAAATTTGTCTGTAGCTTAGAAATATAGAACTCTGTATAAACTTGATTGATAAATGGTCTTAGCTTCTCCACATTTCATTTTATAGCTCTATTTTTATACTGTATGTCAACTATAGACTCATTTGCATCTGATTTTATGTATTAAAAATGTCTCCTGAGCGATGCAAGAGCAGCTACTGAGAAATGAAAAATTCCCTTTGGTTTTTCCTCACAGATGTGTCAAATTAGATATGGCATATGTTTTCTAATCTGTGATTATATTGAGATAAAACTTATCTATAGTGATAGTTGATTAAATTAATATAACTATATATTAAAACATATAGATTAACTATATAGTGATAGTTGATTAAAATGAAAAATCTGTAATCATTTACTCACCATTGTGCACTGCAAAAATAATTTGTAATAATTTTAATTTAAATGTTTAATTATTTTTCTGAAAAAAAGTCCAAATTAAGTATGTTGATGCTAAAAACAAGTAGAAAACGTTTAGTTTTTTATTGATTATTTTTTAACCCACTGGCATTTTTTTTTTATTGTTTTAAGCATAAAATTTAACTTAATTTTTGAACTTATTTATTTATTTATTTTTAAACAAGGCTTAATACTTTAAATCATTTTCTGTCTCAAGTAAATGTATCTTGATTAAAGAAAGTTTAGATATTTATACTGGAAAGTAGGAAAGTGTGTTTTTCCAAACCTTTAAGACTTTCTTTCCTCTGCAGACATGAAAGAAGGTATTTTGCGAAATGTCTATATATATAAAGGATGAGACGGTTTTCATTTTTGGGTGAACTGTGGGTTTGTGTGCTGAGACTCCTCTGAGACTCTGTGTTTGTGCTGCGCTGCTGTAAATGAGTTCTGGGCAGCGATGGTTTCTGTGGTGTTCCTGGTGTCGCTTCCGGAGGAAATGCAGAAGGTGTAGCACTGATGGGATTTGGTTGATGATGCGTATCCTCCGCTTCTCAGCGGGATGGAAGAGGTTACCCCTCCCTCAGCCCTTTCTCTCGCTCTCACTCTCCCTCTATCTTCCTGTTTCCATCCCTCTTTCTCCTGCGCCCCGCTGTGCTGTCTAAAAGGTGTTACTAAGACGATTAGTTGCCAGCGTTTGTGGAAGGAGCCTGACTTCTGTGCTACTTTGAAGATGTGAAGGTTTTCCTCCTGCTCTGCTCACACACAAATACAAAGATGTTTCACTTTGCATGTGATCACTGAATGTCATTAAACATTGCATTGAGGCTGACAGTGTTGACACGCATATTGGAAAAGGTGTCTCATGACAAACACCTACAAAATTCAACCTTTAGCATTTTTATAGATGGCATAGACAACATTAAGACAACATCTATTGCAACATTTTTGCTTGATCTCTGTCACATCCTCTAACACATCCTATAAAGCCTGTATGATGCATTACAATAATGTTTATAGTGTCATTTTAAGTATTCACTTATAGTTTTATAGACATATATAATTATATAAACATGTCATTTATATCCATTTTCCATATGTATGAATTTCTACAGTATATGTGTGTGTGTGTGTGTGTGTGTCTGTGTGTGTGTATTTAGTCATATATGCATGCTTATACTGTATAGATGAGTTTTAACCAGATGATAAAGAAAAGGCTAATATTTACTTAAATACACTAATAAACACTTAAAAAAAAAGATAAACGTTAAAAAATAAAAAAATTTTACCAATTGAAATTACTGAAATGTTAAATAAAACACTATTATAAACATTATTATTTAGATACTATATAAGATATTTGAGGTCAAAGGTTTATCAAAAATAAATAAACAAAAATTACAAAGAGAATCCTTGATTCTAAACAATTGTTTGAAAGAACCCAAATTTTAGAGAGTTTTCATTTACAGGGTTTCCCAAACTGGGATTTGTGAATTTATGAAAACCTAACAATTAAATCATAAAATACTAGATTTATTTGCATGTCATGTGACCATTAACCAGCATCAGAGAACATGAACATCAAATGTGGTTTTTCAATTATTGAAATATTAAATTTAAAATAAATATTTGAGGTCAAAGGGATTTGACTGGCAAAAACGCTTGAATCCCTGATTTAATGTATTTTATTACTGCATGCTTCCCTTACTTCTATTTGTATTATGTCATAGTTTTGATAACTTTAATGTTGAAATGTGCAAAGTAGTCATAATAAAGAATATGTATGAATGTCTTTTGAGTAATTCTTGTCCTTTCTCCATCCTCTCTTCCTTTCTGTATCATAAGATGTTCACGGTGAGCCCTTACTCTGATCCCATGATGGTGAAGCTCCACAGCGGGATGTCCCGTCACGTTGAGGACCCAGAGATGCTGTGGGTGATGGGACCAGTGCTGGCCGTCGTCCTCATCATCATCATCGTCATCACCATCCTGCTCTTCAAGAGGTACTATTACTTGATTGAAAAATACAATCATTCATCCAGCACTGAGATTGCATGTATTGCATTCTGCTTAAGTGACCATATTTTCTTTTTCGCCGTGCGTAGCAAACTAGAGTTTACTGTACTTCCTCCTGTCAGATATACATAGCCGGTCTCTCTCAGAGACATTGCTGACTCAATGTAAGAGCAGAAAATCAAAAAGTCAAGAAATCTTACTTCACTATGACAGTCAGCAATTTAACAGTTTCTTTTTTCTTAGAACGCTCTTTTTTCCTGAACACTTTCACAGAACTTTAATGATCAAATAATGGGAATATATTTTTGAACTAGACTGCAGAAATTATATTTTATAACACACCTACTGTACCAAAAATCTGATCTCCCCTAATTACGTCCAAGTCTCAGATAAAATGTGCCCCTCTTCTCAATTATGGCCAAATCCATTCGGCCTTATTGCACCTTGAAGAGTGCAGGAGAATCAAATGCCTAGAGTTCAAGTTAGATGTCTGTTGAGTGAAAATAAAACTCATTTTGCAAATGTCAGCTCGAATCGGAGCTCATTAGTAGCAATGGCATTTCCACATTTCTGACAAACTCGCCCTACACACAGCGTCTGTGCCGTTTTCTTCCTGTGACATTTTCTCTTTTCTCTCCTCTGCTTCTCCGTCTCTTTCTGTGGGATGCAGCAAACAGGAGAGGTGGGTATCGAGCGGCTCTCTTTGATCCGATAATAAACGCTTGTTTGTGTTTGGTGTTTAATGAGAGGCAATTGAAGAGTTTAATTGAGCTCAGATTAGTGCTGCTGCTCTCTAACACATACTGACACACGGGAAATATCAGTAACACTTTACTGTAAAGTCCTATTAGTTAACATCAGTTAATGCATTACAATAACTAATCATGAGCATTTGTTAATGTTAGTTAATAAAATGCAATTATTCACTGTTCAAGTTAGCTCAGGTCCATTAAATAATATTAGCAGATACAACTATTAATTTTAATAGAGTATTAGTAAATATTGAAAGTAACATTAACTAGGATTAATAAATGCTTTGGAACGTCAGTTCATGTTAACTAATTCTAATGTTTAACCAAATGAACTTTATTGTAAAGTGTTACAGAAATATCTTACATATTTACACATCCACCTGATCTCTGTGTGTTTGTATGCTCATATTTGATGTAATTTCCTGTCTGCACAGGAAGCGCTCCTCGCCCTCGGCTAAAGATGAGCACTCGGCTGGAGTTAAAGATCACTTACTGGCCCACTCCTCTGACCCCGTTGAAATGAGGAGGCTCAACTATCAAACGCAAGGTACGTCATGATGGACGCTTTTCATGGACTTCTATTGTTTTAACATCAAAGTAATGAGTTACAAACAGCTCATCACATTTATAACACACACAGAGCTGTGTTTGAAGCCAGTGTGACTTTCCATGTGTTGCCTCCTGAAGGGCCATTCTTGAAAACTTGAGCGGCTCACTTGAAATTCACTATTTTTAAAAAAAGTGTCAGTGTTTCTAGAATTACAGAATGGCAAATTGGTGGCTGCATATTTTACAGCTTATAACCATATATGTGACCCTGGAGCACAAAAGCAGTCTTAAGATCGCTGGGGTTATATTTTTTTTTGTAGCAATAGCCAAAATATTTGTATGGGTCAAAATGATTGATTTTTATTTTATGCCAAAAATCATTAGGATATTAAGTAAAGATCATGTTCCATGAAGATATTTTGTAAATTTCCAACTGTAAATATATCAAAACTTTTTTTTTTTTTTATTAGTAATATGCATTGCTAAGAACTCATTTGGACAACTTTAAAGGCGATTTCTCATATTTTTTTTTTTTGGCACCCTCATATTCCAGATTTTCAAACAGTTGTATCTAAGCCAAATATTGTCCTATCCTAACAAACCATACATCAATGGAAGGCTTATTCATTCAGCTTTGTACAAGATGATGTATAAATCTCAATTTCAAAAAAATTGACCCTTATGACTGGTCCTGGGTCACATATTAGCCATATTAAAAAAAAAAAATTTTGGTGTTGTTGCGTTGTAACCTTATAATATACATCAACCAGTAGAAATCCATGATGTGGAAATAGAAATCCATGATGAATACGAGTGGCCTGTCTCTAAATATGGCTAATACAGAGTTATTATATTTAACTAAAACTAAAACCATAAAAAACTTTTTTTGTTACTTGAAATAAAATAAACATTACCTAAATTAAAATATGAATATTATATGAATATTGTTTTAGCTAGTTGCCAAAGCAACATTTCTCACTTGATGTACTAAAATAACGAAATCTAAATAGAAATAAAATAAATTTAAAAAAACAATATAGACGTTTTAAAAAAGAAATTAAGCTAACAATAGCTAATAAAAATTAGAGGTTCATATTAGCCCAGTTTCTAACATACTCCATTAAGCATAAGGAAATACAGCACCCACAAAGATTGGGTAAAATAGTCCATTTTAATGGTATTGAACTATTTTATTCATACCTTTCTATACTGACTGGACTATCACAGGCATTTCTTTTCACCTGTCCATCATCTTTGAATATGCATTCTGAGATCCTTGAAGGATGCATGCGGTACTGCCTCAGAACGAGGTCTGAAGAGTCATGATACTGCACACTTCTGTGATACCTTAAAATGCTCACTAGGTTTTGCAACAGAGTGTCTTTAGAAAACGAATCAGTTTGGGGTTGTTTGGATGTATACCTCAGAAAGAGAGATAGAACTGTTCACTGGATTTATGGACATCAGGTTCAGCTGGAGCTTCGGTGTGAAGACAAAAAATTATTCACAGAGCCGCACTGTCAGGTGAAGGACACACTGAGGAGCAGAACCTGCCAGCTAATCTCAAACTACACACACACCCATAGTGGCATCACATCCTATTGCTTCATTTGGCTTAGACTGAGCTTTGAACTTGATGGATAGAATTAAACAGGATGATTCACTGGAGAAAATCCTTCTCTTTCTCGCTCTTTTCAATCCATATTTTGCACTTCTCCCTCTGTCTCTTTCTATTTTTCTCTCTCTCTCTCTCTCTCTCTCTCTATCTCTCTCTCAGGGGAAATTTCTGAATGCTCAGACATTTTGCTGACTTCAATAAGAATCTGCTTTTGCTTCAGTTGCAAAGTGACTCATGTTCTTATGTCAGATTGTTGGGCTGCAAGCGCACGCTCGACTGATGCGCAATCTTTCTCATGGCGAAACCGGGAGAAATATTCATGCTCAACTTCCCTGCCATGGAAATTGATTTTCCTTGCTTGTGAATCTTCAAATGAGGAACCAGACTACCAGTGTTGTTGTTTTGTTTACTTGTGAAAGTTCCGAATTTGTGTTTCAAAAAGCTTCAGGACACTCTGAGAATGTAAAAATGGCTTACGTCACAGATAAAGGCTGTTTGTATTGTAGATAAATGTTTGACGTTTCAGGCACTGTTTAAAGACGTGCAAACTATATTCCAGCGCCTCGTTCATACTTTGGTCTGAGTCATAACAGTGAATATTGTGATACACAAGGTGCAATTTAAACATCCTGTTGTGTTTTGACATGCTGAAAGCCAGTCCTTGATTTTTGAACCGAGAGCTTTCATGTGAATGAAAGGAAAACAAAGTGCCTTTCTGTTGTGAGATTGCAGTGATTTGATTCATTCTTTGGAAAGTTGATGTACAAATTGACCTTATTTACACTACTGCTCAAGAGTTTAGGGTAGGTACATTGTTTTAAAGAAATTAATACTTTTATTTCGCAAGGATGCATTAAAGGCATTTATAATGTTGCAAAAGATTTGATTCTAATAAATGCTGTTCTTTCAACCGTTATATTTATTAAAAAATCCTGAAAATAAAGTGTCACGTTTTCCACAAAAATATAACGCTGCTGTTTTTTTCCCACATCTGAGGATCCTCGAAATGTTTCTTGAGCAGCAAATCAGTGTATTATAATGATTTCTGAAGATCATGTGACACTGAAGACTGGAGTAATGATGCTGAAAATTCAGGTTTCATCACAGGAATAAATTACATTTTGAAATATATTCAAATTCAAAACAATTATTTGGAATTGTAAAAATACTGTTTTTACTGTACTTTTGATCAATTAAATGCAGCCTAGGTCAGTAATTTCTTTCAAAAATATTAAAAATGTCAAATTTTGAGTATTTACTTAATAAATAGCTCTAGTCCTGTTATGCATCAAATGTTATTTAAACATAGCAAGTTCTACTGAAACTTGCTACTGCCAATACATCCACAGACATGCTGCTGTGAGCATGTAACAGAAATACTGTTGTTGCACATAAAACACATATAAAATAACCCCTATATATAATATACAGTATTTCAAATTACCTGTTGCAGATCTACACATGTGGAGCTGGGGAAGGTGGAGGGTTTTGAAACACACTGCAACTGCTATAGCAAGCACTAGCCGTGTATTTGAATGTTGAGCAGCAAGCTCATTGGCTGCTAATGTGAAAGAAACCAATCATCTGTGCCATGTGAATAATGATGTGATTATATCAGATTGAGCTGAATGCGCCATCTTGAGTTTCATGACAGAACTTTGTATTTGCACTGAATATTTAGTTTCACTCAGAAATATGTCATATTACATAAGTTAAATATGTAGGGAAAGCGGTTTCATGTTGTCTTCTGCTCCTCATGGGTGTTTATTTTGCTCTTTCTGCACATACTCTGTCTCTTTTCCTCTTCCTCTCTCTTCTGTAAGTGACATTTATCACAGTCCCTCCTCATCTTCTCTCTGCAGGTTCCAGTGCCTTCAGCTGCCCCACTACTTCAAGTTAGTTTCTCTCTTGCGTTCCTGTGTGAACGTTCACTACCTTCATCTCTATGCTCCTCCTCCCTGTCCATCAAGACCAAAGCCACGCCCCCTCCACCACTTTGGCTGCTCTGAGTTAAAGCTTCACCATCTCTCACGTCCTTTCCACAGGCTGTCCGTCTCAAACATCTCAGTTGAGCAGATGTGGGATGGGAGGGAAAACAATCTGTGTTTTTTAATGTGTGCTCAGGTTGTAGTCCTTCTGTGTAATATGCCGGTGTCATTTACATGCCATTTTGATTGTACAGGACAGCTCACGCCACCTTGCTATTGACCCGGAAGCAGTTCATATTTCAGCCAATGAGCATGTCCGTTCACCGCTTACATCACTGCCGCTAGTCTTAGCACATAGCATGGTGCTAAAAGCTTAGTGCTTTCTCCTTCGCCTTCTATTTCTCTCATGCTTTGGGTTGTTTTCATGTGTGCCCATCTTCCAAAAGCCTAAAAACTGTGTGAACCAAAGTGTGTTTGTTCCTCAGTTCAGCCAACCAAAACCAAACAGGCCAATAGAAATCTCTGCTATCGGTTCGTCCTCTCTTTCTCCCTGCAGGAATGCGGGAACACCCTCCAGTTTCTGTCTGTGCTTTGGCTGACCACATCGAGCGGCTGAAAGCCAACGACGGCCTACGCTTCTCACAGGAATATGAGGTAACTCTTCCCAAGTCACGTCAGAGTGTTCGTCTAAACAACCTTGAGGAGAATTGTCCTCACTACCTTCTGTTAAAGCCACCAAGGGATAATTGCTTGACGTCCTAAAAACATCAGCAATTTACATAAATATGTCTGCAAGTTAGATAAATCAGGACAATGAGGGGAGGACAACACATCCATAATGGATAACTTCTGCAGCTGGAAAACACTTACACTTTTTCTGGCCTACATCTGCATGTGTGGAACATGTAAATTGTAGGACAGGACACTGAAGATAAGAGTAAAGGAGACAGTGGATTTATTATGGCTGAACATTTAAAGCAGATCAGTTATAATTAGAGCTCCAAAATGCAGTTCTGGGGAAGCACATTCATTTAGGCAAGGCAAGGCAAGTTTATTTATTTAGCACATTTCATAACAAGTGGTAATATCCCCCCCCCCCCCCAAAAAAAAGTGCTTTTTACATAAAAGAAAGTAAAATAATCATAAAAAATAATCACAACAATAAAACAAGAAATTTAAAAACTTAAAATTGATTTAAGAGGTTTAAAATGAATTTAAAACAGTTGAAAATAGAAAATGATTATACATAAAATACAGTGCAATCAGTTCGGACGTCGCGCAGTGCTCATTCAATAAATACACAGCTAAACAGATGAGTTTTGAGTCTAGATTTAAATGTGGCTAATGTTTTAGCTCATCTGATCTCTTCTGGAAGCTGGTTCCAACTGCGGGCGGCGTAATAGCTAAAAGCGGACTCCCCTTGTTTTGTGTGAACCCTTGGTATTTCTAACCCTTGACTCGATGCTAATGATCTGAGTGGTCTGATAGGTTTATATTCAGTGAGCATATCTACTATGTATTTAGGCCCTAGGCCATTGAGTGATTTATAAACAAGTAAAAGTACATTAAAATCAATCCTAAATATAACTTGAAGCCAGTGTAAGGACCTGAGGACTTGTGTAATATGCTCAGATTTTCTGGTTCAGAATTCTGGCAGCAGCGTTCTGGATGAGCTGCAGCTGTCTAATGGTCTTCTTGTGAAGGCTGGTGAGGAGGCCATTATAAAAGTCCACCCTGCTTGTGATAAAGTCATGAACAAGTTTCTCCAAGTCTTGACTGGAAACAAAACTGATCTAATTCTTGCAATGTTTTTGAGATGATAGTATGCTGATTAAATTACTGCTTTGACATGACTACTGAAAATAAGGTCTGACTCTAGAATCACACCAAGATTCCTGACTTGATATTTTGTTGTTAGACCCCTAGAGTCAAGGTATGCATTCACCTTGAGATCTTCATCTTTGTTTCCAAATGCAATGACTTCAGTTTTTTCCTTGTTTAACTAAAGAAAGTTTTGGCACATCCAACTGTTAATTTCATCAATGCCTTGGCAGAGGGAGTCAATGGGGCTGTAGTCATTTGGCGATAAGGCTAGGTAAATCTGGGTATCATCAGCATAGCTGTGATAGGCAATTTTGGTTCTTTCTCATTATTTGACTTAGTGGGAGCATATAATGGCTAAACAAGAGCGGTGCAAGAATTGAGCCTTGTGGGACTCCGCATGTCATGGACATCCACTTAGACTTATGCTCTCCTATACTCACATAATAACCTCTCCCTTCTAAGTATGACCTGAACCAATTGAGTACCATCCCAAAAAGCCCGACCCAGTCTTCCAGTCTCTCTAGAAGTATGTTATGCTGGACAGTGTCAAAAACCCCCCCCCCGCCCCAAAAAGCACTGATATCTAGTAGTACCAGCACTGATATTTTGTCAGATTCAGAATTTAAGCGAATATCAGTTATTATCTTAATGAGTGCTGTCTCTGTGCTGTGATGCGGTCGGAAACCAGATTGAAATTTGTCCAGGTATCCATTTGAGTTTAAGTGTTTGTTCAGCTGAATAAAAACTACCTTTTCAATAATCTTGCCTATAAAAGGAAGATTTGATATTGGTCTATAATTGCTCAATATGGTGTTATCAAGATTGCTCTTTTTCAGAAGGGGCTTAACAACTGCAGTTTTCAAGGAGTTTGGAAAAGTCCCAGAAAGAAATGAGGCGTTCACCACTTCTAAGAGATCAGCTTCTAAACAGTTAAGCACACTTTTGAAAAAATACTTGGGAAGTTGGTGTTGGTGGGGTCCCCCCCCCCCAAGATAGCAGGTTGATGATTTAAGGTTCTGTACTATTTCTTCCAAAATTTTGCAATCAATCTCTTCAAAAGCAGACATAGCATCTTCTTTTTGATATTGCGGTCGAACCTGACCTCTGCATAACTTGAGGATGTGCTAATCGCCTTTCTGATATTATTGATCTTCTCAGAAAAGAAGGAAGCAAACTCATTGCATTTGCTGTCGGAGAGCATTTCACTGGGAATCTGACTTTGGGGGGGTTTGTTAGTCTCTCAACAGCAGCAAAAAGAGTGCGAGTGTTGTTTAAGTTACTGTTTATAAGGTTTGAGAAGAAGGTCTGTTTCATTTAACTGTGCTAATCCAATAGCACCATTCAATCGCTTTTTTGGTGTTCAGTAAGAAATTAATACTTTTTTCAGCAAGAATGCATTAAATTCATCAAAAGTGACAATAAATACTGGTGTTTTCTCGTTACAAGATTGTCTGTTTAAAAAATGCTGTTCTTTTAGCACTTTCTGTTCATCAAAGAATCCCGAAAAGTCAAATGTATCACGGTTTCCACAAAAATATTCGGTTCTCCATTTGATGATAATCAGAAAAGTTTCTTGAGCAGAAAATCAGCATATTAGACTGATTTTTGAAGAATCATGTGACACTGAAGACTGGAGTAATGATGCTGAAATTCAGATTTGATCACAGCATCAAACCGGTTTTAACCCTATAGTCATAAGAAACCTAGCTTTTGAATTTTTGTAATAATATTTCACAACATTACTATTTTTACTGTATTCTTGATTTTAAAAAATGCATCCTTGGTGAGCAAAAGAGACTTCTTTCAAAAACATTAACAAATATAATAACAGTCATGTTAATAACAGTCATGAGACGTGAAAGTGAATTGAGTTCTTCCATTGCTAGTTTGGCCAGACATTTGATTTTGGTTTCTCTTTAGAAAACCTCCCATCTGAACAGCATGTAAAGCTACCAACCACACTTTTTATGCTTTACATTAGTTAGGGGTAGATCTATTCAAAATAGCTGAAACCACAATAATAAACCAACTTGATCACTGAAACACTGAAGAAATGGGCAATTAATTGAAAAATCCAGTGATTAGTTATTTTGTCAGAAGCGCTTATTGCATTAAAATATGACCTTTGTTGGACTGATGAACCCCAACTACTGCAAGAAATTGCATGAAGCCAGCCAAACATATAGAAAGAGCTAATTTTGAGCCAGATGTTGACATTTTTGTGTGCAGAATTGTTCAGAAAGTCAGCGGACGGCCTGTGTCCGACTGTCTGATGCTGTGACTACGCCATCACAGACAAACAGCTAAATGTGTTCACCGTACAATCTCAGAAAGATTGTATGAATGTGAACTCTTCAACATCTCATGTTCAGCAAGTACTGCTCTGCATTATGTGCTGCAATGACACTAAGCAGGGCCGTTTCTAGGCATAGGCGAGCTAGGCGGTCACCTAGGGCGCCACCAGCTGAAGGGGCGCCAATGAGCGCACGTACTGGCACTTTTAGCAGGGTTGTGATAAAGAGTGGCACGGTCACCCTGAAATATGACTGCCGCCCCCACTGGATCCCCCAACATTATTGGGCTAGAGTACTGTCAATCTGACGATGCCTGTATGCCACTGGATCAGAGTGCTGTCAATTGCTGCCTGATTGTTGCATGCAAAGTTTGCATTTGGAGCGCTCAACAATGCCGTTAGATCAGTGGGCTCTGTCAGTGCTTTGGCAAGGTAACACTTTTTTTTTCCATGCAAATAAAGCAAGTATCCATGCGCAATTTTTTGTTTGTTTAAATATTTGTACAGTTAAATAATTGCCACAAAAGCAGTATTTTGTTTAGGCAGAATTTGTGAACTTTTGTGGCACATTTGTCCAAATATTTGTGGCAGATTTGTCCAAAAGGTGTGCGTTTTTTGCGCCAATGCATTGTTAAAGGATCAGCGTGTCATGTAATATTCCCATATAAACTTTAAACATCCATTAAAAAATTACCGCTTTGTCGAGTTAATGCATCCTTACGGAGGTGTCGAAATGCTGAATCAATTCATTCACTTCCAACAGCGCTTAATGGGAGCAGCGTCATAGAGGGCAGAGCGTCACGTTATTTAAAGGAGACGTTAACGCGTTAACGAGTAGCAAATGATTAAGTAGCTGCATTGGTTACTTTTATGCCACTGATAAAGCTTTTAAATGTAGTTTGGGGTAACAAAGGGGTTTTATAGGTTTGACTGAAATAATAATGCAATGACTGACACTTTAAATCAATGTTTCAAGAAACAACAACAAAAAATTTTAACAAAAACAGATAAAGACAAAAAAGTAGCCATTGCTAATATCTAAACAATACGTAGTAGTATAGTATATAGTATCCAAATCAAAATGTAATCAAATTAATTTATGTGTGATTTATGTGTAAATTATGTGCAATGTCTTAGCCACTAGGGATTGTTACATAGGGCTATACAGGCATCTAGTGGCAACACAATGATATTACAGATACTAAATTGTGCAAAATGTTTATCTTAGCAGTCAATTTACAAATAATGCATTCAGATTTGTGGAACTCAATGCACTGAATCTCCACAAATTAGTGTCGTTACTATGACAACCAATTTGAATGTGACAAGCAACTGGTGTCTGAAAGAATTACATATATACCTGTATATATATCATTTTGGGGGGGGCAATAGGGATTCGCCTATGGCATCAAATGGGCTAGAAACGGCCCTGACACTAAGAACTTGTGCATCTTCATAATACTACAAGTTCACATGGATTTACAGATAGTCCACACACACACACACACACACACACGGTCACATCAGCATCTCAGGCAGTACCCAGATCGCCAGAGCTTGAAATTAAAGCTGGGAAACGACTCTATTAGGAGTGTAATGAGTGTGAGAGTCACCTGCTTTATTAGACTCTAATCCTGCAGTGTGTGATGTGTGTTGTGTGTGTGTGTGTGTGTGTTTGGGGAAGGGGCAGGACTCTGCTGCCTGCTTGAATTGTTATTGTACTTTGAGCAGCTCTTCTGAGTACTTAAACAATCAAGACCTTAATATAGACATCAAATACTGAGGGAGCAACAGTGATCTAATCAAACACCAAATGGCTCACATTAAACTGCAATACAAAAGAAGCTAACAGGATAAACAGATAAAGACAGGCTTATGAGGAGGGAACTGTTTACAAAGATGGAGAGAAAGTACTATATCTGTAGGTAAATAATAAGATAGAGATAGATCAGTGTGAGCCTGTCATCTGTGGGAATGTCCTCCTAACTGAGTACAGCATGCATTTTATTTCATATACACTACAATTCAAAAGTTTTTTTTTAAAGAAATCAATACTTTTATTCAACAAGGAAGCATTAAATTGATCAAAACTTACAATAAGGACATGTATAATTTTAAGAAATATTCCTGTTTCAAATAAATGCTATTCTTTTGAATGATGTAATGATGCTGAAAAATTCAGCTTTGCTAACAGGAATAAATTACATTTTAACATATATGACAAAAGAAAATTATTTTTTATTTATTTTTTTATTGTAACAATATTTCACAATATTATTGTTTTCACTGTACTTTTAATCAAATAAATGCAGCTTAGATGGGCACAAGAGACTTCTTTCAAAAACATTTGAAAAAAATTACCAACCCAAGATTTTTGTATGGTTGTGTATATGTAAAACTCATGTCTTATTTAAACTGTTTGATTTTATTTAAGTGTAAATATTTTTATATGATTTTTTGTTTGCATTAGACTGACCATGATCTGCTCATAATGGTATAAAGATGCAGAATTAAAAAAAAAATTAATGTTAAAACTTGTTCTTAAACTAGGAATATCATAAACGAAGACCATAAAGCTTTTTGTGTGTTTGTGGGCAGGTTGTGTAGTAACAGCACAACCACATTGCCTGTGGCCATGATGATACTGTACTCAGTACAACAGATTTAAATAAAACAGAGAGCTACCAGATGAAGAAAATGTCCAGCAGATCTTCAGTCGAGCTCATCGAAGCTTTTTGGTACATCAATATTAACTTTGTGAATGTATTTCACTTCTAGAGACATTTTTAAAAAGTACTCTGCTATATTTATCCTTCTTTTATAATGGAGAGCAACTGCAGATCAGGACAGAGCTAACAGCACACGAGGACAACACATCCTCAGATCATACATACACCTTCATTAAAACCTGATGTTTTTAACAGGGAAAAAAACAGAAGACCACTTAATAAGACACGTGTTCCTGAATAAGACACGAATAGACAGTAGACAGAGACGAGAGAGAAGATTTCACTATATAATGTGACAGAGTGACACTATTAAGTGCTATTCAGATGAATATTTTATTGCTCAGATGTTGCTGATTCATTGCTCTGGAGACTTAACATACTGTAGGTCAGAGTTATGTTATATTCACACCATAAACCCATTGGTCTGAAGTACTGCTCCTCATGTATATTGACTATCACATATAGATGAGAAAGAACTGATTGATGGTGGATGCAGAGAAACATTAATATAATATGACAAATCCATCAGTGCCATCTGGAGAGGTGTCATGCAAGTCCAAGAAATAGAAGTTGTGTTTTATCTAAAGTGCGAACAAACTGACAGAACTTGTCACACACTCTTCTGATTAGCTGTGATTGTGTTGTGTTTTGGCCTCCAAATTTCCAGATTTCTTCTTGTGAATATTACTGTGTCAGGTTAACAATGTTAAGATATGAAACACAGAAAGCACATAAGGCTTGTGTGTGTATATTTTAAATGCACTGATGCAGCCTTTGCCAGAGATCAATACAATCCTCATCACAAACACATAATCATACATAACCACAAACAAATGCACACAATCAAAGAAAAATACACTGTGCTGTTAGACAGATTAAGCTGACATACAATAATTTGAAATATGGCGGATGTGTAGTGATTATTGATTATTCATTTATGGTTCTTCATAATCCATCTGTTAGTAGACAGAAGATCAGCCTTTGGTTGCTCTTCATTCCATATACATCTAGAAGAATGTCACATTGCCCTTAGAATGAACTGTACATGTCACCATCCACCATCATTAATAAGCCCAAAAGATTGGGCTTATTAAAACTTTTTTTTTGTAAAGAAATTAATACTTTTATTCAGCAAGGATGCATTAAACTGATCAAAAGTGACATTGAAAACATCTATAATGTTATAAAAAGATGTCTGTTTCAAATCAATGCTGTTTCTTTGAACTTTTCATTCATCAAAGTATCATGAAAAATGCACAAAAATATGCGGTAGTTTTCAACATTGCTAATAATCAGAAATTATTAATTTACTGGAATAAATTACATTTTAACATATATTCACATAGAAAACAGGTCATTTAAAATGTAATAATATTTCACAATATTACAGTTTTTACTGTATTTTTGGTAAAAAAAATAACTTATAATAACTTAAAATAACAATAACTTTGGCAAGCATAAGATTTATATCGACCCTCCCCGTACTTTTGAATGGTATTATGTTTCATATAGTTGATATGTTTTGTTTATCATAATTGCTAGAACGCAGCGTCTCAGAGCTGCAGTAATGTGATGCAGGGAGACTAGAGAGCAGACGTCTGAACCTCACCCTCTGACCCGTTATCTCATCGCTATGGTAACAGCAGGGATTGGATTAGGCAGGTCTCTAAAGCGCGGGCCGATTCCGGCTCCGTGATCGTGGGCAGGTCAAGGTAGAGATTCACAGTGTGGTGCGTCTACTAGGTTTTGCAGCATCAGTTCCTGCTGTGCCAGACTCATCTTATTATGAATGCTTCATTGTTGCACATTATTCCATGGCTTTGTAAACTTTCATCAAGTTGAAATGAAGCTTGCTCCACCTCTGAATGACTTCTGTTTTTAGCTGATGTCACCAAACCCTCTTATTTTTTAAACCCCTTCCCTCTAGTCACCTGTCATATGAGCTTCCAGTCAGTTCCCTCATTAAATTATACTGTTTCCCTGTATCTTATTTTCTTATTGAATATCCTGTTTCACTAAATCACATTAGAGTAAAATAGGTTTTCATGAGTAGACATGACTGAATAACGGTGGCAAATAATGACAGATGAGCGCGTATTTAGGAAACCTGCTGGAAAACAGTCTGCAGTGGATTTGAATGATATGAAATAATTATTAACTTTTTCTCCTTCTCATGTGATGTTTAGTATTCGAACTGGATCATTTCAAAGGTTAAATGTGTCTGTTGTCTTCCTTTTTCTGTCAGTGATGTTGGTCAAGCTTTCTAACAAACTTTCTCATGTTTTGTCTTTCTGTTCTGCAGTCTATTGACCCCAGCCAGCAGTTCACCTGGGAAAACTCCAACCTGGAGGTCAACAAGCCCAAGAACCGCTATGCAAACGTCATCGCTTACGATCACTCCAGAGTCGTGCTGACCCCCATTGATGGTGAGTCCAAAAACACACGTACTTATAGTAGTTTGAGGTCAGAATGTTTGAGGTCAGTGAGATTTTTTAATGTTTTTTTTAGTCTCTTCTGCTCACCAAAGCTGCATTGATTTAATCGAAAATACATCAAAATATTACTATTTAAAATCACTATTTTCTATGTGAATAGATGGTAAAATCTAATTGATTCCAATGATCAAAGCTGAATTTTCAGCATCATTACTCCAGTCTTCAGTGTCACATGATTCTTCAGAAATTATTCTAATATGCTGATTTGCTGCTCAGGAAACATTTCTGATTATTATCAATGTTGAAAACAGTTGTGCTGCCAAATATGTTTCACGATGCATTTTTTTTTCAAGATTCTAGAATGTTCAAAAGAACAGCATTTATATGAAATAGAAATCTTTTGTAACATTATAAATGTCTTCACTGTCACTTTTGGTCAATTTAATGCATCCTTGCTGAATAAAAGTATTAATTTCTTTAAAAAGCATCTTACTGACCTCACACTTTTAAACAGTAGTGTTTTTAGCTTGACGTCAAAATGAAGAGTCATTCAGCAATGACCAGTTCTGCACAGAATCTGCACCTACTGAATTCTGTGAAAGGCCATTAAGTCTAAATTACCCAAAAATATTTTGGGTAATTTCAAAGTACTTTCAATGCTATTTAATATATTTTAAAATATAACTAAAAAATAAATAATAAAAGTGTGCAGATTTCACGTGTGCTTACCAAGGCCATCAGTACAATGAGCGCTCAGTTCTCAGCCCTGCGTTGTGTGTTAACACTGCACTGCTAAACCGCAGGTGTACCGGGGAGCGACTACATCAATGGAAATTACATTGACGGCTACCGCAAGCAGAACGCCTACATCGCCACTCAGGGTCCTCTGCCCGAGACGTTCAGTGACTTCTGGAGGATGGTGTGGGAGCAGAGGACCAGCACTATCATCATGATGACCAGACTGGAGGAGAAGAGCAGGGTGAGATTTTACTCCTCATCTCGTGTTGTCTGGTTCCTGCCCCAAAGAGAGAAATGGGTTTTGTGATGACAAGAGATCAACATCTGTCAGGAGAGTGTATTGGGCTTTATATGGAATTAAATAAACAATCTAAAGGAACAGTTCAAAATTGGAATTTATAAAGACCATTAATCACTATAAAGATCACCGCAAATGATGACAGAGATTTCATTTTTTAATTGTCAGATAATATCCCAAAAGTCTCGGGGATACATCCAAACACTGCATCTTTCTGTGAATGACAAAGGACAGGAAGTGAGCATAAGTATCCTCATAGGACTGTTGAACAGGAAGTGATGTGTGTGCATGTATGTTTGTGAGCGAGGGAGGCATCACATGTTCCCTCACCTGCCGTGTGACCAGATGGTCATTCTGTTTTTCCTCCACATGGTCAATCTCAATATACATGAATGTGATTAGACACAAGCTTTCTAGTGGAATTATGTATCTCACGATTCACGATTATATTATAATTTTCTGTATAATATCAATTGATGAGATACAGTACATAGATAGATAGATAGATATAGATAGATAGATAGATAGATAGATAGATAGATAGATAGATAGATAGATAGATTTTCCATTTTATAGTCCATTTTAGCTCAAGTCCATTAAATAATGTTAATAGACTTTTAAATAATGTATTAGCAAATCAACATTAACTGAGATTAATAAATGCTATAGGTCATTGTTTGTTCATGTTAACTAATGTAATTAACAAATGTTAGCAAATGGAACCATATTTTAAAGTGTTACCAAAAATTATAATAATAATTATCATACTTTTTTGATATGGTGGCCAATACTGTAGATCAGTACTATACAAATGTAATTTTATTTATTGATTTATTTATTGTGTATTTATTTATTTTTCTGCAAAGTTTCATTCTAGAATATGTGCTTAAAGTCATTCAAATGTTTGAATATATTGTAGACAAACACACTGTAATACACAGTTGCACTTGCTGTGCTCTATTGTCACAAATATATGTGTTAAAATATATAATATTCATTCCACAATAGGAATTGCCCTTATTTCCTTCTTTAATTCAAATGAAGGGTTTGATGAACGAGACATCAGGAACATCCTCAATTGGGAAAATGAAAAAAAAGACTGTTCACTTTAAAGATGCAAAAAATTCTGGCAGTTGGGTTAATCAGCCATATTTATTAATTAGCTTGAAGAAGTGCACAGATTGTACCTGTTCTTTGTTGAGGAAGGACAGCAGTGTTTACGGAAGCCCAGATGGGTCACGCTAATGCATCTCAACCCCAGACCTGCCGGCCATTACTCACACAGCCCTCTGTGCTCAGTGTGTGTGTGTGTGTGTGTTCACAGTATGTGACCCGGTGTGTGGGTGTGGGTTTGGTTATCAGAAGGCCCCCCGGAGTTTTTTATTATTATTCAGCCACAGTTCTGGCCGGTCTGTGGTGCGTGATGCCCCCATCTGCTTCAGCTTCAGCTAGCCTCCTCTCACCCATCTCCTGTGCTCTTATGGTCCCTGATGTGTGATGTTTGTGTGTCTGTGATTGCAGGTGAAGTGTGATCAGTACTGGCCGAGCCGTGGAACAGAGACATACGGCATGATTCAGGTGTCCATGCTGGATACAGTGGAGTTAGCCACCTACAGCGTCAGGACCTTCGCTCTCTATAAGGTCTGTGTGTGGCAGTTTATAGATGATGTAACTGACATATATTTTGTTTTTTCTTTTGTTTTTGATTGTACCAGCAGTCAGAAATGATTTGATTTAAATTGTATTCTGTTGAAAAATATAATGTAATGAAAACCTTATACACAAAACAACCAGAGAATACGTTTTAGGTGTTCATTTTGATTTATGTTTGACACATTTTTTAAACAGTCAGATATACTGCATTCACACAAATGACTAAAGCTTCTGCTCATTAATGCTGAAAATGTCTTTCTGTGATGTTGAGATGTTGCACAGCGGATCTGAATAAATGAAGATGGAAAAAGTTCCACAAAAACATCCTAATTTAATTAACAGTAGAAGACAAATCTGCCTCTTGGTAACTTACAGTCTGCTAGGATACTCGCAACATTTTCAAAAACATGTTTAATTAGAAAAGTATTTTATAACAATGATATAGGCTTTTATAGTAGATTAAATAATGACTGTACATTTATATTTAACTTATTATATTTTACAATATATTTAACTTACATAGTTTATTCACATCACATGGCAATTCCAACATTTAGATAGATAGATAGATAGATATCGAGGATAGATCGCTAGATAGACTCTTTTTACACCACAGACTGAACAGAATTAAGCATTGCTTGATAATTGGTTGACCTAAATTGGTATTCTCTAATTGTATACATAAAATTAACAGCTGAATAATTTTTGGTTGATTTCTATCAAAGTTATCTGACATTATCAAGATGAATTTGTCCTAAAACAGTTTAACTCTGAGTTCTTGTCATATTTTATTACCACTTTCTAAACTATAGCGAATAAACTGATATAATGTGAGAAATGTTGAAGGTGTCTGAATACATTTTGGTTTGACTGTATCTCTTTAAATGTCTTGAAACAGAATGGGTCAAGTGAGAAACGGGAAGTTCGGCAGTTCCAGTTCATGGCCTGGCCGGATCACGGCGTTCCCGAATACCCCACGCCAATTTTAGCCTTTCTACGCAGGGTCAAGGCCTGCAACCCACCTGACGCCGGACCCATGGTGGTGCACTGCAGGTAGAGCATGATGCCTGCTCACATATCTATTAACATGTGCGTGTGTCTGTGAATAAATCTGTGTTTCCCATGGCAGCGCTGGCGTGGGTCGGACAGGCTGTTTTATCGTAATAGAGGCCATGCTGGAGCGGATGAAGCACGAGAAGTCGGTGGATATCTACGGTCACGTGACCTGCATGCGCGCTCAGAGGAACTACATGGTGCAGACGGAAGATCAGTATATCTTCATCCACGAGGCTCTGCTGGAGGCCGCCACCTGCGGGAACACAGAGGTCCCGGCGCGGAGCCTGTACACACACATCCAGAAACTCACGCAGGTGTCACCAGGAGACACCGTCACCGCCATGGAACTGGAGTTTAAGGTCAGAAAACACACACAGACTTCATCCTAACCTGCCACGACACAACAGGGTTCCTGTGTCAGTTTTTCTCTTCTCACTGAAAGCAAAACACAGCATGAAGGCACAAAATCACAGCCGATCAGAACGTGTTTGATGTTTAGTGTACAGCTCTATGGAACCAAATGACAAACCTATGCCTTGTTGCTTGTTAAAACGTCTGATTAGCATGCAAAAGATGTTTATCTTGCCTCATTTTTGGAGTTGGGAACAGGGTTATTGTTGTTAACTAAAACTGTTTTGTTAATAGAAATACAGCTGGAATAAACTGAAATATAAATATTGGATGATAACAATCCAATCATTTGATTCATTCAAATATTAATAAACAATATAATAGTAAATAAATAACACTAAAATAACACTGATTAGGAATCAAGAACAAGTGTTTATTCAAAAACATTTCTCATTTTGTTAACGGAACTGGAATGACTATGTAGAATCTGAATCTGAATTAGTCATTTCTTTATGATTCTCATCTATAATGGTTAAGCTTCATTTCATTTTCAGTAATGCTACACTAGAACAACAACAAGAAAAACTGCTGTAGAACGAGAAAAGACATGCACGCTGAAATTTTACCAAAGCAAAAGTGCACATTTTAACTGCTCAAACAGTAAGTTGGTGCTGATGGAGAAGCTGACAGGCCGTATCTGTGACTGTGGTGAGAGCTATAGCTGCTGCATGCATGCAAACACTCCTTTAACATACAGCAGCTGTCCTCAGAGACGCTCCACAGCCCGGATGATGAGGCTCAGAGCTGTTTTACATGCTGGATCATTATAGATCCGCCGAGGATGTAATCAGGTTTTAACGCTTGATGTTGTTTCACCAGCGGATAAGAATGGTGTGATTCTGAAGGGTCAGAGCTGTGTGTAAACACGTTTGGCTTTCCCTGCACAACATGAATGATTTTAATGGGCTGTTTTTCCCATGATGCATCTTGCTGACATGCTAAGATTCAAAGAGCATGTATCATTTGAAGCTTTAGAACAAAGCCACTCAAAACACCTCATTCTCCCCAAAGAAAGATGTCAAATGTTGACGATGGAAAAAACGCTTTAGAGTTTCAGTGTGGTAATCAACATTATGCCATGAATACTGAACTTGAACTTAACTATTGAACTCAGAGCATTCCTTTTAATTAATGATCAGTGCTGAATGTAATATCTAGAATGGATTATTATACAGTATAATGATGCCAAATAAGATGCACACAAAAAGCTGATATTTAAAAGAAACATATTTTATGGAATATGTATTCAAAACTCACTAAAAGAAAATGACAGTATGCTAATGTCTGAAAGGCTAAAATGTCATCCTATTAATTGTCCTCAGCGAGTGTTTTTGAAAGAAGCTTTTTCTGCTCACTAAGGCTGCATTTATTTGATCTAATATTTTTAATATTCTGTAATGTTATTGCAATTAAATTTTTTAATTTTTAATATTAAGATGTAATTTATTCCTGTGATCAAAGCTGAATTTTCAGCATCATTACGCCAGTCTTCAGTGTCACATGATCCTTCAGAAATCATTCTAATATGCTGATTTGCTGCTCAATATTATTATCAGTGTTGAAAACAGTTGTGCTGCTTCATATTTTTGTGGAAACCATCATCATTTTGATGAAGAGAACAGTATTTATGTAAAACGCCATCTTTTGTAACATTATAAATGTCTTTACTGTCACTTTTGACCAATTTAATGCATCCTTTCTTTTTTCAACCTTTGATTAGTGGTGTGTATGATTCTGTTTCACGATTTCAGAGCAATATGAATGTGTTCTGTGACTTTTCTCACTGCAGAAACTGGCCAACTCTAAAGCACATACCTCTAGATTCATCAGCGCTAGTCTGCCGTGCAACAAATTCAAGAACCGACTGGTCAACATCATGCCCTTCGAGTCCAGCCGTGTGTGTCTGCAGCCAATCAGAGGGGTGGAGGGGTCCGACTACATTAACTCCAGCTTCATCGATGGATACAGGTATGTGAATCAGGGTTTGCGATTGCAATTCAGTAAATTCCACTTCCTGTCATTTCAATTCAACATCCTGTAGTGTGGCTAACTTGATTCAAACTCACTTGTGAAGTGAAAGGGAGCCAGATCTTATTCAGAATTTTGCCTGAAGTCGTAAACAGAGATCTGAGAACCAATTGAGACCAACTGTGAATCAGACTCTGGAGAAATCGGATGAAAGATGGCGTGTTCTTCTGAAGAGGGGCTGCTGCCACGAACGGCAGCGAGTCTCTCCGTCACTGTCCCCCGTCTCTTTGACTCCTGCTGGATGTGACAGCTCAGAGTCATGGCCCGTCTCGGAAGTCTGCGTCTGCGTGTCTACTGCCTTTGTGCTGCTAGTTGTCAGGACAAATTGTTCTTATTGGCAGGACTGTCCATAACTGGAGTGCTATCAGCACTGGGGAATCGGCGCGGCCCTGTGGCCCCGAGCTGACAGGTGATGCACACAGTTCAGCGCACAAATAAAAGGATTACCCATCACGAGGAGTCCGGTCTCCATGAAGAGCTCAATCCATCACAGACGCACATATAAACGTTCAGACTGCAGTGGGTTTGAGTCAAGCCCACCGTCAGACACAGAGTTAAGGCATAATTCCACCAATAACATTCCTAGCATTGATATTTTTCCAAATTGATACAGATTTATCTTCCGACCTGAAATATGAATGTTAAAGGCTGTGAATTAATTATATAAATATGTAGTCTGATGAGCTGTGTGTGTGTTTCAGAGTGAAGCACGACACTGTGTTCATTTATGCACCAGTGGCTCATGATTCACTGTCTTCAGTGTCTCGGTTAACGGTAAATGCTGCTCCACATGAAATCTTCACCAGTGCTTGGGACACTTATAACGTGCCTTTGAAAATGCATCACACACCAACCAATTATAATGAGAAGTGCATTAGTTAGGAATAAATATTATTGTTCTGTAAAATTAAATAAAATAAGTAATAATAAATACTTGTTTTTTTATTTTACAATACAATATTAATATTCAATAATAGTAACATTTCTTGATGGTAATTTTTTATATTTGAAGAATAAGAAAATAAAAATATTTATTTTATTATATTATTATTTTAAATGATAATAATCTAATACCTGATTTTATTCTGTTACAGTTCAGTGTTATCACTGGCCTAGTAATATTTATTGAAGTAAAACATTATTTTTATATATTTTTTATCATAAAATTTATTTTTACATTATTTTTAGCTGACCACATGCCTGGTTCTGTTACTATTAATGAATCATCATGTCATTATGTATTATCATTTGACTATTCTCTTATTTAGGACCCACAAAATGAGAAGTTTAGAAGAATGACGACCCTGCTAATTAAACAGTTCAGCACTCATTATAGAAGCTTGGCATCAGAATGCTGCGACTGACCAATCAGAATTAAGTATTTCAGAGTGTGTAGGATTCATTTAGTATGAATAGTGTTCATGTTAAAGACATGCTTATTTTGTAAGCAATTACTTTTCATATCTCTTCTTTTTGCAGTAGTCTGTTCGATGGATTGTGCGTTGAAAACACTTTATTGAAGAATTTCCTTTGAATGAAAAACTGGAAAAAATGGATATTAAAATTGCATTACCTAAGACAGTATCTATGTGGTCTGCTGTGACTATAGTCTCGGAGAATCACTGATTCAGTGCAACTTTCTGCCACAGTGAACATTTACTGCAACTATCAGTGCTTCATATGAATAGTCCTTTACTAACATCCTGAATCAAGCACTTCCTTTGCTGGTGCTGAGGGGTCATGTGAGGCGGAGGGGCGGAGGTGTGTCAAGAATCTGGACTCATTATAGGCCCTTAATCAAATTAACGGCCAATCAAAGAGCTCCCACTGCATCTGCCGCCGTACTGAAGTGTAAACAGCGTAATTGGCAGTAATCGTGTTTGTAATGAAGGACAGAGGGAGAAGGGCTTTCACATGCTTTTAGCTTGATAAGCTTTCAGCGTGTGTGTGTGTGTGTGTGTGTGTGCCCTTGCGTGAAGATGCGTTCACTCATACAGTGACCAAATGTGCTGAAGTCAGTGAGAGTCACAGATCATTGACAATATGGGTGTGTCTAAAGAAGCTACATTTTATGCAAATAAGCAGTGATGTAAGATATTGTAGTACAAGACAATGGGCATTAATTTAGGTATTCACAACATTATCACCTCACCACGATGTCATAAAAAAAGGATTAAAAGTTCAATTTTGATGTTGACTTGAGAAAGCCTGGCCAAAAGTTTGAAGGTGTTAAGGTCATGCAGTCATAGATAGATAGATAGATAGATAGATAGATAGATAGATTTAAGCGGCAGTACAGTCACTCAGAGTCCTGCACTAATAAAATCACTGAAAGAGAATAATGAGGCTGCTAAATCCAGATTAGACATTTCCTGCCCTTGTTCAACCACGTCAGAAATGCATTTGCTCAGTTTATCTCAAAAAACCCTTCAGCAGAGACCTCGGGATCTCACAGCAGGACACCAGCATGAGCGTGACACAGTCAGAGTGATCTATAGCTCTGTCTCTGTCTCATCCTCCACACCCAGCATCTTTCTCACCCGTCTCACACTCTCTCCCTCGTTCACTGTCTGGTGTTTCCTCTCTCTCTCTCTCTCTCTCACTGCAGCTTTATCTTCTGGTCAGTCTGTGTTGTGCATTTATGATCACAGTGACGGAGCAGCAGCGCCTCCTGCTGTTAGACTAGAGGAATCACTCTTCCCTCAATCTTCCCAGTCACTCCTGGAGAGAGCTGTTCATTAGCATTCTGTCTAGATTCTTGTGTTTTTAAGCTGTATCTCCTTGTGTTATTCCTGCAGGCAGCAGAAGGCGTATATCGCCACACAAGGTCCTCTCTCTGAAACCACAGAGGACTTCTGGAGGATGCTTTGGGAGCACAACTCCACCATCGTGGTGATGCTGACGAAGCTCAGAGAGATGGGACGGGTGAGTCACTGCCAGATTCTCACATTCCTGCACAGTGAACAAAGTCAATGTGAATGGCTCTTTGAAACCCATTTTACTTCTGTTATGTGAGTGAAACAAGATCTTCAAAAGGGCAAAATGTAGGGCAGCTCTTTATTGCATCCATTGGGAATTGATTGGATTGTGAAATGTTGTTCATCTTTGATGTCCTGTCGACTTTAAGGCAGGGTTATTTTCATTAACTAAAACTAAAACCATAAAACCATAAAAACATTTTCATTTCATTTTCATTTTCATCTCTAAAAGGAAAACTAATGCAGAAATGCAAGCTGCTGCAAATAATGAGAAGCCTGGTTATATTTGCATTAATTATTGCAACTGCATGATCGTAAAACCCTGGAGGGACTGATTTAAGTGTATCAAATAATAATAACCAAATAAACATGCAATGTGGATGCAGGAAAATGTCTGAATACTCTGCTGCAATTGTTACAAAAAATACTCTGATTCTCAAATGACTAATGAAATGTTAATGATGCTGAAAATCAGCTGGTTGTATGCTGGCCTCAGGCTGTCATTCTGTGCATTACACCACAGAGACAAAAGGTGAAAAACGAAAAATAAAAATAGCGTTGGGGTTTGGACAAAGCACTTGAGCCAAGTGTACGCTGCTCTTATAATCAAGTGTTTGGCTCCACAGGAGAAGTGTCATCAGTACTGGCCTGCAGAGAGATCCGCACGCTACCAGTACTTCGTCGTGGACCCCATGGCTGAATACAACATGCCGCAGTACATCCTACGGGAGTTTAAAGTCACAGACGCCAGAGTGAGTCGATCAGACGTGACCGCATGACTTCAGCTGTGCTGTGTCTTTAAATCACACTCTCATTCTCTCTCAGGATGGCCAGTCTAGGACGATCCGCCAGTTTCAGTTCACCGATTGGCCAGAACAAGGCGTGCCAAAGACAGGAGAGGGCTTTATTGATTTCATTGGCCAAGTCCACAAAACCAAGGAGCAGTTTGGTCAGGACGGACCAATTACTGTTCACTGCAGGTGAGAAGCAGAATGAAAGAGCGCAGCAGAGCATGTAGTGTGTGATTGTAGTAGCACTGGCTGATATATTGAATATTCAAAATGTTGTAAATCTATATTCAAAATGTCTCAGTCTAAGATTTTACTGACTGTATCCCAAAGCTGACTTTGTCTGGTCCCTGACAGTTTAAAGTGTAGGGTCCAGAACGATCCCCCCCCCCCCCCCCCCAAAATCACTTGGTAGCTGTAGATATACCGCAGTTCTCCTCTGCACTAGTGCTCTCTTGAGCATGCATATTCTAGCATCTCGGCTGTTCTTAGTCCTTCTACGCCCCTATTCTGCAGACCATCTCCCATCATAACGCCCCCTACCCTCCCTACTATACGAACGTAGCCAACTTCGGGCACGCTAACTCCGAACCGGCCCACTCGTATCGTAGTTAAACCCTGGGCCATAATGGCCTCCCTCCCCCCACGCTCGCTGGCTCCCAAGAATGCCTACTTTTTTCGTAAGAGATTGCAATGCGATGTAAACACGCCATCCCCAGTCAGGACCATTGATACCGCAGCGCTCCGACCTGTACACCCCAGACCCCACCACCGATTTGACTATTATGCATGCTGTTCTTTTGAAATTTCTATTAATGCCTCCAACACTCCACACGGCACAACAATGGCACTCAAAAATATAGTGTTACCCCCAAACTAAAATGGTCAAGGTTACACACAAAACAGCCCAAATGTTTTCACCGGCGTCCTGAGCAGCATAAAGACACTGAGAATGGAGTACTGCACTCAGGTATAGAAAATTCCGCGTTTTCCATCAATTAGCGATCTCTAATAAATTACCAATTTTCAATTATTCAAATCAGCAAACCGCTATTTTATTGTAAACTATTTTTTACATATTACAGTTTTACTATATTTTTGATCAGTTAATAAAGGCGGCTTTGGTGAACTGAAGAGACTTATTTGAAACAAATTTTATCGACCCCAAACATTTGACCTCTAGATGTTGTGTGTACAGTATGTGTGCTGAACTGCTGTCTGTCTCTCTCTGTCTCAGTGCTGGTGTGGGCAGAACAGGGGTCTTCATCACTTTAAGCATTGTTCTGGAGCGGATGAGGTATGAAGGGGTGGTGGACATGTTCCAGACCATAAAAACGCTCCGCACGCAGAGACCTGCCATGGTACAGACCGAGGTAAACCTGACACCCCAGCAATAGTTCACCTGTCGTCATTTCCTCCAAATCAGACTTTTCATTTTTAGGCAAAGCATTAGTTCAGGGTGTTTTAGTCATGCGTGTTTTAACTGTGTGTGCAGGACCAGTACCAGCTGTGCTACAGAGCAGCTCTGGAGTACCTTGGCAGCTTTGATCACTATGCAACGTAACCACTCCCAGAATGCCTCAGAACGGAGAGCCGCATTGTTCTGAGCATAATCATCTACCTATTACAGGCACCACTGTGGGGGACGAGAGAGAGAGAGAGAGAGAGAAACGGCAAATCAGAAGAGAGGAGAAATCACTGGAACTTCAGCGCAAACCTGTTCCTCTTCTGAAAACAGCAACAAACGCTTCCTTCTGGTCTCTAATGCTCAGCTCCTGTCTCTGTATTACCTTACTGCTTTATGATTACGATCGTTTCATTTTCATATCGATCAGCATCATCCACCATTGTTTTTATTATCATTATTATTATTGTATCATCATTACGATTGGTATATCAAATCATTACGATTGGTATATCAAATACAATATTTGTATCATTTATGCTGATCATTGCATATCTAAGGGGTTCTTTTTATTCTTATTTTTTTCTTATATTGTTATTATTCCTTTATAATTTTTTCGTATATATGTTCAGTTATTTTTAGCACGTGTGGACATGTATTTTCACATGACCCAGGTTACTAATACTATAAGAGGTGTACTCAGAGCTGCTGATGATTTCTTACTTTTTATCATTATTATATTTTAATGATCTACTTTTATTTGGTGGGAAAAGGGGAACTTTTATAAAATATACAATTAAAACAACCTTTTCACCTCCTGATACTTTATAAAACAGTATAATCAAGTATAAAAGAGATGAAACGCTTACACCTGAGTTAGTGAGCTTAATGAACCTGCCGTCGTTAAGGACACTGAATAAACCAATGAAAGGAGAGAACGCGTTCAGAGCCGTTCTGCTCTGAATAGCAGTAAACAGACACTTTCTGAAAACCCTCCATTCTCGAGTGAAAGAAAGACAAGAGAAATGGTGTTCCTGCTGCCACAGCAAAGTCTTTATCCCATGCCGGGTCAGCTGAGGTCAAAGGTCAGGCCTCGACCCGACAGACCTGCACACACACACATGTACAGCCGTCATGTACCTCCAGTAGATCCACGGCCATCCGTCATTCGCTCAGACCTGCAGCTGAAGTGGGGAAAGTCTGCGGCAGAAAACAGACTGCTGAGGCTGGGACTCTCCACGTGTGGTATTATTAACGGCCATCTGATAATTTCTCACTGTGGCTCGTAAAGACAAATCTCCCATAACGTCGCGACAGCATCATCAGACTGAAAATATGTCCATACTCAAGTGTTTCTTTCCTCCTATGGCCTGAGCACAAAGTAAGATGAAAAATGCGGACACGGGAAGAATTCATTTGACTTTGTGTTCGCATAGAGACAAAACAGCATTCAATCTGTTGTACAGGCGGTCTGTTTTCTATTTGTTAATAAAAAGGAGAGAAATATGTGTTAATAAAATGCTTCATTGGGTTTTGTACATGTTTATTGTGTGGATTTCGCTGCTGTATCCCGGTTCCTTCAGCACATGGGAACAGATGGCTGGTCCCTCTCCAGTGTGTTTGTGTCCTTGCCAGAAATCCAGAGCTGCGCAGCCAACGCTAGTCAGCCCACCGGCCATTGCGGTTTAATGTGAAGGCATGTGGACTGGATTCTCCCTGCTCTACATGATGCATTAGTTCGGGAACACCTGGAGACATTAGTCCTCCTCCAAAAATCTCAGCGACCGGACAGCAAAGTTTACTAATTCTTTTGGAAGCTAATTATCTCACTAATTAGGCACAAATTGTTCCTTTGGTCTGAGGTCAGAGATGTTGTTTCCCATTATAGATTAACAATTAACAAATAATTAAGCCTAATTACCAGTTTGCAGACAACGATCAATGTCTTTGTTTATTGCTGGAGATACACAGATAATTTAAGTGCACATTTTTAACAGGTGGTCTGAAAACCAACAATTTGTTCAAAGGTTAAAATAAAAAACAGCCCATAGTCATTTCAAATTTATTTTCGATATTAAAGATGCAAAATGTAATCAATTGCATAGAGGCATTACTGTATGTTTTTGCACAAGTAACATATATATTGAATTTATGTATTTATATCAGTTTTATAAATAATGTTTAGTATCTATATAATCATACATGACTCTACGATGATCTATGATATGGGATATACAGATAAGTCTATAGTTATATATTTATACAGTGTACCACATCTAAATGGTTGCATGTGGATTTAATGAGTCAGGTGAGATGTATAGAGTCAGATATATAATTTACAGTATACACAACTGTTTAGCCTACACGGATAATCAATATTGTATAATCTATATTATAAACAATGATAAGACTACATGATGCATACAGAGTTATCTATACAAATAATCTATATAACATTCATATACTATATACTCATACATGTGGTTCTGTATAATATTTGAAACATAAGCATGTTCAGACTATTTAATAAGTCGCCTTAAGGCTAAGTCTATGCTTTGTATATGATCTATATATAGGGTTACATTTTTATGTATAAAACATTCATAAACATCATAGGCCAGTAGGTACATCATGTCATCTTTGCAAGTTAAGTTTTTTTTTTAAATATGTAACTCTATATGAGATGCATGGAAAGGGTCCCATTAGGATGCATATATACAAATACAACTGATCTACATTATCTATAGCCTAATCAATATCTATAAGGTTATATATGTGCAATAAAAACATCATAAGACTTAAATGAAGTTTGTGTTACATTAATCCATTTTATTTGTTTATTTTATATCTTTATGACCCCATAATCCATATAGCCAATATAATATAGATTGATTTATGCAAAAATACCTAGGCTATATAATGTATTCCTTTCCTTCCTTTCCTTTCCTCTATGATTGTGCATCTATATCATATATGGCATGTGGAGCATGTGTAGATTATATATCTACAATCCATATCCTATGGCCTCATAAGGGTTCAAATGGAGAGAATTTTCCATACTATCTATATGGCCCCATAGGGTTCATGCGGACTGGAGTGAGTTGATTAGGAGTCGCGCGCAGGGGAACGCCTTCTTCCATCTTTGTAAACAGTGTGTGCGCATGCGCAGTTGCGCTGCTCTCTAATGGAGGACATGTCTGATCTGCAATCGTCTTTTTCTGCGTCGTTTCTCTGAGTTGCGCCCTCAACACCCGTCAGCTGCGCCCGCGGCACCCGTGAGTTAACTCCTCTCGTCCTCTCCTGACACGTATGATCGGATGTTTGTGTATGTGGAGGGATTTCATGCGTGTTTTAGTGTGTGAATGTCGTGTTTACAGTAGTTAGCCACCATGCTCGTCAAAGTTTGGAGCGACTCAATAATTAATGTAATAACACAGTTATACACTACAACACGCCGTTAATTACAGCGTGTGAATGGATATGAGCGTGTGTGTGTTGCGCTGAAGCGGTGTGTGTGTGTGTGTGTGTGTGTGTGTGACAGGAGTACGTTTGTGTTCATTTGAGCGCCTTTAGCCGTCAGCGTGTTTGTTGTTGTTGTCTCGCGGTGAGTTTGAGAGATTTCGCGGTCAAAACTTTCAGTGGTCCTGAGCAGAACCTCGTGATGAGATCATGACAGATGTATAAATATGATGCTTTTATCATTAAACACCCTGAATGGTCAGATATGATGTGTTTATCAGGCGAACGTCCGCTAGCATGCTAGTGTGAGTTTACAGGTGCTTCTACATTCATAATCTGAAACACTACGGTGGCTTAATGTTTTATTATATAGTGTGTGCTTGAATAAAATAGTGCAGTGAGTGTATTTCTGTATATAAAGTTGCATGTGGTTTATCATATAATGTTAATTTAATTAAAAGTGTATTATTGTCAGTAAAGTCAATGAGCATGTTGTCAGCTGTCACAAGTTATTTCATGTTTACATCAATATGAACGTGATCAGTGTCCTCTAATCAACTTTTTTCTTGGTGTTTACTGAATATTTGTATTTAGTTCAGGTTGGAATATTTATATTTTTCTGCCCTTATGATGTAAAAAATGTTTATAATTAAATGTAAGAAATGTATAATTATTTTATGAAAATTAATTATTATATGTTTTTTAGATTTTTAAGTAATAATTCAATATAGCTTTTTACTGTTTCCTTAAATAAGTGTTTATTTTTTATCTTTTTCTTGTTCTTGTTATGCAAATATTTTGAATCACTTTAAATGAGCAAGAATATGTGTTATAACTAAACCGGTCTTGCCTAGTAGTGGTGGTTTACATGTGGAGTTTACTAGTTGGTTAGGTGATGTGTTTGTTGCTGAAATCTTCATCTTCTGGTTTCTCTTACAGTCCAAGTGGCAGAATGGCTTCGGACTCGGTCTCTCAAAGCTCCCAGAGTCCTGCCACCAGGATCATGACCTTTCATCCCACAAAAGAGGAGTTCAAAGACTTCAACAGATACATTGCATATATGGAGTCGCAGGGGGCTCACAGAGCCGGGATGGCTAAGGTTAGTGTATAAAATGTATTCAGCTCAAACTGCTGTGAGAGGCTTTTTTTGGTTGTTGTGGATGATCATTGTAGGTTTGCATGGCTCACTGATGTGCTTGTTTGTCAGGTGGTGCCACCAAAGGACTGGAAGCCCCGGCGCACATACGATGACATTGATGATCTGGTGATTCCCGCACCGATTCAACAGGTGGTCACTGGCCAATCAGGTCTCTTCACTCAGTACAACATCCAGAAGAAGCCGATGACCGTCCGCGAGTTTCGCAAAACTGCCAACACAGACAAGTGAGCAGCAAAGGATTCTTTAAAGACTTCTTAATAAATATTCCTGGTGTTATTATGCAGGATTAATAAATGCTAATTATTTTAAGTAATACGAACATTCTCCACCTTTGGCGTGACTTTTTTGCTGATAAAACTACATTGCTATTCAGAAGTTTTGGGTCTGTTTTCGTTTAATAAAACAATACAGGAAAAACTAATATTTTATAATTTTATTATTACTTAAAATAAATGATTTTTATTGTGATATATTTAAACATTAATTTATTTCTGTGATGCAAAGCTGACTTTTCAGCATCATCACTCCAGTCTTCAATGTAACATGATCCTTCAGAAATAATTATATGCTGATTTGCTGCTTAAGAAGCATTTCTTATTATTATCAACGTTGGAAACAGGGGCCATTTTTGTGAAAATGGGCATACATTTTTTTTTTTTCAAGATTGTTTAATGAATAGAAAGTTCAAAAGAAACAGCAGCTACATTTATACCAGAAACCTTTTTTGTCAATATAATTTGTCATTCTGCATCCTGAAGTATTAATTTCTTTTAAAAGTGCTAATTCAAAAAAGTTCTGACCCCAAACTTTTGAATGGTAATGTAAGTCTGACTGAACAGAGAAGCATAATATTATCCAATAATATGCTAACCTACTTTTCTTGATGCATAAAAGTAAATCCATTGACATTATTGCTCATTGTATATTCTTTTTCACTCTGAGATACATGAAGTTGATGCATGACTGTCACCATAATAAAAAGGTTCTCTAACTCGACTGCAGGTTCTGTAATCCCAGATATGCTGATTTTGATGAACTAGAGAGGAAATATTGGAAGAATTTAACATTCAATCCACCTCTATATGGGGCAGATATCAGTGGAACCCTCTACGATACAGTGAGTAATCTGCCCTTTTATATTCATGGAATATTTTTTACTATTATGTTTCAGTTAATAGTGCTATACAGTGATTACAGATATATATGTGACTGTATACAGGACGTGACGGAGTGGAATATTGGCCATCTGAACACTATTTTGGACACGGTGGAGAGAGAGAGTGGAATCACAATCAAAGGAGTCAACACTCCATATCTTTATTTCGGGATGTGGAAGAGCACGTTCGCCTGGCACACAGAGGACATGGATCTCTACAGCATCAACTACCTTCACTTTGGAGAACCCAAGTCCTGGTAATGTCACAACTAAATCTTGTTTTTGGTCAGCATTTTCATTGTTATTATTATAGTTTATTTTGAAGTATATTTTGCTATTCTCAGTTCATTTGATCAGTTCATTGAGTCATTACTAGTGGTCGACCGATATGTGGTTTTTGACGGCCGATGCCGATATCTTGGAAAGCAGGGTGGCCAATGGCCGATATAATTTTATTTATTATAATTAATATTTAAGAAATTTGAAATCAATTGAAAATGGATATTAAAAAATAAATGTGAACTTTACATGAATATGACAGTGGGTAAATGTATAAAGCGCAGCATAATTTGAAATCAGGAGTTTACGATCGCGTGTCTTCAGTGAGGCTGAACTCTCC
Organism: Sinocyclocheilus anophthalmus; assembly: GCA_018155175.1. NCBI lineage: Eukaryota > Metazoa > Chordata > Actinopteri > Cypriniformes > Cyprinidae > Sinocyclocheilus > Sinocyclocheilus anophthalmus. The sequence continues at coordinate 160,167 of JADLZN010007769.1, read as the reverse complement.
ACCTGTCAGTATTCAATTCACACGGACCGACCGTCACGCAGAGAACACGCGTTCATGCAGGTCACATGCACACTTCACAAGATCTCACAGCTGGATTCGACTAAGTTTGCAAGGTTTGTGAAATTAAATGTTCATTATTCATTCAAAGATTTGTTTAAATGACAGAAATGCGTATTTGCTGAATGCTGACGGCAAACGAGAAAGTATTACAATGTTTGCCTTTCTATTACTAATAATATAATACTTTGTATACATTTTAATTTCCTTTCTATCTGATTATGAGGCAGACTTCTATCCGTATTAGACAGAACTGTTAACGACGACGGCGAACAAGAGGAAGAATGTGAGCACTGTGTGTTCAGGCACAGCCGTTCTCAGCACCGTCAAAATAAAAGTCCCACCTCGAAAGCATCGGACGAGATTTGAAAAATGCGATATATCGGTCGACCACTAGTCATTACATTGATTCAAACCAGGATCTGAGACTTTTTGGCAGTTTCATTTAAAAACAAGCTCATTTGTTCATATTCACTACCATTCAAGGTTTTGTTTTTTTGTTTTTAAAGAAATTACTATATTCAGCAAGGATGCATTACATTTATCAAAAATGACAGTAGACATCTATAATGTTATAAAATATTTCTATGTGAACTTTCTATGCATCAAAGAATCCTGAAAAATGTATCACTGTTTTCACAAAAATATTAAGCTGCACAACTTTTTTCAACATTAATAATCAGAAATGTTTGTTGAGCAACAAATCCGCATATTAGAATGATTTCTAAAGAATCGTGTGACACTGAAGACTGGAGTATTGATGCTGAAAATTAAGCTTTGATCACAGGAATAAATTACAATTCAAATATATTGAAATAGAAAACAGTTATTTTAAGTGTAATCATATATCGATCAAATAAATGCAGCATTGGTGAGAGGTAAAAAAAGCTAAACTGACCTAATACTATTCTACTGTCCTAAAGAGATTTAAAGCATTAATGACTTGGTCTTGAATTGGAAAACGGGCCTCTTATACAGGTACATGTGCCTCCAGAACATGGGAAGCGATTAGAGCGTCTTGCTAAAGGTACAGTGGTCTTCTGAAAACATGTCATTAGTTCCTGTTCCTCTTCAGCTGCTCATTAATTAACTCAGTACTCTTTTAATTTTCATTCATGCAGGATTTTTCCCCGGAAGTGCCCAAAGTTGTGAAGCCTTCCTGCGACACAAAATGACTTTAATTTCACCATCTATTCTGAGGAAGTATGGGATACCCTTTGAGAAGGTCAGATGCTTGATTTTTATTATCTTATCTTGTCATGCCTGATTTTATCTCACGATTTGTCTTCTTTCTACTCTATTCATCAGGTCACACAGGAAGCAGGCCAGTTCATTGTGACCTTCCCGTATGGATATCACGCTGGGTTTAACCATGGCTTCAACTGTGCAGAATCCACCAACTTCGCCACCCAGCGCTGGATCAATTATGGAAAGCTGGCGACATTAGTATGATATTTTGCATACATCGCGTTCCCTCAGTTTTTAGTTCATTTTTGGAGTACAAGTATGAGTGCAAGTATGGTACCGCAGGTATGTTTTTGTGTGTTGATGTGCGTCTCTTTCTCAGTGTTCCTGCCGGAAGGACATGGTGAAGATATCCATGGATGTGTTTGTGCGCAAGTTCCAGCCGGAACGCTATAAACTTTGGAAAGCAGGAAAGGACAATGCGCCCATCGACCACTCAAAGTCCACGCCAGAGGCAGCAGAGTTCCTGACAGATGGAAAGACCGAGAATGAGACAGGAGAGCTCAGCGATAGCAGCAAAGCAGAAACACAGGAGAAGAGAGGAGAAGCAGAGGCTGGAGAGGAGCAGAAAGCAAACACGGACGGTGGAGAGGACGACAAGACTGAAATGTTGAAAAGTGAAACAGATGGTGCAAAGGAGAAAGTAGAAGCAGAGAAAGGAGGTCCGGAGGTAGAGGAGAAGAAGCCTGTTAGTGATGAAGAACCAAGCAGCACCTCCGAGCAGATCAACAGGTGTGTAAAAAGAAAATATGTGGCCATTTCCGCAGTCTCCATCTCAGATGCTGATAGGAGTTTGCTTTGCTTTTAGTCTGTGGTTCATTTGCTGACACAGTGCATTATGAATGTGAAGTGCTCAAGTACTCATTCACATAATTCCAAAAATTTTTTGGCTATTACATGTTACTATACAAATCTAACCACTGCAAAACTTTATGGACATAGAAGGAGCTTTTCTTCAGGGGGAAAAAAACATTGTCAACTACACACAGAAACCCAAAGGTCTTCATTTATTGTTCCGTTTTATTTTATGGATCCTGATGACGATTATTAACATCTCAAGATCAGTCTTTTTAATTTTTTAGTGGCTATGTGAATGTATTTGTACAGCACTATTCACGTTATGCTGTATTGTGTGTGTATCGTGACAGCTGAGGGGTGTTGTTAGGTATGGCATGCAGCAAAGTGACGTACAATACAATGTGACGTCAAGTGCCTTATTCTTTTTATATAATGGTTACAACACAATAAAACATATTAAGAACACAAATTTTCATGAAGCATTATTATATGAAGCAGTGTTGTTTTAACTAAGACTAAAACTATTAAAAAATGTTTCAGTTCTTTGCAGTAGAGCTTAAATAAAACATTGCAAGTGAAAAGAAACTTGGACGAATGTTAGAAATGTTGCATTGGCAACTAACTTATTACTTAATTGCTAAAACTGAAATAAAAATTAAAAGCTAAATAGAAATATAAAAAAAACTAAGTAAAAAAAAGACAAATGCACATAACCAAATAAAACTTGAACCAAATGAAATTTGTATGAAAGATGAAAATATAAAAATAAAAGCTTTTTCAAAATATTATTATTAAAGATATGCTAAAAGATATAGTAATTGGCTAGAATACTACACTTCTAAAACTAGTTTAATTGAAAATGTAAAACATGCATTTTGCCTTTCAGTAAATACTTACCGACAGTACGTATACTATAAACATGCACTTTAATTTTTACGGTATAACACAATTTGTCGCATTTCTGCTGAGGGCTACATCTTATGCTTTAGAGAGCACAGTGGTGATGGTTCATGATGGTTCATGAAAAACAAAAGGTGTTTTTTTTAATCCTGTGATTTCCCTTCTCTTCATACAGTAGCACTCCAAAGCAGAATGTGGGGCAGAAACGGCTCAGACCCAGCCCTGACGACAATCAAGTAAAGGTAGAAAAAGAGGAGGAAGTTGAGAAGAAGAAAGCCAAACTCAGCCAGACTGAGACAGATGACAAGAATGAACAATCCATCTCCGATGACCCAGGTAGAGCCTCATATACAGCAAATGATACAGCAGTGATGCTGTAATAAAAAGGCTAAAACAACCAATGTGTATTTCTGCAGGTTATGCACAAGCTAAGGAGACGATGGAGACAGACACGCCCCCTCCACAACAGCAAGAGAATCAAGCCCCTCCCTACATGGAGGTGGAGCTCTCGCCATCAAACCCCACCTCCAGCAGTGATATCACAGCGCAGCAAAGAGATGATGTCACTCCCTCTGAACCCAACGACGTCACCTCATCCTCACAATCCACAAACAGCATCGCTGATGATGAGGCTCAGAGCATTGATGTCACCTCTCAGTCCGAACACGTCACACAAAGCTGTGATGTCCAAAGCAAGCCCGATGACATCACTCCAAACGGTGACCTCACTGATGCGCAGCAGAGTGACATCATGGCCCATTCGTGTTCCAGTGACATCCCTGCCACTGACGTCACGCCTCTCATATTTGTAACCAGCAGTATCTCCTCTCTACATGGCATTTACTCCGCCCACACCTGTGATGTCTCTGCTGAACCCAGCGACAGCACTATAGATACCATCATCCCTAGTCCAAGTGAGCCTGGCATTAACTCCTCCCATACCTATGATGTCCAACCAGAACCCAACGACATCGCGGTCAGCCCTAAACACGAACCTGGCATTAACTCCGCCCACACCTGTGATGCCACCACAGAACCCAGTGACATCACCATCAGCGCTGAACATGAACCCAGTATTAGCTCCGCCCACAGCTGTGAGGTCCAACCAGAACCCAGTGACAGCACCATCAGTGCTGAAAAAGAACCCAGCGTTAACTCCGCCCACAGCTGTGATGCCCAACCAGAACCCACCGACATCACCATCAAATCTGAACATGAACCCAGCATTGGCTCCGCCCACAGCTGTGAGGTCCAACCAGAACCCAGTGACAGCACCATCAGTGCTGAAAAAGAACCCAGCGTTAACTCCGCCCACAGCTGTGATGCCCAACCAGAACCCACCGACATCACCATCAAATCTGAACATGAACCCAGCATTGGCTCCGCCCACAGCTGTGAGGTCCAACCAGAACCCAGTGACAGCACCATCAGTGCTGAAAAAGAACCCAGCGTTAACTCCGCCCACAGCTGTGATGCCCAACCAGAACCCACCGACATCACCATCAAAGCTGAAAATGAACCCAATATTAGCTCCGCCCACAGCTGTGATGTCCAGCCAGAACTGAGCAACATCATCGACCCTAAACACGAACCCAGAGTTAACTCCGCCCACACCTGTGATGCCCAACCAGAACCTACCAACATCACTGTCAGTGAACACGAATCCAGCATTAGCTCCGCCCACAGCTATGATGTCCAACCAAAACTCAGCAGCATCATCGTCGACCCTAAACACAAACCCAGTGTTAACTCCGCCCACACCTGCGACATCACCATCAGCCCTAAACATGAACCCAGCGTTAGCTCCGCCCAGAGCTGTGATGTCCAACCAGAACTCGGCAACATCACCAGCAGCCCTAAACCTGAACTCGGCATTAGCTCCGCCCACACCTGGGATGTCACCACAGATCCCAGCGGCATCACTGTCCACCCTGAACACGAACCCAGGATTAACTCCGCCCTCACATATGATGTCATCACTGAACCCAGCAACATCAGCGTCGGCCCTAAACACAAACCTAGTGTTAACTCCGCCCACACGTATGATGTCATCACCGAACCCAGCAGCAGCGCCATCAACCTTAAGCTGGGCGAGTCGCGGTGCAGCTCTGCGTCAGCGGGCTGCAGTCAGGTGTGTCCCCCTGCAGTCCAGCACATCTTCCAGAGAAAGCTGAGCCCCTGCGGAGGTGCTACAGGTCCACAGCTACGCTAAAGGAGGATTACGCGTATCGAGCGGCGATTCTTTTTTTAATTTTTTTTTTTTTTTTTTTAATTTTGGCACGAGAGAGACCGAGACAGCGACTCTGATACCGACTCTCAAGAGGACAGTAAGGTGCGTATGTGCCATCTGACTCTGTTGTTTAAGCACCTGATTCACTAAAGGAATGGAGTGCTGCAGGAATGACGTTCATTTGTAGAACAACCTCTAAGTTTGCATCAACCTGGTTCACTTGACAAAACCTTAATAATATGTTTCCACTGACTTTTGGAAAGTAAGCTGTCACCAAGAAAAGTTTATGATCCTTATGTTTTGTTCATCTTGATAATCGTCACAAATAAACACAATTTTAATGAAATTCGAAGCCTAAATACAGTCACCGAAGTTAAAAAGCTAAAGTTTGGCTATAACACAGTACACCATAGTTGCATGACTTCAATGCCACCATCAGTAAGCTTCCATCAGTGCTTTAATTAAAAAGTATTTTCCTTGAAAGTTTTAGTTTGAATAGTTTGCAAGAGCGTGATTAGACTGTAAAAGCCACTAGTGAGTAGATGAGTTTAGTTTATTTCCCCGACAGCCTTTGTAATCCCATTTAGCCACTTAGTATCAATTAGGCCTATATTTTTTAAGACAAGTAAAAGCTTTAAAATTCACCAGGGTGTATTGATGTGTTTTATGTTGTAGAATAAAATGTGAAAACATCTTGAGCTTATGTTCACCACAGACCTTATTTCACCCATTCCAAAAACCATGTATACCCATTGCGTGGAACAGGAAGGTTTAGGACTCCATTCTGCAACCACTCTTTAATGACAAATGTCAGCATTGTAAAATAAATTTACAACAATTAGTTCCTGACATATTTCTCCTTGAATGCATGTGCTTTAGATTGTGGAGGATTCAGTAGACACCCTCATGCTAGCAAACTATGCTGTTACTGTGCAGCATCACTTTACTGCCAGTCCCAGATATTTAAATTGATAAAATTACACTCAACTGCATCTCGTGTCTGGATATATGCCCGCTTACAGCGCTCTTCATCATCTGATGAATAACTCCTGCCATCAATTAATGACATGCATGAATATCCCTCTTAATAAAAGTTTGGGCACCACCTGCTTTCCACGAGCAGTAGAAGAGTGATGTTAATCGCTCCAGGCAATATAATAATATACTAAACCTAATTTACTCCAAAAAGAAAGTGCTGAAAAGAATGACAATAACTCGATGTAAATACTCAACAATAACAGCAATAGTAAATGCACTTCTGTGCATTTAGCTTTGAAATTGTGAGTAGATTTGCAAAGCAAAAATGTTCTGAATGCATTTACACATTTTATTTATTTACCCCCCCCCCTCCCATTTTCATTGGGTATTTCTATCACATCACAAACCAAATGCAGTTCCATCATGAATCACTAGGGGTTTGCGAGCTCTTGTTTGGGAAACCCTGTTGTATTGTGTGTGTGTGTGTGGGCTGTGTGTAATAAAGGTGAGTTTGTGTGTCTGCAGAAAGAAGCTGAACACCCAGGGAACTCAGCACAGATTCCCCAGATCCCGGCACCTCCTATGATAAAAGGACAGAATCAGTGAGAAGGTCAGTTGTGGCAGGTTTATGTTAACTAAAAACTAAAATCATTAAAACTCATAATTGAATAAAGCTGAAAAAAAAATAGAAATATTGATGAAAAACTTCACAACAAAATTTACCCCCCCCCCCACACCCCCACGACAGGCCACTCTCCCCACCCCCCCCCCCCCCCCCCCCCTTACCCCCCCCCCCCCCCCCCCCGTCAAACTAAATTAAACTAAAACTGAAAATATAAAAATGAAAGCTAATTAAAAATATTAATATATACAAAAATAGCATTTATATAATGCTAAGTTAACACTGATGTGTGATCTGTCATTAGTGCAATGGACCACTTTTCAGATCAATGCACTGCCTACATATGTCCAAACTTCTGCTTTATAATTGGTATATAATATATATTTGTATGTGCGCCCCACATCATTTTTTTCACAGAATATTCATTGTAGTCTAAAATATGTCAGAAGTGCGTAATTTCTGCGCACTAGCGCCACCAAACAGAATGACAAATGTTTGCACAATGTGCAAAATGTCAGTCCTGCCCTAAAGTCAATGCAATTTGTTTAATTGTTGTTGCAATGTTGGGTTACTCAAACAGAGCAATGATGAAATGTTCCACACAGTCACAGTGTTGGACTCTTCAGGAAGTTGCCATATGAATGCTTTATTCAGTTGCCAGCCACTGCGCATTTAACTGAAAATGTAACGTAAATCACATTGCAAAAGTGTCTTCTGAATGAAGGATGATGTAATGTGATGGATTGTATGTGCATGTGCAGAGCTGCAGGATCAGGCTGCGTCAGAGGAGGACGGGCTGGACGGGGAGGCCTGGGCGCGACCTTTGGCCCAGCTGTGGCAGAACAGACTGTATAATCCAGAAAGAGAGAGAGAGTACAACAGAGAGATGGGTCTGCGGCCTCCATACTGCGCTGTGTGCGCACTCTTCCAGGCACATCAGCGGGTATGCCGGCCTGGTTCAGAGATCTGTGTTTATCTGTTTCCTGTCACTGAGTATATCAAGTGTCTGACACTTCCTGTGCTTTCCTGTACGACGTCCTGTGTATGTGTTTGTGTTCAGTCTGAAGGGGCCGAGAGCGAGCTGGCCGTGGTGCTGCCCGGGGGTCAGATGAGGACCAAGCCTCTGATTCCAGAGAGATGTTTCACCACCACCACTGAGGACAGCGCAGACGTCCAGCCGTCCACACCTCACCTGGAGGAGGACGGCACCAGTCTGCTCATCAGCTGCTCCCTGTGCAGTGTCCGTGTGCACACTAGTGAGTACTGACCTGACAACCCGGACTATCACAATACTGGTTTTTCCCCTCATCGACTAGCTGTTTGTGGTGCCTGATCAAAAAGGGAGTTCATATGTTCATTTCATCGTTAGGTATAGAATTATATTCTGTTCTTTTTAACTTTGTTCATCAAAGAATCCTGGGGGGAAAAATGTATCACAGTTTCCACAAAAAATATGAACAGCACAACGCAAACATGAAAAAATAAGATGTTTCAGCAATCAGCATATTAGAATGATTCTGAGGGATCATGTGACACTGAAGACTGGAGTAATGATGCTGAAAATTCAGATTTGCCATCACAGGAAAAAATTACATTTTTAAGTATTAAAATTTTAAACGGTTATTTTAAATTGTAATAATTCAAATTTTTTGCTGGTTTTACATTTATCAAATAAATGTAGTATTGGTGAGCATACAAGACTTTTAAAAATCACGGTAGTGTAGTTTGTCTGGTTATAACATGGACTAGAATGTATTATCTTTCCATTATGATGCCTTAAATTAAGCTTTTTTTAAATAAGAAAATATGCTATTAGGGAACAAGTGTCCTGCATGAATGTAAACTCCTTCACTACAAGATGCACCCACGATGATGCTGAGGACAAATAAGGAATTTCATCATAGTTTCCAACACATTTTGCCAGTAAAGGGTGTGTTTGAATAATCCGAGGTCTGTTTAATTCACTCTGTTTGTTCTAGGTTGTTACGGTGTGGCTCCAGCGAGAGTCTCCAAAGACTGGAAATGTGCCCGCTGTAAAGCCAACGCCCTCACCGAGGTACAGCCTAAACCTGACATAGAGTGGCCCAAAAATACATTTGGACACTTACAGAAATAGTTCACCCAGAAATTCTGTACTCATTTACTCACTCGCATGTAAGAAATCTGTATGCTTTCTTTGACATTTCCACCTGTTGGATTTTTTGCTTTTCCATACAATGAAAGCAGACAGTGTTTAGCTTGAACAGTGTATTTTTCTTTCAAATTAATTGAGACTTTAAATTTTCTTGATGTTTCTTGTTTCTGCTTTAAGTCTGGCTTAAGTGTCCAAATAATTTTGGGCTACTGTGCACCTGCTTTAAACACATAGTGGTCTTTCATCTCTTGGTTCATTGATGTAGTAGGATGTATTGTAAATGGATGATGTTTGAATCTTTGATTCTTGACAGAGTTGCTGTCTGTGTTCGTTGAGAGGTGGAGCATTGCACAGAGCCAATAATGGCAAGTAAGTAAAATGAAAGTCCACTAGAGGGCAGAACTGATGTCCCGTGAAACACACGGACCCCTGACCTAGAAGTTACCCAGATCTCGAATTGTTAGAAGTGTTTTTGTGGATTTTGTGTGCTTTAGACAAACCAGGACCTTTTGTTTTCATGTAATCTCACTTATTACACAATTCTAGTTTGAGATCACAGGAATCATTCATTGTCTTGCGCAAGGTTCATAAAATCTCTCAAGAATGTACCTCCCAAAACTGTCATTAGGATTGCTCAGGTAACACATGAATTAAGTTAAAGAAATTAAACATATGGTTACGACTGTATACAACAGCACCAAAAAAAACAGTGAGAATAAAAAAAAAAAAAATATTATATATATATATATATATTTCTCAGCACAGAGAAAAAATTAGGGGGCAGTCACACTGGTAATTATAGGAACTAGCCAACATGAGGTGTCCACGAGAGCTAAACTTTACCCTAGGACCAAAGTCGCAAGTAAACAAGTGGAGGATGAAGAAGGCTGGACTTCGAAATCGTGTCCAACTGTCTCTGGTTCAATGTTTTTTGGAGTTAGTTTGTGACGTAAATATTTTATATATATAATTATATATATTATATAAAATGGAAGGTGCGGTGATACGACCAATCAAGTTACGTAGTCACTGGTAGTTCTGTTGTGTGGGGTAGACCTACTCTCAAGCAAGAGCTAATTTAGTTCCCCCTTTAAAGGCTTTTCTAAAACTAAAATCATTTTCAGTTCCTGTGGTGCAAACACATCAAAAAGCAGTTATTTCTGTCAATAGTTATATGAGCTATTAAATGTTCCTCCGGTGCCAAACCCCCTATGATAATTACAAAAAGACTCAAAGGTAAAACAACAAATTACAGTAATTCAGGAAGGAAACGTATTTTATTGTCATGAAAACAATGTTCCATTGTAAAAATGTAAGTGGTCCTAAAAATTCTATTTTCCTAAATGTAATATATAATTACATAATTATTTTTATGTTTTGATTCAACAGTGAAATGTGATCTTGAGAGGTTTTGTGAGATTCATCCTGCTATTTTCTTTGGGACGAGATAATGTTGTATACTTAGCAAAAATCATCATCCCAGGTTCCTAACGTGTCTCTGTGTGCAGATGGGTTCACGTCCTGTGTGCAGTGGCAGTGCTGGAAGCTCGCTTTGTGAACATTGCTGAACGATCGCCCGTGGATCTCAGCGGCATTCCCTTACAGAGATTCAAGCTGGTGAGTTTCTGTTCCCTTCTCTAGAAAACATGCAGCGTGCAAACTGGGCATCCTTTCAAACTGCAACATTTCACTTCTCTGAGATGTGGCTTCACACCAAACCTCCATTAATCAACAGCTCGATGTGTTGTAAATCATGTTGTACATCGTTTGTGTAACAGAACAACACGTTTGACTGCAGATTGTAACTGCAGGATGTTGAAGTGCTTTGGTGTAAGCAGTCACAGTGTTATTTATATCTGCACTCTGGGCCCTTTCCTCCTGTCCCACTTCCTCTAACCTCCTCGTCTTCCTGTGAGCTAATCTCCCTCGTATGTGCTTACAGAAATGCTACTACTGCAAACGGCGGATGAAGAAAACATTGGGCTGTTGTGTGCAGTGTTCTCACGGTCGCTGCCCCACCTCATATCACCCGACCTGCGCACAGGCCGCCGGCGTCATCATGCACCCGGACGACTGGCCCTTCGTCGTCTATGTCACTTGTTGCCGCCACAAAGGGCCGGTGCAATCGGAGGTATTGCGCTCTGAAACACTGAGACTGTGCACTGTAACATGTGACTGCACTGTAAGGTGGCTGCTACAGGTGGCTCTACAAGTTGACCCAATAGTCTCGTCCTGTTTCCTCTTCATCCTTTTTTTAAGTGTTTTTAAGTATTCAAATAGAACAGAATATGTATAACTTTTTCTTTCTCCAAACCATTATTAAAAATAATAAATTTAAGACAGTGGCCATTTGCATAATGTGCACTCAGACTCGCCACCATTGCTCAAATATAAATAGTCCGGTATCTCTATCTGTGTTCATTTACCCAGTTGTAAGTGGCCCCTTGATCTCATGATCACAGTTTCTGCTTTTTCTTGATTTATTAAGCATAATTGTTTGCAGTATTTACCCACTGGTTAATGACCGTGAAAATGTTTCATTTTAATTTGGCATTTGCGTTATCTTGAATTGATAACAAGCATCCATAAGCTTTCATGGTTGCAGTTGCCAGATGTCAACAGTTTTTTTTTTTAATCCCTCATTCACAGCTTTTCGTTTAAACTGATACATTTTCTGCTCAGTGTTTTGCTTAATCTTTCCAACCTGGAAACCATGCACACACATTCTCTCTACAATGCAAAATATGATATGAGCTGAAAACACCAGTAAACTTGTACAATGGAGTTTTGCAATCTCTTTTGAGATATTCTGCTCAAATAAAAATGTAATACAGCAGACTAGCAAGTCGGTTGTGCAGCCTAAATTGACCCCATAAGCAAAGCCTGCCAAGTTTGACATGCTTCTTGATTGTGTATGTGAAAGTGCATTCAATTGATGAAATGAACAAATGACAGGATAATAATACATTTTTTGTTCAAAATAATCATGGCTGTTTAACAATTATTGTGCATCCCTTTTGTGAACTGCCATCATATTTGTTGCTGCTTTGAGTGATCTCTCTCTTTCTCCTCTGCAGCGTAATAAAGCAGGCATGAGAGAGCTCAGCGTGGGTCAGAAGGTCATCTGCAAGAACAAAAATGGACGCTACTACCAGTGTGAAGTCATACAGCTGACAAAAGAGACATTTTATGAGGTCAACTTTGACGATGGCTCCTTCAGTGATAACCTTTTCCCAGAGGACATTGTGGTAAGATGTGAGATCTGATCTATTCTCTACAGCAGTTTAGGAAATTAAGAAGTAGATTATCTAATTATCAATGGCATGGAAAACCTAGAAGTAACAGGGAATTTTGGGAAAGTTGTGAAGTTTCATATTTTTGTGGAAACCATGACATAGTTTTTCAGTATTCTTTGATGAATAGAAAGTTCAAAAGAACACCATTTACTTGAAACAAAAATCTTTTGTAACATTATAAATGAATTTACTGTCACTTTTGATACATTTAATGCACCCTTGATGAATAAAAATATTAATTTCTTCCACAAACGCACCCTAACGCACCCAAACCACTTTTGAAGGGTAGTGTATGATTGGCTCCAAAATACTGTATATTTAAAAGCTGTATTTTATAAATAATGTATTTTGCGTGGTTTGGTGTAGAACCGAGACTGCGCTCAGCTTGGTCCTCCACCGCAGGGGGAAGTGGTTCAGGTCAGATGGACAGACGGTCTTGTCTATGGAGCCAAATTCGTGGCAGCCCATGTCATTCAGATGTACCAGGTAAATGTCTAAGAGAAGAGTTCCAGCGGTTCAGTCTGCGTTTAGCCATTTAGTAAACCACTGCTTCTCTTCAGGTGGAGTTCGAGGACGGATCGCAGCTGACTGCTAAGAGAGATGACGTCTACACCCTAGACGAAGAGCTGCCCAAGAGAGTCAAATCTCGTCTGGTGAGCTCATATGTTAGAGACATTGCCATCTTTTCATCTCCGCTCTCTTTCAAATCTAAATACCCATAAAACACCTCGACTTACAAACTTATCTTCCAAGTGAGCGTAGTTGTTGAGCTTGTCAAGTACAATTAATAATTCAATATTTTCTACATATAGAGTGGTCCAGAAGTAAAAAATCATTCATTTTCTCCATGGGGAAAATTATTTTTAAAGATAACTTGTATTAACTATCACATTCCTGCTGTGAGCTATGTGGTTGTTTCTCGATGGTGTATGCTTTTGGTGAGGCCATCAGTCCACATTATTGCAACGTAATATTAAAATAATCATGGTTAACAGTTGAATTTATGGTGAAAAACTACATTACCCATGATACTGTACAGAAAATTCCACCAATCAAGTAACACAGGACCAAATATAACATTACTTAACTTTTTGTGTACCCCTACTACAGTATATGTGTGCGATAAACTTAAAATATATCGTTCTATAGTTGGCAACCATTTTAAATGAATGTTTTACATCATGCTTCTTCGTTTTTACTTTGACTTCAGTTCCTTGCATTGTTTCATGGGATCTGTAGTTCTTCACCTCATTTAAAGCCGGTACAGCATCGACGATATCAGGAGATTTTCTACTTTTATTATTTGGTCTGTTATTAGCTCTCTTCCATCTACACTTTGTGCCTTGAAACACATGTTTAATGTTGTGACTCTGGTTGCGGCGTCATGTGGGAGACTTTACCAAGCCACACCTCTGGTATTAATTTTACGCTGAAACGCCGTGAATTACGTACACCTGGTGTCCATATCTGGGCCAGAAGAATTTACCGTGGGTGGCCACTAATGCGCTCTGTTGATTTTTGCATGTGTGTGATTCAGTCTAAGGCATCAGACATGCGTTTTGATGGCATGTTTGGAGAGAAGAAGGTCCAGGAGAGCAAGAGACAGAGAGTGATCAACTCCAGGTACAGAGGTGACTACATCGAACCCGTCATCTACCGAGCCATCATGGAGTAGCCAGCGATGACCCAGCCTTCACCCGAAACCACCAGCACTCATCCAGAGTCTCCAGCACACCCTGCCAATGTCAGTAGCGTTCAGTTCGCAGGGGTCGGACACTTGGATGGGTTTGATCGCTCCTCAGTGGACTATTACTAGCCCTCAGTCGACCATTTATTCTGATATATGGGTCTAGAGTCGAGGCAGGGTGTTTCACAGTGTCTTTCTCAGAGAATGCAGCTTTGTCAATTGGGTGTCACGCCCTTTTAACCTCAGCGCTGTGAAACTGTGCCACAAACACTCTAGAAACACATCAGCATGAACATCAGGTTCATGGAGTCGCTCTAAATTACATTCATTTGATACAGAATATTTGTAATCTCCATTTCATAAAATATATCTACTTTTATCAAATTGCATTAATTTATTTGACTTTAATTGAGGGTGCTGTTTCTACCCATATTTTACCGAACGGAGGTGCCATTGCCATTTTATGGATGCGGATCTCCTTTTTTTGTTTTTTTCAGAATCTACGTGTGTAAATTGCGCAGTGACGATCGCTTTTTACATTTTATTTTTTTTTTTTTTTTTTTTTTTTTTTGGAAAATAATGAATTCGCGGGTCTTTGAGTCGTTTTTTTTACAAGCCTATTTATTACTGGTGCAATATGAGTTCCAGTGCTGTCGAAGTTCGACACCGATAGGTGTGTTCTGTGTTTGGAAAGAGGATCGCGTAGATACTGAAATGCCAAGAATCTCACTTTCACAGCTGTTCAAGCCCTGCCTTGCGCTCTGGTTCAATACACTTTCATTCAGACGTTTCTATTAATGTAGTTTCGTACTGCTGTCGACATTTTATCAGAAGCCCCACGGATTTAATAAGCTATTTTTGCACTTCTCAGCTGTACTTTTATGATCTGTCATCTTTGTCCTTGAAGTAGCCAAGCTCTAGAGACCGAAATGCACTTCTGAAAGCTGAGAAGGCCGTTGTTTGGACTGTCTAGTCGACAGCATTTGAAGAAAGTTAAGGTTGTTGCAGTCCTTCAGTTGTTCAATAGATAGATAGATAGGGCTAATCTTCACTATAAAAAAAAAGAAAATTATAAAAGATTTTTTTCTATCAAGAAGCCTATTTTATTGCTTTGTTTTATAATACATGTTTAATGTTCATATACTGTGAGATAGAGTTGTATGTAGTTAATTTAAGAAATCTTGAGCTTTCGGCACGTTTCTTCTGCCTCTCGTGTTGCTTTCAAACTTGAGCCTCGTTCTCACTGCACTTCTGAATGCAGAGGCTCTAGGACTTCCATACATGTATTTTGTAAAACTCATTAATGTGCATCAGTAAAAGATGTGAGCTGATGTGTTTCTTATACTGGGGTGTCTTTTTTCATTCATATTCAACATTTACTGCATTAAACAGCAAGTAACTAGATTTACTGATTTAAATGTATGGCATTTTATTTCACTGTTAATGTTTCAATAATATTTTAATCTTCTGGATAATAAGACCACAGAGCAGTGTTGTGGTTACCACCAGCATACCAAAGCCAGCACAATGGAAAATGTTGATTTTTTTTACAGTATTTCTTCATAATAATCATACTAATGTATTGGTAATAAATAAAAAGTCATGGGTCATGTTGCACCCAACCATGATTTAAAAAATAATTCTGAACAAATCAAAAATAATAATCATAATAACTACAAAATTTCAAAAAACAGGCTTCGTACTTAATCTTAATATACCTATATTAAATATATGTGTTAAAAAGCAAGTGCCTAATTTTTAGAGCGAAAAAAGCAAACCGTTTCCGCAATATATGTACGTAAGCAGACCTATGTGATTGAGACATACCCCCTCACCCTTTTTTTTATTCAAACCCATCTTAGATAGAATGTTGCCCGATCAAGCGCGCTCAAAATTTTTGTATCAATTCTGTGAAAACAAAATCACACTTTATGATCGTACATTAAAACCGGTACCTACGCTTTTTTTTTCCGCCCTCCGCACCACAGGTGTCAAACAACCAGTCACACATCACAAAGTACGATGGCCGCACCACGCACATAATTTATGACACGTGTTGGTGGAGCGAAGTGTGTTCGTTCACTACACTGTTTATATTACCTCATTGGCCCCACTGATAAAATTAGGCAAATACAGAGTTCTACACCTAAATTGGTCTTTATGGGCTTTCGTGCGCAAAGTATTACAGGACGTGTTCACGGGGAAAATACAACACAAGTACTTTTTGCAAAAATCCCTAAACAAGCAGTGTCCGTGGAGGACCGGACCGCTTTCTACGCGGCACAGGATTAATTATTGGTGTTTTTTTTTTGCTGTCAGCAGACAATGATGATGAAGCTCTCATTCCCAAACACTATCAGTCATCATCAGACGATACCTGCGGTTGGAGACGCAAATCCTACAAACACAAAGTATGTATTGTCAATGTACTGTCGTACTTTTCAGCGCCTGCAGTCCTTCTAACTTTCTCTCCTCCCCTTTTCCTCCTCAATTCCCCCCCCCAAACTTGCCGTCACTCTTCACTACATCCCACTAGGGTTCCTATGGCCAATGTACCTCTCCAACCTACACTATGAAGCCACAGCTTGCTGTAGTTTGTTGTCTCAGGTAAGGAACATATACACGTCGCACCCACTTCTGAGGTCCGTTTCGGTCATAGTTACGGAAAGCTTGCGTCTGTAGCTTTCTACAGAGCGTTTGAACTGCATCCTACCGCCCCTAACACTCCGATCCGGCACCCTGAACCCATCATGTGGATCTTACACAACCCACAGAGGTAGAACAAACGCGTGTTTTGCCTATTGGTCTTATGTTTCATTTATAAATTATTTGAAAGGTTCTTCAGTGAAAAAATCCGATTCGTATGGTTATTGTACTCTAACACGTCGAAGGGTTCTCCAGGTATATCAACCAGATCGCACGTTTACTAAGGTTTTATTAGTTTACACTGTGTGCATTCTGCATCACCTTACGTCAGGACAAGCCCATTTGCTGGTAGCGAGTGAAGGTTAAGCCCACTTCATGAACGGTTTTTTAAATCCATATTTTAATTCTATATGCACTAGGTACAATCAATTTTATCTTAATTTTCTGTATGAATAACCGCCATTCGCTCGCCTGCTTTTAATACCCTGGACGCACTCCGCGGAAAATTACACAATTTCCGACGTTAAAACTATTAATTCAATCTTTCTCTTCATCGACATTGACCATAGTTTTGTTTTTCTCTTATCAGCTAGACTATCTTCCTTCATGTTCATCATGGCTCTCGGGCTTGTCAGTCTCTGGTCTCCAAACCTCTATGTGGTGACTCACTGATTGTCTAAATAAGCATTGTGTCTCGTACGAGGTGAACAAAACCTTTCCTCATGTGTTCATTTGTTATTCCGCAGCAGGGTGGTGATTATAACCACACCCACTCTTATATCAATCTGGATCAGCTTCTGAAGGTACTGAAATCAAAGAAAAATTCACTCTGCTGCACTGTAATGAACTTCAGTGTTTGCATATGAAGTGTTGTAATGAAGACAATAAGTGCTGAATATCATGCACTGTGAAGCCACAACGACACACAAGCAGCTTCTTCCAGGAGGTTTGAGTGTCTCAGTGCTAAACATTAAAACATGCAAATGCCTGTGAAACAGACTGAGAATCTGGCAAATGCATCAGAGGACAAACTCAAAGTCCAGTCTGTGCTATTATTCCAGCAGGTGAGTGTTCAGACATTGAGAGTGACTGAACCTGTGATGTGTGAGAGATGCTCATGATTCTGACGTTCATCAGTGATGCGATGAAGCTGGTCGGACTGCTTCCACCAAACTACATCTGCTTCCGCTGTAGAATTCCTGGACATCACATTAAAAACTGCCTGAGTAATGGGGTAACTGGGCTTTGCTCATGTTGTGTTTGATCTGTTTAGCGATGCGATTGGGAAGAAAGAGAAGCCGCCCTTCTCAGCCCAGAATGAGCCTTCATCCTCATCCTCATCCGATCCGGTTCCTGCCGCGCTGCTGTGTCTGATCTGTAAGGATCTGCTGACCGATGCTGTGATGATTCCCTGCTGCAGGAGCAGCTACTGTGATGAATGTGAGTGTCTGATCAAACAAAAATCAGTTAGAAGCAAACAGGCTGTTTCTGACAATCTTTTGGTGTCAGGTATCAGAACGGGTCTGCTGGAGTCTGACGGACACCTTTGTCCAACCTGCAGACAGTCAGATGTTTCTCCTGACAGTTTGACCGCAAACACTGTTTTGCGTCAAGCAAGACCTTAAACCCTGTTTCTTCTTGTAGTTCATCTTCTGCATCTTCAGAACTATTTTATGAACTTTTTTAATTCAGGAGGTGAATCATTTTAAAAATGGAGCCAGATCTTCATGTTCAAACCATGAGCCGTTAATCCCGGTCACCCATCCCAGAATCCTCATCAAAGAGGCATCGGAATGTGAGAGGGAATCGATAGATCTCCTCAAAACAGATATGGACCAGAAGTGACCACGCTACTAAAAGACTTTCAGTCCTGCGTTGGAGAAACCTTGTGAAGTGTCACTCCTTGTTGAGAATAAACACAAAGCATCAAACTGTATTTGTGTTTGTATTTTTCATATTGTAAGGAGGTATTGGATATTGCAGAATGGAGTTTGTCTGTTGTTAAATACCCCAAGTTTTGACCTTTCACTCAAAAATTCTACTACTTCTGTTACACTAATATTAGTTCCCCTATGAAAAGTAGTAAAATAGTTCATATTTAATGCATAATGATACTGCATGGTAACATTATGCATTAAAAATGAAGATCATGTTATGAATGTTTATTCATGATTGTGAAACCATAACTCTTGGGAAACAGGAAGGACTGCGAAGGGAAGCCTGCCAATACTGTCTTAAGTATTGTTGTCTCTTTGTGAAATGACGCCCTTATTTAAAGCCTCTTTATACCAATTGTTAACAAAAGGTCTATTCATTTTTTTTAGAAAGCAAGTTGCGATATGATGCTGAAGCGCAAAAGTTTGCTGATCCGTCTGTAACAGGAAACAGAAAGGTAAGTGATCTTTCATTAATAAAAGCGCATAGAGATTGCCACAAAAATGAACTTTCTATGACCAAATCAGCATGAGGGTCAATGCCCGTAGATCAAAAATGTGTGTGTGTGAAATGTGTTTCCTAAATTGCCAGTACTGCAGCCGACGGAGCCAGACCACTTTCACAATATTCAACAGGTGTGAGGGACCATCTCAAAAAAAAGTAAGTGAAACACTTTTAATATCAAACATGCATTTATCTAAGAGACACACACACACCAGTCTTTATTTTAGTCAAGACCTCTGTAATTTGTGGAGCCACAATAAATAAATACAGCACCTTTAATTATCACCAAAGCTCATGAAGCACAGCAACAAAAACTTCTTTGTTATGCATGTGAGATTAGATATGGAAACAGGTTAATTCAGTTTTTAGAATGATAGAATCTGTTTTCTATGGAAGCCCGTTTCCGCCACTGAATAAAAAAAGAGGTAATGCTACTTTTTTATCTCACGTTCCTGAACTTCTTTTAATTCTCAAATTGTGAGATATAAACTCGCAATTGCGAGATATAAAGTCAAAGTCCAATTTTGAGGGGGGAAAATAAGACTGATATGTTCTCAGAATTGCGAGTTTATATCGTCACATTCTGAGAAAACAAATCATAATTTGCTAGAAACAAAAATCTGAATTGTGAGATAAAAAGTTGTAATTACATTTTTTTTATTCAGTGGCAGAAACAGGCTTCCATAATTATTTCCTTTTTAAAACTGCATTTGCATGCATTTTATTTTACTGCATTTGCATTCAATTTATTAATTTAGAAGATTTTATTTTTTTCCAAATTGATTTTAAAATAAGAATAATGCAAACAAAATAGTTTAGTTAAATTTTGCTTCCTGTGCTCATATGTGAGAACAGACAGAGCATTGTGTTATTGTGAAGTGCACTTCCATTATCCTGCGGATAAGACTTTTTCTCAACTGTCCTTGGATTAGAACAGACTGCGGTCAACAATTATGAGGCAACAAGACTAAATGATCTCACGTGCACTTCCACTGAGAATCAACTTCTCTGGAAGTTGGGCTTTACTGACATCATAAGGGATTTTCCCTCTGAAAAAGCTGAAAAAGCATTTGTATTAATTTAGGTAGTAATATCTGTGCATCTATTTAACCATCTTTTGACCTACAAAGTATATAGAGCTATGTCTATACAAGTAGATGGATTTTGATTTTGTTTTATTTTTTAACACTGAACCCAGAAAAGTCATGTTCGTCACCATCATGTGAACATAGCACAAGACAGATTAAAAACAAGACTGATGAACAAACGACTTTTAAAGATGTACGGGTTACAGCCCAATAAAACTGAGTGATTCATTGTGCAATAAAGAAGCACTGTGATATATTTATGGTACAGTGCATGATTATCTTATTGTCATGGTCCTCCAAAATACCATTGTAATGGCATTGTATTTTGATAATTGTCTGTTAGTGACAGATCTATTGTTATTGTTCTTACCATTAGTAATCTTTACAGTAGTAGACTAATACGTATAACACATAGCCTATCTCAATAACACACCCGTGTGTTCACGTCCGCGGCAAGATGTGATATTAGTATGGGGTGTGTGTGTGTGTGTGTGTAATGGTTTATATATTCTGGTGGGGACTTACACCTGACTACACACAGACTCATGGGGACTCACGGTGGGGACCTAAATTGTGGTCCCCACGGGTAAAAAAGCTTATAAATCACACAGAATGAAGTTTTTTTGAAAATCTAAAAAGGCAGAAAGTCTCCTGTGAGGGGTAGGATTAGTGGGGTTGGTGTAGGGCAATAGAAAATAAAGTTTGAGCAGTATAAAAACCATTACGCCTATGGAAAGTCCCCACAAGGATAGCTGACCAGACTGTGCGTGCGTGTGTGCGCGCATGTGCATGTTCAAGCCAATAGCTGTTCAGGCCTCACAGAAGGACCCTCCTCCTCCTCAACCCTTAAGGCATGAACTGTTTTCTCTTCACCGGGGGAACCGAGCCGATAAGCGGAGCTGAGAGATAAAAGACATGTTTTTCTCGTTCCCCCAGAAGAGGTGTAACGACCGACGTGTGAGACAGCGGTGTGTTTATGGACATGTTTACATTATCGCTGCGTTTCTGTGAGGTAGGAGCACAGTTAGCCTCGCACACACTGACACGCGCTAAACGTTTTGTTGACACTTTGTCTCTTGTAACGGCTGTGGTGTCGGCCGGTTCTTATTAACACCGTGTGTACGTTAACCGTGTGGTTGTGTAGTTCACGTAATTGACGCGAGTCGGTGGGCCGAGAGGAGTTTAGGTGGTTTTGAGGTTTAGCCAAAAGCGCTAACGTGTCTGTTACCGTTATGTAGCTCACAGACACACAAGCCACCGGTAGCCGAGCAGCTTCCACTGGTTAACGTGATCCTAGCCCAACCGATTTTCTGAATCGTTTAAAAACTTACTTATTGTTAAAAAAGTGTGTTTGAAGTTGGACTGTTTTTTTTTTTTTTTTTAAACAGTGAGGCTAATTAAATTCAATTTGATTATACAAATGACCTAAATTACTTTGTGATGCGAAAGTTTTTGGGACATTAGCATCGCAGGACCCTGTATTTGGAAATACCCATGATAATGACGTACTGGGTGGAGTTGCCGTGTCATTACGTGGGTTTTATAATGCTTTTTAGAATTCTTTCAGAAAATATCCGGTGGTTATTTTTGTTTTTAGAAGTATATAATATATATAAAGGTACACATTAGAGGGTTTGAAAAAAACAGCATATGCTGTTAGGTATGTGTTGATGCTGGTTGACGCTGTTCTTTGCTGGTTTATGCTGTCATGTGCGGCAAGGACTCACTTAAACCAGCAAAGGACGCACGTCAACCAGCAAAACGAACCCTATTGTACCATTGTAAACCAACAAAAGGACCATCGTGTACCCGTGTAAAACCAACACAAGACCATCGTGGACCAGCGTGGACCAGCAAAAGGACCAGCGTGGACCAGTGTAAACCAACAAAAGGACCAGCGTGGACCAACAAAAGGACCAGCGTAAACCAGCAAAAAGACCAGCGTGGACCAGCAAAAGGACCAGCGTAAACCAACAAAAGGACCAGCGTAAACCAGCAAAAAGACCAGCGTGGACCAGCAAAAGGACCAGCGTAAACCAACAAAAGGACCAGCGTAAACCAGCAAAAAGACCAGCGTGGACCAGCAAAAGGACCAGCGTAAACCAACAAAAGGACCAGCGTAAACCAGCAAAAGAACCAGCGTAAACCAGCAAATGACCAGCCTTGGACGCAGTGTACCCAACAAAAAGGACCAGCTGGACCAGCAAACAGTACCAGCGTAAACCACAAAAACCAACGTGGACCAGTGTAAACCACAAAAGGCCAGCTTGGACCATTGTAAACCACAAAGGGACCATCGATGGCCAACAAAGACCCTTGGACCAACAAAAGACCACTGACCAAACAAAAGCCCAGCGTTTACGCAGCAAAATGCCCACGTAAACCATCAACAGGACCATCGTAACCAGCCCAAAAAAAAAAAAACAAAAAAAGACCAGCGTGGAAAACCAGGTCAAAAGGACCACGTAAACCATCAAAGACAGCGTGGACCGAAAATGACCAGCGTAAACGCACAAAGACCAGCTGGACACAAAAGGACCATGCGTAAACCGCAAAAGGACCAGCTTGGCCATCAAAAGTACCAGCTTTGACAGCAAAAGGAACCAGCCACAAGGACCCTCGTGTACCACAAAAGGACCAGCGTACCCCAGCAAAAAGACCACGTGGACCCGCGTAACGCAAAAGACCAGCGTGAACCCGCAAAAAGACCAGTGTGGACCAGCTAACCGCAAAGACCCAGCGTAACCAGCAAAAAGAACCAGCGTGGACCAGCTTGAACCAGCAAAAGGACCAGCTTGAACCAGCAAAAGGACCAGCGTAAACCAGCAAAAGACCAGCTGGCCCAGCTTAAACCAGAAAAAGGACCAGCGTAAACCAGCAAAAAGACCAGTGTGGACCAGCGTAAACCAGCAAAAGGACCAACATAAACCAACAAAAGGACCAGCAAAAACCAAAAAAGGACCAGCATAAACCAGCAAAAAGCCATCGTTGACCACTTAAACCACAAAGGTCGCTAGCGTAACCACAAAAAGACCAGCTGTGGGACCAGCGTAAACCAGCAAAAAGATCAGCGTGGACCAGCAAAAGGACCAGCGTGGACCAACAAAAGGACCAGCGTAAACCAGCAAAAAGACCAGCGTGGACCAGCAAAAGGACCAGCAAATTAACCCTACCTAACCACATAGCTGTTTTTTTTTTTTTTTTTCAACAGGGCACGTATTCACTTTTAACTAAGTGTTTTCCCTCAGTAATCTCCTAATTTGAGGTCTGTTGATTGTAATTAATGTAGTTAGTTGTTGAAGTAGTTGTTTAGGTATTGGGTACGGTCACGAATATGGTCATAGAATAATCCATTAACATATGCTTTATAAGTACTAATAAACAACCAACATGCATGATAATAAGCAACTAGTTAATAATCACTATCTAATCTTATCAATCTTAATATAGTAACTAGTCTATATATTGCTTTATTAATACTCATACCATTTTATTATATTGATTTTCTTAGCATATGTTATGTTTATTATATTTCTTATCTAATATATACTAATAGTATATATAGTATATATATATAATATAATATCTATAAGATATATAGAATATTATATATATATATAATTGACTACATCAAGAATGTTACATGCCTAATAGATGGGTTCTAAATTACGATAGGATTTCCTCTAGGATTGTTTTTATTTTTTTCAACTAGTAGTCTTTTATCTAATAACCATATAAATTACTGACCATGGTATTGCTATGGTACTTTGTTAATAGAGTATACAATAGAAAAAAAAGCAAAAATGGTTTTTTCCTATTGGGGAGCTATGGTATTAAAGAGACCCTGTTTTTTTTTTTTTATACATTCTAATTAATATATATTGTTTGGTTTTATAGAATGTTATCTTAATGTTCACGGTTACAAAAATTATATCATGATATCTGCGGTTCACACTAAAATGTAATAGTTGGTTTGTAATCATAATGAGGAAGCTTGTTTCGATGGCGTAAACCGTTGAAATCTTGCCACATGAAGCCTATTTTTAGATTATACAGCAAAGCATCTGAATGAACTGGTTTTATTTTATTAGTGTGACAGACCACGTGGTTAAGTCAGGTAGAAATAACTCCTTAAAGAAACAGTTGCATGTCACCAGCTTATAAACAGCTTCCAGAATGTTTGCTTACATCAACAAAATCATTTTAAAGGGTCCGAGTAATTTCTAACTGTAGTAACTAGGGTGGTTTGGTGGAAACTGTAGTTACCCTGGTAAGTGTTTAAGTGAGTGTGCTTCATTTCACTTGCAGGGCTGTTACTGCATGTTCTGAACGCATCTGCATAAAAGTAACACATCTCTGTTGTTCCTGACCCATGTTTAACTCATCAATCATGTTACCTAACATTTTTAAGCCATTGAAATAAATACCAGTTTAGGTTTTAAACTGTCATGAATTGAAAGACCAAACATCAGTTTAAGAAGTTGCTGTTTGTCTTGCGAAGCATGCCGTGATTGATCAGTGTGTTGTGTGTTTTCAGGTGACTCAGACTGGATGAAGCCTCGTGTGAGATGATCAGGATGAAGTCCACACGTAGCTTCATGTTTTTAATTTGTCCCATCATGGTGCTGATATTCCTCTACTATTCGTCTGGCAGACTGCACCTACGGAGCCCAGTCCAGAAATCTCGTGAGTATACATGTCGTCATGTGACTATTTTCTTACGTGGAACACAAAAGGAGAATGTCTGACACACATGCCTTTAAATGAAATATAATGATTGTTTGGCTACAAGTGGTCAGTACAGAATGAATCAGCATGATGCAGTTTTCTAGCTCTAGTTAGTCACACACAAGAATCCCCTTATGTGTGGTGTCCTTTAAAGTAAACGTTCGACGGCGGGGATCTTTGAAAATGCTTTTTGTTTCTCTGAGGCTCTTTTCATAACAGATTTTTCATTTCTCTAAACAGTGAAATGACACAACTTTTGCTTCCCTACATCTGGTTTTCCCCAGTGATACATAATGCCTGAAATTAAGGCTGTTGGTTTAGCAACCTTTCTCACTGACTGATTCTGCCTGGTCTTCCTGTTTGGCATCAGATCACTGGGGAAGCCATGACTTTAAACTGAAAAGACCCTGGAAAATAAAGGTTTGGTTTGTGATGATGTCCAGAGGAGGGAGCTAAGAGCCCATCGCTCTCCATGTCCACCTCATGGAATAAGTCCAAAAGTAGCCAGCAGGCTAAAAAAGGGTCCGCTTTGAAGACAAAATAATACCCAAAACGATCTTTGCTGTGATGGAACTTTGCTTAGAATTACTCTACTCAGCAAAAAGATCTATTTTTGTCTCTTCAAATATTTCGTATTTCACAAAAGCACCTTTTAGATTTGCCGCTGATAAGTTTTCACGGTTTCTTTCACACTACAAGTTTAAGGTGTTACACTGTACTTTCACACGCGTAACAGCACCACCACGATCGCATGTCACGAGAGAAAATTAGAAGCTGTGGTATCTGATATCACCTCTAATGCAGTGAATAAGGGAATTAATTATACAGCTTTGAATTAAATTAAACTTAATTATACAGCTGAAAGAATTTGATTCCTACAACTATTAGCAACAAAGAAACTACTGTTTAAGGGTTTGAGGTTAGTACTTTTTTTTTGTTTGTTTTTCAAAGGAAGTCTCTTATGCTCACCAAGGCTAAATTAATTTGATAAAAAATACAGTAAAAACAGTTCTTGTGAAATATTATTGCATTAAAATAGTGGTTTTTCAATTGGTAATTATTTGTAATGTAATTATTCTGTAATGTAAAGCTGAATTTTCAGCATCGTTACTCCAGTCTTCAGTGTCACATGATATGATGACCAATGTTGAAAACAGTTATGCGGCTCCATACTGGGGTGCATTTTTGTAAGGATATTTGTGAAGAGAACGTTCAAAAGAACAGCTTTTATTTGAAATATAAATCTTTTGTAATTTTATAAATATCTTTACTGTCACTTTTTGAATAATTTAATGTGTCCTTGCTGAATTAAATTTTTAATTTCTTTAAAAAAAAAAAAAAATCTTACTGACCCCAAACTTTTGAAACGGTTTGTGAATATTGTCATGTATTATAAATTGATTTGTGATTAAAGAGCAGGTATCTTTCATGTTTGTGATAATGAAACGATGGAAATACGAATCTGTTGTTCATTATCTGTGCTATTGATACTAAAACATTTGGTTCTGACTAAATGCAGAGGTGAAAATATGCAGTTATTACATTAAAGAGACTAAAAATGACTGTAGTTGGTGTAGTCTGGTTGATTCAGTCATTAAAGTGCCCCTATTATGCCATTTAAGGTTCCTAATATTGTTTTGGGAATCTCCTACAATAGGTTTACATGCATGAAAGGTCAAAAAATGCTTTAGTTTTCTCAAAATATGCATTTAATATCACCTCATTTTCCAGCGATTCTCAAACAACTCGTTTGAAGCCGTTCTAAGATTCAGTCTCTCTAAACCCCTCCGTTCCGTGAGCCTGCTCTGCTCTGATTGGTCAGATGGCCTAGTCTGTTGTGATTGGTCTACGGCGCATTTTGACGTATTTTGAACGCTCTATAGAAAATTATCTATTATTTATCCTACTTACAGGTTGTGAGTCAGTAGATCAGCTGGTCCAAATAAACAGGATACTGATCCATCTTTCAACAGCAAGCGTTTTGTGAATCCCGCGTTGAACTCCCCGAGATTAGAGAAGCAGTCGTCAGTAAAATTACGTGTTTGTGGGCGGGGTCAAGCTGCTCGCTGCCGGCCAACGTAGAACATAGACGGGAATTATGCAAATGTGTTACCCCGTGACATGTAGCCGTCATGGAAGTGGGATTCGAATTACTGACGACTCGTTTAGGCTGTTCAGAGTCTATTCTTTCTTTTGGGAGACAATAACTTTTTATCGTGCACTTTTGGCTTTACAAACTTTGCAGATCGTTTACATTCACATACAGCTACATTCCACACTGCATGAAAGGCAATACTGGAAATGGCATAATAGGGGCACTTTAAACCTTGTATAAAACATTTTATGTTTCATGTAATCATTTATGGAGTTCAGGTAACAAAGTAATGACAAACAATACATTGGAACTGGGAATAATCTCTTTAACGAAGTCTGATCAGCATTTGTTAGTAATTTTGCTGCATTTGGCTTTTTGGCACATACAACAGACAAAAGCTTCAGGACTTTTTCTCGTTCACCAGGCTACGTCACTCTAAAATTGAACCACAAAATGCTACCATATTGCTTACTGTGTAACTAGTGTAATTCATAATCATGTAAGTGCAAGAACAGAAAATCAGCTTTTCTCTGTTCACAGTCACACACAGACTTTTCTAGCGCTGCTGCATTTTGCACATTCCTTATACAGATATGGTGTGGTTTCTATGAATATTCTTGGTTCCCTCCAAAGTCCACCTGGCAGAAACTCTTGACTGTAAATCAGAATTGAATTTAGCCTTGATGTTTTATTATAGATGTTTGGTACAATTGACCTATCTGTAAGCCCCTCCCCTCGAACGCAGAAGCTCGCATAGGTTGTATGGGGTTTATGCTACAAAAATGGGAAAACAATGTGCCTGGGGTATTTGTAACACTGATTCCAGAAATCCTGAGAGGATGGGGAATGGAATTTATTTTATTCCATTTCCTAAACCCAAACAAAATAAAGCAAAATGTCCGTAAGCATTGTAACTCGTTACGCCCATGGCTCGGGAAAAAGGACAGTGTGCGAATAATATACAAAATGTATTAACAAAATAGAACTATACAGAAAGAAACAATGTAACATGAAGCAGTCAGGAATCTGGTGTAAAGTTAAGTGAATGCATGAAAGTGTAATGGTCTGTAGTAATGTTGGATGTATAAAGTAAACAAGGTTAAACAGAAACCAAACAAAACCAAGTCCAAAATGCAGCTCGCCTCTGGCCAGTTGTCATACTGCCTTTTTTTGGGGGGGTATAGAAATGCATAAGTAATAGTTCTACCAAAAAATCTCTCTGAAAAGTTACTCAACCTCAGGCTTTCAATTCAGAGATGTAGATGAGTTTAGCATTCCATCACTTGCTCACCATTGGATTCTCTGCAGTGAATGGGTGCCGTCAGAATGAGAGTCCAAACAGATGATAAAAACATAACAATAATCCACAAATAATCAACACCACTACAGTACTCCATCATCTTGTGAAGTGAAAAGCTGTGCATTTGTAAGAAACAAATCCATCAAGATATTTTAACTTTGAAACTGTTGCGATTGGCCAAAATATGAGTTCATAATTGATAATAACACTCCCCCCTGGTGAAAAAGACCATCCTCAGTTGTCTCTCACATCAAAATCCACCCACATATTTGTTTAGAGTTGTTTTGGACTGATTATGTTCATCTGTGCAGTTTTCTCTCCTGATTCAGACAAGATTACTTTTTCACTGGAGAAAGCACTATTATGGATTAGATGACGTGGCTGGAAGCAATGATTTTAGTATTGCAGATGGATTTGTTTCTTACAAATATGCAGCTTTTCACTGCACAAGACGTTAACTGATGAACTGGAGTGGTGTGGATTATTGTGCTGTTTTTTATCAGCTGTTTGGAATCTCATCTGACGGCACACATTCACTGCCGAGGATCCATTGGTGAGCAAATTATGTAATACTACATTTCTCCAAATCTTTTCTGATAAACAGCGATAACTCGTCTACAAATCGTACGACCTGAGGGTGAGTATATGTTCAGCAAATTTTCGTGTTTGTTGAACTGTTCTTTTAAGCACAATTTCTGTGTCTACAAAACTAATTTCAAGTATTTAGGCAGTTTTTTAAGATTATTTTAAGGTTCAATCAATTGTGTCCAGACTTTTAACCAGTATTGTAAATCATGTTGCAGTCGCTAAATTGGTTTATTAGCTGGTTAGTTGTTAAATGTATGCATTGCCGCATTTCTCATAGTTTTTCAGGAGCTGCAGATGCCAAATGTGTGGAACCTATGCTTGTCCAGTTTCTCTCATACATAACAGAATGCATTGTTTTTAACTGTGTGCTGTACGGCACCCTCTGAAGGTCTGTTTGTTTGGTTTAGTTGCATTATGCACTGAGTGTTGTATTTGTTGTCTGATCTGCTAACCATCAGAAGTTGTGTGAAGTCACGGCCTTGTTTTGCTGTCATCGCTCTAGTCCTGGTGCTGCTGTTCAACACTGTTTACAGAGACACTAAAAGCATCTGATCTCACTCAAACAGAGGTGATGACATGCCTTCTGTATGCTGAACTCACACTCTTGTGTTTCAGAGGCTGATTTGGATAGGTTACTCTCCGCGGGACGTGTAGTAGCTTCAGGTAGAGGTTTACCGTATACTGATTCTACA
Source organism: Sinocyclocheilus anophthalmus (assembly GCA_018155175.1). Taxonomy (NCBI): domain Eukaryota; kingdom Metazoa; phylum Chordata; class Actinopteri; order Cypriniformes; family Cyprinidae; genus Sinocyclocheilus; species Sinocyclocheilus anophthalmus. Next base: position 130,644 of record JADLZN010007769.1, on the reverse strand, counting down.
GTAATGTTGGGAGATTCATCTGCATAATTTCATTATTAAGGGAGATCAATGTTGAAAGCAGTTGTGCTGCTTCGTGTTTTTGTGGAAACCGTGATCCATTTCTCTCAGGATTCTTTGATGAATAGAAAGAAATGGAATATAAATCTCATGTAACATTATAAATGTCTTTACTTTAAACTTTGATCAATTTAATGCATCTTTGCTTGAGTAAAAGTATCCATTTTACTCTCCCCAAACTTTTAAGGTTGTATAACTCTATTAAATTGTATATGTAACACAGCAGCAGGTTTGAGACAAATGCTTGTTTTCTCAAGCATCCTAGTTCAACACTGTTCAAAATACAAGTTCAAATTAATATACAAAAATAATCAAATCACTAAATTGCACATTTGGTCTCCCAACATTATGAAGCTTCTCCATGGCATTTCTAGTATTTAAGCAGAATTTTTCCCCTGCACATTCAGTACAAAGACACCTGTCGTGCTTCTGTCTTGATGAAGTTAATAAAGATTTATATTTTTATGCTTTGCAGATTTTTTTCCATATCAAGCACTGGTGAAAAACTCTTCTGAACACTATTAAAAAGTCATAAACCTGGAATGATTTATATGCTGTACTAAACATTGGTCTATTAATATGGAGTAAATACCAGTCCAGTCCTTCCCATATTAAAATCTAGATTACAGTAATGATACTACTACTAATAATGTTGATATAGGGATAATGTACTGATAATGATACTGACTTTTAAATGATTAAAACTGTAACAAATGTATTTTCTGGCAATATGCAACTGAAGGTCTGTCAGCAATATCTGTGACCTGCAAATACTTTTTTATTGTTTAATACTTTTTTATTGATTATAAAAACAAACGTGTTTACAGTAATACACGTGTAAACGTTTAAATCATGCAGATATTCCTCTGTAAGGCGTAGCAGCATGTCACAGATGTCGTCAGTAGAGCTTAAGCTGTATTTGACCCAGAATATGTCTCGAGTGAGGCAGTGATAACAGGTGGCAGGTAGCTGACAGAAGCACTGTGATCTTTGTAAGATTCCCTGCGCAGTTGACTAACACGTGCTGCAGCTCCTGCGGCTTCTAATGCAAAACATCATGTACCAACAGCACCAGATGCCGCGCCAGAACACAGTCTTCTTTCTTTCTTCCTTCTTTCTTTCTTTCTTTATTGCTTTCTTCTTCTTTCGTCTTTCTTTCATTCCTTTTCTCTCTCTCTCACACACACACACCCTCTCGCTCTCTCTCTCTCTCTCTCTCTTTTTCTTCCTTCATGTCCTGCCTTATTCTTTCTCTTTCCTTCTTTCTTTTCTTTCTTATCTTTCATTACGTCATCACCTCCATCACTATATCTTCCCTCTCTTTCCTTCCTTCCTTTTCCTTTCTTTCTTTTCCTCTTTTTTCCTTCCTTTTCTTCTTTCTTTCTTTCTTTCCTGTTGGTTAGTTTTATCTTTGTTTCTCTCATTTGTTTACTCTTGTTTTAGTTTTTCTTTTTTTCTTTTGTTTGTTCTTTTTCATTTATTTTTCATTTGTTCTCTGTTCTTTCATTCATTGTTTTGTTCATTTGTTGTTTTAAAGTAGTGCTTTAATTGTTGCTTTTGTTTTTGTTTCTTTAATTAGTTTTTCCTTTCGTTTGTTTGTTCGTTTGCTTGTTCGTTCTTTATTTTGTTATTTTTTTTTGTGTATTTGTTCTTTTCTTTCTTTCTTTTGTTGTTGAATCTTTCTTTCGTTCATCCTTTTTTCATTGGATAATTTTTTTGCTCTTTCTTTCTTTTGTTCTTTTTCATAGATCGATCTGTCTGTCTATCTATTTTTCTTCTCTCAGGTTATTAAGTATTCAGCTTATTTTATCAAAAATGTCTTGACCTATTTTTAAGGGTTCTTTCTTTGTATGTGTATCAGTTTTCTTTTGTCCGGAAGTAACACATCTCTGTAATATCCTTCTGTGTTAAACATGTAACATCACTTCACTCTTATAAAATCAGACTTCATGGGTTCTAAAACTTTATTACCTGGTTCAGTGAACTATGCAGTCTAATGTTGCCTGGCACTTAGAACAATAATATATTTGTTGATCTCACTTGGTAGCAGCCAGTCCTCTTTTTATGATTTCATAAACGTCATATTTAATCTTGATTAATAATGATGAATGATGTGTGTTCGTGTCATCCTTATCAATCTTTAGTCAAATACTCTTCTAGCCTAGCTGTGCTAGTCATATCCCTTTTTTTCACATTTTTTTTTTATTCTTACACCAATCAGTATTTCATGTCTATATTGCAACTGTACATAGTTTCATCTAAAGTTTGTGAAATGTTTAGCCAAAAACATGCAAATGCTTGACTAATGCATTGCAAGCACACATTCCTCATGTAGTTAGCTATAGGTAGATGATTATAAACACATTCATCAATCCCATCAAGATTACTTTAAAATGAATAATTCACTAAAGTGAGAAAGCTATGCGTACTTGCACTGTGTAATCACTTTTACTCTGCAGTGTTTGTATTTTCTTTTTTTTTTGCATAGACTATATTTCAGTATTTTCCTTCCTGGCTGTTCAGAGTCAATGCTGGTAGCCATCGAATGGCATTTTACTGAACAGCCATATTTAATTTTGTTTAGTTTACTGTTTTTGTGCAACTGACTGTCACCCATGTTGGTCTTTACACAGTAATCAGCCTCTCACTTTCCTTCTGTGTAACTACAATAATAATCTCTTTCTTTATAACCTGCGCTCTCAACAACAGATATACTTTTCTGCTGAAATATTTCCATCCCTTCCTGTTGGCACAGTGACGATAACACACTGCATCTCTCTTCTTTCTCTTTTAGGGACATAAACTCTGTTGATTTCTTGTGTTTCTTCTCTCTTTAGAATACGACAAGCAGGGATTCCTTACCAAGCTTGACAGAAAATTGTAAGTAACACATTGTTGAGGGTGTGGGTTCTCCGTGAGCATGGGGTTCTGTTCCAAAACCTAGTGAGTTGCCTACATAGGCAGCATTTCAATATGCATTCATCACTGCACTAAAGGTTAGAACAATCATGCTGCCTTCTAAAATTCCTATTTAATTAAATGTTAATATTTTACCAAAGAATATATATATATAATTTTTATTTTTCTTAATATATTAATGTATTAAATTATAGATCAATATTTTTACATATATTTTTAAATATTTGATGATAGTTTTATTAAATGTAACAAATGATTATAAACTTGAAAATGTATTATTAAAGAAACTTTCATTTCTGTTTCCATGTTTCATTTAAAAAGGTTGTTGATGCATCACTAGTTAGGCCTACCATGCGATGTGTATAAAATCTTTGGTTTAATATTTCATATAAACATTATTGGAGTTCAGGGGACAAAGTAATGACAAGTAATACAAGCCTCTGTGTTTTAACGTACAGTAGAACTGGGAATAATCTATTTCTATATACAAGTTACTTTTTAACTATTGACAAAAATAGTTCAGTCTAATTAAAATGGACTACTTCACCCTACATTTTATGCTCTGTTGGAGTCGAATCTATCACGAATTTCTGTTTGTATGACACACAGAATTGTTGTCTATGTTCCAAACCATTTTATTTCAGTTGGGATGTTGCCTTCGAAGGCAGCTGGCTATGTAAGGCAAGACCGCTCTCTAGGTTTCGTAACAGAATTTGAGAGTGTGCATGTATGTGTGAGTTCACTTTGGCCTGTACTGTCCAGCAATTTGTCTCTCTTTATAACTCGGCTTGTTGTTTATTTGAGCTTTACTTTGGAAGGATAATTAATGGCGCCCTAAAGCATTTCTAATGAATGATCTCTTGGCTCTCACCCAGCCTTGTCTGATTTAACAGTCCTGATTGTATCTGTATGGGAGGTCCGTTTACGCGAAGTAAAACATGGCTCGACCCCTCTTATTACCATTAACGGCCACCTGTATAAATGGCACTGTCAACAGGTCATCTTTATATGTCCAGCACTCACAGTATTGATGTAAACTTACTAGAAATTTTCCATTTGCCGGCCTGTGAATTAGTGGGTTTATACTGATGCTTATATAAAATAAACTACTCCTCACACAAGTTGTCATCTCATTGAGCAGCCTTGTACATCCTCTGGGCACCGTGAGCTCGACACAGCTGCTTTCCCCTCTCTCCAGACCCCAAAGCATTTAATAAGACAGAGCTCTATTTTAGACATGTTAATCTGCTTGAGAATTAATGAACTTCCATAATAGTCAAATTTATATCAGTATGGTCTGAGGCATTTTAAATTACTCAACAGATTTATTAAAGGTGACAAGATTTATTATTTAAGTGCTATAATCAGGTCCCCGGCGCATCTACCAACCAAGGAAACATGAAAAAGATTAACCCAGTAACTTTGTTTTGGGAAGCCTTTTTCTGCAAGCGTCAGATTTCGCTCCCTTGGTGACGTGGCAAAGGGATCTCATTATAATATTACCGCCCCTTAATCTGTAAGTTTACACCCACGGTGTCGTCATTTGATTTCACAAGCGACAACGGTGTACCAGCTCTAATGCCATGGCGAAACACTATTTAGAGTCCCGGCCTCAGAGAAGACAACAGAGCAGTGGATTTATTGATTTATTTACTGTATATTGCTGCTGCCACACAGATCTAAAATAAACACGCGATTTATTTCCCAGCTGTTTACCTACACAGACATAACCAACTGTTTTTGTAAATCATGTGTTTTTAACGTAAACTTGTGTGTGAAAGAGAACTTAGTTTAGTACTCACATGCTGTGACAGCCGCTTTCTGTGCGTGTGCTTTGGATGTGTGCGCTCAGAAAACCGTATATCAGAAGTTTAAACTCATATGGTTTAAAATGCATGATTTCAGCGTGATAAACATGATAATCAGAACCAAAACAGATGTTTTTTATCAGGTACGAGCTGTAATGGCACAGCTCTATTCTGGAAAAGGGGGCAGGGAACATCAGCTCATTTGCATTTAAAGAGACAGGCATGAAAAACAGCGTGTTTCTGCTTCCACTCAAAATAGACAATTTCAAAATGATATAATAAATGATCTGTGGAGTATTTGAGCTGATACTTCACAGACACATTCTGGGAACACATGAAACTTATATTACATATTGTAAAAAGGGGCATAATATGTCTCCTTTAAGAATTAATTAGGATAATTCTTTGAACTTGCAGCCATATTTCGAACAAAATCTGTATTGTTCATATTTTATGTTTCACAAAATGACTTGGGTTTGGTTAGAATAATTTAAGGTGACTTTTAATGGTATACTACTGTTGAAAAATTTCGGGTCGGTAAGATCGTTTATTTTTTAGAAGAAACTGCTACATTTATTTGATCATAAAATCAAGTAAAGCAGTAATTTTGTTAAGTGTTATTATAATTTAAAATAACTGTTTTCTGTATGAATATATTGTAAAATGTAATTTATTCCTGTGCTTTTCTACACCTGTGATTTACTCCGCTAGGACACTACTGAAAAGGATCTTCTTCTATCTTTGGTTCACAGGCCTCTGGAGCTGCGGTATAAATATGGTAATCTCAGTAAAGGCGAGTGTAAACCGGGTTACACAGAGGCCAAGATGACTTCAATCTATCCAAAGTAAGCTGATCTCATCGTGCATTGTGAAATACTGGAAGTTCACAATTTCGTATTTGTATATGTGCATGCATCGACCAGATGAAATCATCTTGAAAGTGCACAAAACAATCTTATTACTGGTATATGCAATATTTAACTAGTTTTAACCAGCTTTGGAGGTTTATTCTGTTTTTGTTTGAGTGAGAACCTACAGTAGAAAGGAAGGACGAGAACAGTTATCACAGTTTTGTGGCTACATAAGACTTGACTTTGTTCTTCTTTGTAGAATCGTTCATAACTTCATGTGTGTTGTATAGTTTGTCTTAAACCCCTTACACAAAGAGCAATGCTCTTGAGAAGAGCATAAAAAGACATTTCCTTTCTCTTTTAAATAATTCAGTGTCTGAGAAGATTCCCCACCGTGAATGCTCTTTATCTTTTATGTGTTGATTTAAGGCATGTTTCAGAAATGTGTCCACAGAGCGCCTCACTGGCATCAGAAATGATGCAGATCTTTTTTTGGGTCTGTTGCTCCTCTGGGCTCCCAGTGCGTGAGAAACCCATGCTTCTGATTCACACGACTGACACGCAAAGCTTTCCTTCAGCTGCAAGATTTCTGCCTGAGCCTCTGAGATGAATATGAACCACATTTTATGGATCTTATTAATTCTTATATTATCGGAATCCTTTTAAAATCACACTTTTTAATTTTTTTTATTCTTCACTGTGGTATGCATACATACCTTTGAGTGTGTGTTGACCTTATTTGTTTTCTGGTTCTTGGTTCAGGTCAAAACGCATTCAGAAATCAAAATACATAGTTAATAGTTTGTTTTTAGAACCATTAAGGTTTTAAATTTGTGACATTGTTTCCATGGTAATTAAGCACATTTTCTGTAATGTGTCCGGACATTTGACCCTTTTTTGTAATTCTCATTAAATTATGATACTGTAATTATTACAAAATTGTTTAAAAATCATATATATAAAATCACAAATGTCACAATGCAAAAACATGTCTCCAATTATATATATCCAAGATGCTTCAAGGAACTAAAGCTACCTGAAAAACTATGTGCACTTGGGCAAAAGCTGTTTTAAATGCAAAGGATGCTCACACCAAGAGTTCCGCTGCCCCCCCCCCCCCCCCCAAAAGCCTCTAAGTGCTGTTTGAAACTTTCCTCTAAAATGAGCGTTTTTTTCAGGCTCCTATGTGTAGGTTCAGTAATTTCACATTAATGGCAATGAATAGGTTCTTTTGTTTGCCATTAAAGTGAAATAACTGAACATAAAGGAGGAACATAGGAGCCTGAGAAAAATACTAATTTACTGTAATGGCTTCAAAAATTATCCACCATTCATATCAAAGTTTGTCGTCATTTACTCATGTCGTTTTAAACCTGTATGACTGACTTTCTTCTGTGGATGATAATGAAAGAAGAATTTTTTTATTTTATTTATTAGTTCTACAATGGAAGCCAGCATTCTTCAAAAAACCTTTTATAAAGAAATGTTCGTATTTCTTATAGTATTTTAATGTAATTTAATTAATCTTATTTATTTGGTCATACAATGAAGTCAATAGTGAACAAAACATTTTGGTTGATAACATTCTTCAAAATATCTTCTTTTTTTGTTCCACCAAAAAAGAAAGGCATACAGGTTGGAAACGACATGAGGGTGTGTAATGATAACAGAATTAAAATTTTTGGGTGAACCATCCCTTTAAACTATCCCGCTCTGTCTGAATAGACGTGGAGGATTGTAGATTCGGAAGTAAACAGCCACTGCTATGATTGGCGAATAGACGTGTATGTTTGGTCGCCTACATCCTTCACAGATGGACGCTGAATCTTTTCAGATGAATCTTTTAAGTGTGACAAATATGCAAAAAATGGAAAAAACAGGAAGGGGGCAAAAATCTTTTCACGGCACTGGACTGTTCTCACAAGTGTACGTGTTTGGAGGTTTGAGGCAGTGAGAAACGCGGGAGTGTGTGTCACCTTCACTTACAGTGTTGGGATGTGAGGAAGCGCAGAGTCACGGTTGTGGTCGTGGGAATCGGATATACCGGACCACCTGTGTCATTAGTGCATTACTCCAGGGGTCGGACAGCTGCGTACGGCATGACGGAAGTGTTCAGGTGTTGTTGGTATAGTTTGTGATGTGGATAGTTGTATCAGGTGCATGCTGGGTGGAGGATGTTGACAGAAATCAAGCCGTTTCTCCTTGAAATACAGCTGTGCCAGGCGATGTTTGTGGACAGAATGGGAGAGTTTTTCCACTGGCTGTGTTAATAATTGTTTGCATATCATGTTAGGTGTTGGTGCTACATAGCATTAAACAATAAAGCCATTTTTTTAAAGAAGTACTCAAGACCTATTATAATCTGTTGGTCACATGATGCAGTTTTTCATATATTCCTTTTTATACTCTTTTCTTGTTTTTCTTAGGGAACAGCTTTGGGGAGTAACTAAAAGTAACTTCTAACTTCACAGCATCTATGATTGTAGCTATTTTAAAGTAGTGTAGCTTTTGTAGCTTCATGGCTCATGCTTTTTCCAGGAAGTAGTGGTAAGATTATTTATTATTATTATTTTTTTTTAGATAATTTTAATTTTCAGTAAGAACATTGCTGTAAGCATCGGACATTTTTTATGAAGGTGTTTTTTTTCTCTCATTAAGTGAACAATTACAGGAATGTTTCAACAGTTATTGTTTTCAAATGAGGATTTTCTTATTTACAATTGTATTTGAATTCTCAATTTCATTTTACATAGTCACATACACAAAACCAAAAGGTTTCACAATCAGAAATTTTTAATAAAAAAATACATTTTCTATTGTCCTTTATAATAAAACAAATATTAAAATAAATATTTTGTCAATACATGATATTGTAAATAATAATCATCAATTCTGCCAGGAAATATAGTTCATTAGTATAAATACTCTAACTCTAGATTATTTTCGGTCATCAAGCAGCATAACTATTTTCATGGAAGTGTTTTATATTTGATTGCTAGAATTTGCAACATTGTAACCCATTGTCATCAGAGCAAGAATAATCAATGAATCTAGTCATAATATTACTTGCAGACACTCTGATATCGAGTGTAATGACACTTTAACTAGTGTCATATTGCTTAAATAGCCTATGTAGCTTTGGAAGATCAAATTCATCTTAGTGAATCGATTTATTCAGATGATTCATGTAAATTGAAAAAAAATTCCTTGATCGCTGAGTCATACATTCAGTCAGGTCAGTTTCTTTTCTTTTTAACTTTTCCTATAAATATATTACCTGTCATCATTCACAGTCACATTTGCATTAAGTATAGCCTAATTAAACGTAGGTCATTTCAAGTGCACGCTGCTCTCTATCCTTTTTTTTTTTTTTAAATGCCAAAAAAACTAAAAATAGCATTTCGGATAAGAATTTTTGCTGGAAAAATTCTGTGCATCCTTAGTTTATGTGCCAAAAAATATTCTGATTGCAAAAATAAATTGTCATTTCACAGTTATATATTTAAAAAAGGTTTTGCCTCCTTAAATTGCTTTATTGAAGTTGGATTGTAGTCTAATGTCTGTAAGTGAGCCGCTTGTAGCTTGGTGATCTCAGCTCCTTATAAGTCTCTCTGCTTGTTTTGAAGAAAGGTCAAGTTTAGGCTGGACTTCCTTAAACACACCGGTAGCCAGTGGATTATGGGAAATGCGAACCTCGTAATCCTTTCAAATATTCCACTGTTTGAGATATTCCACCGGTTATCAAAGTATCGCAGCCCTTTTCTCATGCAGGCTGTGGAGCGATTAGCGTGCTTGTTTTAACTTGCGTTTTCTCTCTTTATCTTTTATTTATTGTTTTAGGTTTTCAAAACCTGCCCCCATGTTCCTTGATCCAAATTTCAAGCGGCTATCAAAGATCATCAGTTACCCGCCTCCGTTTGGAGTAAGAACACAAGGTATTTCTTTCTTTCTGAGTCTGTTTTATTTCACAAGAGGAGGGAAAAAATAGTGTTTGCATTGAGATGTGAAAAAAAAACTATATGAATTGAAGATATATAATATAGTTAGATATAGTGCACCATTGACTTTTTGTTCCCTGCCCTCAATCAATCAAGTGATTTTTGTCTTCTTAGTATTTAAAAGTTTAAGAACCTCTTCTCTGTACACTGGTAAAAGTACCTCTGAGTTGGAGGTATTTTCCGGGGGTTTTATGTATTTTAAAATTTTTTTTGATTTTCAGCGCTGTTGGTTTCATTAACAGATGATCCAGTTAAACATGTTGACATGACATTGTATCATGTGTAAACAAAAGAACAATCATAACTCACACACTTGATTCAGACGGGCCTAGTTCTCCCTGAGGAGGTCAAGTAAATTAGTGTTTCGCAAGACGTGCTTTGTCATTTCAAACGCCTGTGTTTTTCTCACACAACCGCTGTACAAATCACAAAGGAAATCGCAATCTGTTGTTCAGACGGTGATCCTCTGAGAAATCTAATGCCGGTCAGATAGGAATCTCAATGATTGTTGTACGTTTGTATTTTCACAATTCTTCTCCTCACAGATGTTTTCCCACAAATATTACACATTTTCAGGTGTCCATGATTATATGAATGTAAGTCATGTTGTACTTCATCAAGGGTCCATTATTGAGGCAAAAAGTGCATCTTAAGAATTCTAGTATTTTCTTTGTTTAACACTGAAAAAACATTGTCGGTCCAAGCATTCATTCTGCGCATTCATTTTACACTACTGGTCAAATGTTTGGAATAATTAAGATTTTTTAATAATTTTGAGTGGAAGCAGAAACACGCTGTTTTCTGGGCCTGTGTCTTTAAATGCAAATGAGCTGCTGCTCCCCGCCCCCTTTTCCAGAATAGAGCTGCACCATTACAGCTCGAACCTGCTAAAACATCTGTTTTGGTTCTGATTATCATGTTAATCGCGTTGAAATCATGCGTTTTAAACCATATAAGTTTAAACTTCTGATATACGTTTTTCTGAACGCACACGGACAGAAAGCGGCTGTCACAGCATCGAGTTACCTAACTAGTTCTCATGCAAACTAAGTTTACGTTAAAAACACACGAGTTACAAAAACAGTCGGATATGTCTGTGAAGGTAAACTGCTGGGAAATAAATTGCATGTTTATTTTAGATCTGTGTGCAGCAGCAATATACGGTAAATAAATCAATAAATCAACTGCTCAGTCTCTTGTCTCCTCTGAGGCTGGGACTCTAAACAGTGTTCTGTGCTCGTCTGTGCAGCCAAAGACAGAACAGTTTAGGTGTTTTGCCAAACTGTTGACCTGGCATTAGAGCGGGTTACACGTTGTTGCTTGCGAAAACACAGCGCGCCGTGGTGGAACTTACAGATTAAGGGGCTGGTAATTAGAGCCCGACCGATATATCGTTTGCCGATATTATCGGCCGATATGAACCTGCCGCCGATATATCGGTATCGGCGAATATGCAGCCGATATGACTTTTTTTTTACAGAACATATAACGCAGATAAAATGCTTGAAATGGTGTAATTACTTAGTTTGTTTACTACTGGCGCCCTGGATGAAATGCTTTTAAAGCTTAAGTCAATGGAAAACCATTGAAACTTTGAACGGCCATATCTCCGTAACGGCGGGGCGAATCCGCACCAAATTTGGGGGATACTCTTCAGACAAGGGAACCCGCTTGACGTGACGAGTTGTACGTCTCGAGCACTCTTCGAATGAGACCAACACATGCGTGGTAGCCACCGAGGTTAGGGAGTTAAGGCTGGTTTACACTTAGTGGTCGGCGCCGGACCGATTAGCGATCTCCGGGGGACTACCGAACAAGAGGTTGCGTTCGAGAAGGTTCCCGAGCTGAAGGGATCCCAGAATTTGGTGGAGATCTGCCGGATCCGTTCGCGTAGTAGTGACACAATTCAAACACTTTCACTTCAGTAAGGTTGGTCTATTGTTCAGGCAGCATTCAAGGCGTTGTCTTATTCGACTGTAAGGGCCCTGCGAAGAGGACTTCACAGTGACGTCGCCATGAGTCCAGTTCCAATGGGGAACATTCCAGGAAGAGCATTCAAAGAGCATTTTTAAAAGGTGCGCGTAGACGTGAATTTATATTGTCTTATTTACAGACGTAGGGGAGAGTGGGGCACAAAGTAACACTTTTTGACTTTCTCAGTTGGTGTAAATCCACATGGGTTCAGAATATCATGTTGTTATTCCACAGTGAATTTTACCACTGTCTCTTACAAATGTCGCTGTGTGTCATAATACAGTGTATACGTTTTCTTGTTAGTTACCCTCAAAAAATGGAAGGAAATGTGACAACATCCCTGTAGGTGCGAGGCCACTGTAAACATTGAGGGGCATGTTATCAACTTGACCATAGGACAGCTTAAAATCTAGCTATCCAATGTGAAAAAAACAATATACAAGACAAACTAAAAGATGTTGTGAATAAATAATATATTATTTATATAAGTATCTATATCTATTATTTATTTATTTATTTATTTTATGAAAAACATATTTAAAGTTAAAATAATGGCGTTTTTTAAGAATTAAAAATAAACTTTATTTTTGAGTTTGACAATGAACACATTGCAACCAAGCATGGGATGGTCAACATAAACGAGCCAAAATGCTTTACACGTCTTGAAATAATAATTTCTAAACATTAAAAAATTGACTGTCAGTCTTTATTCACCTGTTTCTCGTTGTTTCTCATTAAAATTAAAGTAAATAGTGTAAATTACATCGCTAATGTCATAGCATAGCACATTGTAACGCAGTGTTACAACGTTCTCCATCTGTGCAACTGGAATTTAAAACTGGTTATTGTCTTCTGCTAGTAATCAAAGCATTAGAAAACTATCTGAACTGATAAATAACAGTTTGGAGATTAAAATAATAGCAGATTTTTTCTAATTTTAAATTAATAATAAAAACTGAGATAAAAAATGTTTACTTAAGCCAGAATTTTAATGTTACTATGGTAAAATAAATATTCAAATCACGTGTGTTACAACTAACACCCCGTTACTTTGTGCATCGCACTCATCGCAAGTTTATTGTTAAATGCCCTTACATATCTCTGTCACCATTATAAGTGTTTTATCACCACATTTGAGTGATCATTGCAAAAAAAAATTTTATGTGTATATATAGTGTATATATATTCTGTTTATGTATATACTGTACTGTATATATAGTACCAGTCAAATGTTTTGACACACGAATGGGAAAGTGTCCAAAATTTTGACTGGAACTGTACTGTAACTTACACATAAAGAATATCGGCCGATATATATCGATATCAGCCTTTTTTTACTCCCAAATATCGGTATCAGTATCGGCCCCAAAAAAACCCATATCGGTCGGGTTATAGCGGTAATATTATAATGAGTTCCCTTTGCCACGTCACCAAGGGAGCGTAATCAGACGCGCTCGTTTTTTCAGACAATTGCAGAAAAAGGCTTACCTAAACAAGTTACTGGGTTAATCTTTTTCATGTTTTCTTGGTTGGTAGATGCCCCAGGGACCTGATTATAGCACTTAAAACCTGGAAAAAGTCAGATTTTCATGATATGTCACCTTTAAGGTCCAGTTTCATTAACAAACCATTAACTACAACTTTTGCCTCAAACTCCTAATTTGCTGCTTATTATATTAATACTTAGTAAGGTAGTTGTTAGGTTTAGATATTGGGTAGGATTAGAGATGTAGAATATGGTCATGCATAATATGTGCTTTATAAGTATTAATAAACAGCCAATATGTTAATAATAGGCATGCTAATAAGCAAATAGTTAATAGTGAGAATTGGTCTCTATACTAAAGTGTTACAATTTTTTTTTTTACCCCAACTTTGCATGTGGTAAGGTATCATGGTTTGTGCAATAAAAGCATAAGAGACTTGTTTCTAAAACATAAAAAAAAATCTGAATGAGTTTTTGCAAAGATTATTAAAGTTTACATATGACTTACAAATGAGAAAAAATAAATATTAGGTAGATGTTAAACTAATGTCCGCTTAACCAGTCACCAAGGGCTCCTGCAGGTAAGGTGGAAGCCGTTTCCCCGTGGCCTCGATTCAATCAGGTTTTCAGTGGTTCTTTCATCCAGTGTGCTTTCAGACATTTAAACCAGAAACATGAGGCATTTCTCCTTTCCACTCACCTTCATTCATGCCTGCCCTGGAGGTTTTGGGTGTAATTACCTTCCAGCCTGATTAAATCACAAATGTGCATGTTAAGTGATGAGTTCTGCTCTGACTCCGTTTAGCTGCTTTGGCAGATGGTCTGGGACATTAAGAGCAGAGCTGTCGGCATCTCTGCATCCGTCCCGCTGATGTTTCTCAAGCTGTGCCTTTCAGCAGAAACACTTGTACTTGAATTACATGTCTGTGTGGGAATTACTGCTGTCTAATGTGATGTTGAAATGAAAAGCACTTAAATGCTGCTCATGCTTTTAAACACAGCCCTAACCCTATGGGTTAAACTTTTTATGCTGCAGACATGAATGATGCCTTAAATAGTGTGACATGTTGAGGAAAGGAGTTATATTGCTTTTCCAAGTAATCTGGATCACATTTATTAGCAGGCAGACTATAAAATGGACCAAAAGTGACGCAGATCACTGATTTTGTTGTTGTGGAGTTTACATACAAATCTTGTTCTATTATCTTTTGCATAAAGAGCTTTTTCTCCAGTGGAATGCCTTTCGGTGGAATGTTTTACTAAAAATAGCATAGTGGATTGTGCGTTAGAAAAAGGGTGTTCTAAACTTAGGTTTTTTTCCTCATTCTTGAGTGTGTTTGAAGCTGTGATGTAGGTTCTTTCCCAGGAGGCTGCAGCATTTTTGGCAGCGGGCTGCTTTAGAAATGTCCCCTATCCAAAAAAAAAAATTGCTGAAAATTTGCTCACCCTTGTGCCGTCTAAAATGTTAATGGGTTTGTTTGTTCATGGGAACAGATTTGGAGAAATGTAGCATTACATCACTTGCTCAGCAATGGATGCTCTGCAGTGAATGGGTGCCATCAGAATGAGAGTTCAAACAGCTGATAAAAACATCACAATAATCCACAAGTAATCCTCACCACTCCAGTCCATCAGTTAACATCTTGTGAAACCAAAGGTTGTGTGTTTGTAAGAAATGTTTTAAACCGTCTTGCATTTCCCTAAATGGTGTTTGATCTGTGCATATTTCTCTCCTGATAATTTTTTTTATTAGTTCTAAAAGTTCTTTTCACTTCACAAGACATTAACTGAACACTGATGGAGTGTTTTTATCAGCTGTTTGGACTCTCATTCTGACGGCACCCATTCACTGCAGAGCATCCATTGGTGAGCAAGAGATGCAATGCTACATTTCTCCAAATCTGTTCTTGTGAAGAAATGGAATGGACTGAGGGCAAGTAAAATTTTCATCAGATGTTAAATTTTGGGGGAACTATTACTTTAATTCAATCCAACAGTCATGCATAATTCACAGAGATCTTCCATCCTAAATATTATGTACAATTAGTATAACTGTGACCCAAATCATGCTGCATAAACATAATATGCTAATTGTGGTCACAAGGAATGAGTGGGCAGTATGACTAATTTTGTAATATTAGTCAGTGTAGATGCCTCAATGCCACTGTAGTTTGCAAACAGCTCATCAGAGCATGAACTGAGTAACTGTAATCTTTGGCTAACTATAATGTCACATTTTAGTTATTTCTGTTAGAAAATCAAAAGCTGTTTTGTTCAGACCTTTGTTCTGGCTCTGGTGTGTTTTAATGTAGTTTATCTCTCTAAATAAGTAAATTGCATTTTCTCTGTCCACAGAAAAGATCATTGATCATATTTTACAAGCTACAAAGAGATATTCACTTGGTTCAGAACTGGACAGGTAATTAACATCCACATAATCACCAAAACACAATCTCACTCACTGCTTTTCTTTTGCAGTTACATGATGAACCATATCTCATATATATAAAAAAAAATCATTCTCTAAACTTTTGATGCTGTAAGCAGATCAGTTTCTATAATCATGTTTTGTCATTTTCTCCTGCAGTATAAGTTGTAAGAAGTGTATTATCATTGGCAACGGAGGCATTCTGTTCAACAAGTCCCTGGGATCCCAAATCGATCAGTATGATGTTGTTGTACGGTAAGTTATTATAAAAGTAATATATTTTATTGATTGTTGCTTGGAATTTTTTTTCTCTTCTAATTTTGGCATGTTAACACAAATCAGTTGTTGTTTTCAGAAGATTACATTTGATGAATGATTACCAATACAAACAAACCGTTAATAATGTCCACAGCTGAATCCTGTACATTAATAGCAGAAAGTAATTGGAGACCGTTTGGATGTCATGTTGATTTGTCCTCGGGGTTTAGACTGAACGAGGCTCCAGTTGCCGGGTTCGAGAAGGACGTCGGCTCGAAGACCACCATGCGTATCACGTACCCTGAAGGATCCATCCAGAAACCTGAGCGCTACGAGAAGAGCTCGCTTTTCGTCTTATCTGCCTTTAAACCCATGGACTTCAAATGGCTGCGTCTCATGGTGTTTAATGAAAAGCTGGTAAGGCGTCCAAAAGCATCTGGCCACTCATACCTCATAAACAGACACAACTGCTCTATTTATTTATTTTTTTAATTCAATAAATTGTTTTATGGGCTCATTTTATTTTATTTGTATCCAGCAATAGGAATGCAGTATTCTCAGCTCTGTTTTTTTATGTTTAATGTTATTATTTCCTTTAAAATCAGCACAGAAAATGCTAAAGAAAATGTCTGCTGATAGTAAATCAGTCAAACTGTTGAAAAAGAAGGTTTAGAAAGAGTATTTGCTGATGTACACATTTACCAGTAGGGGTCAGCATAGTGTGTGCTCTGAACAATAATATTAAATATGAATGCCTAGGGTCAAAAATGTATTTTTAAGACATTTTAGAAATAAGCCATGTTCTTTACTTTTTTCATAGATTTTTTTTTAATCACAAAACCGCTATGATGTAAACATAAATATCAAACACTTTTGCTGGAAAACAGTCGCATACAAAACAGAGCATTACTGATTTATTTATTTTTTTGCAGGTTTCAACACATTTTTACTGATGTTTTCAAGTCATTTTTGCAGTTTTGATCTGTTTTAGAAAACTAGATATTATTATTTGTGACCCTGCACCACAAAACCATAAGGGTCAATTTTCCAAAATTGAGATTATATTATCATCTGAAAGCTGAATGAATAAGCTTTCCATTGATGTATGGTTTGTTAGGATAGGACAATATTTGGCCGAGATGCAACTATTTGAAAATCTGGAATCTGAGGGTGCAAAAAAAATCAAAATATTGAGAAAATCGCCTTTAAATTTGTTCAAATGAAGTTCTTAGCAATGCATATTAATAATCAAAATTAAAGTTTTGATATATTTACGGTAGGAAATTTACAAAATATCTTCATGGAGCATGATCTTTACTTAATATCCTAATGATTTTTGGCAGAAAAGCAAAATCAATAATTTTGACCCATACAATGTATTGTTGGCTATTGCTACAAATATACCCCAGCGACTGAAGACTGCTTTTGTGCTCCAGGGTTACATATTGGTGACAAATCAGCAGAATTTGCATTAAAAAAAGTTTTCAAGGTGGTTTTCAAGGTAAAAACAGATGTGCAAGGTCAGTGACTGTTTCAAGACATTGCTGAATCAAATATCTGAGTCAAAAGCTGACCACTTTTAAAGTTCTGTTTAAGAAATATGGGACAGAGGTTTGTCACCACAGGTACCTATGAAACTGCATTGGCATTGCGGTGAATGTTGTGGAGACGCATGTGGGCTTTGTGTTTGCCGTGTCTTTGATATGCAGCTGTGTGCGAGGCCGATGTCTTTGTGAGTCAGCCAGTGTAGAGTTTCCTCAGGTGACTGACAGGAGCTCAGTGATGTGCTTAATTGTGTGGTCCGGGCTGGAGAACGGCCACCTTATCTCCCGGGTTTGGGTTTAGTCAAGCAGCTCGTTCTCTGCGTTATCGCCAGAATGCTAATGAAAATGGCCCACACATCTGGCCTCTCTTCTGTTAGAGGACCTTCTCCCATGATGAAAGCTGACTCTAGTACACTCAGCTCAAGGACGTTTCCGCATTATTTGGATCCCCAGGTCACAGCGCTCTAATAAAAGTCACCGGTGTGTAACCGGTCGTGAGGAGTTATTTGTAATATTTCTGTTGCCACACTTTTAGTGCTGGATAATTTTCAGTGACTCTGTATCATAATAATAATGATTATTATTTATTTTATTTTATTTTGTATTTTTTTTGCAAGCCAAGGACTAGATAAGGGTAGTAAGCAATGTTTTGGTTTTTGAATCAGAGTTGAATCATGATTCAAAATCAAATGTCACATGTAACAAATATACCAATGTCTTTCGGAACTACGTTTAAAGACAAATGGCTGTAAAGCAGTTCTCGTTGTAGAGATTTCGGCAAAGGAAAAACCACGGAATGGCCAAACCACAGGTAGGGGAGCTAAATTCAGTGTCTGACTGATTCCTGAAAGGTTAGTGGCTGAGATTTGTTGATATGTCTTTAGAAATACTCTATACAGCACTGTTTCCCTCGAGTGTTGCTCTTTCTAAAAACACTGATAACGTTTCTACTGCCTTCTAGCTACTGCCCATTAGAATTTCCACCGCCAGACGAAAAAGCCATTTAGACTAGAGAGAATTGTAGGTTCAGAGAAAAAACAAATGAATGTCTTGGATCTGAGACATAAGTGTTTTGTGGGTGGGGGATATAAAAATAATTTAAAAAAAAGTTACATTTTCAAAATTTAAAGCCATGAAAAAAGGATCCTAAGGTCTGATGTGCTGATTTTGTGGTCCCAGAAAGCTTTTCTATATCGTGTTGAAACGCTTAATATTTTTAAACTGTGGGATTCTTTTATGATTTGAGAATAAACATTCAGAAAAGAAATTGTATTTATTGATAATTTTGAGAAAGTCTTGTAGAAGTGTAAAACTGTCATTTGTAAGTACGAAAGGATTTAATGCATCCTTGCTGAATAAAAGTATTCATTTATTTAAAAAAAAAGTCTTATTGACCCCAAACCTTTGAGCAATATAGTGAGCCACTGCATTTAAAAGTGTTTAAATGGCTATTTTTACAGACAGTACACAGTAAATACTGCTTCAGGTGGCATTGTAAAGAAAGCTGTAGATGAAATATTCATCAGTTATGGTTGTACGTGAATATACTACAGTATGATATTTTGTTGGAAATGTTTAGCATGTTCAGTTTGAGTATTTAGTGGAAAACATGACTAGTATATATTCGTTAGTCTTAAAATCTTTAATTTGCTTCTAAAAGTCTTAAAAAGGTTTTATGTTTCATTCTCTTCAAATACAGCTTACTCTGGAGGGGGGAAAAATAGTTTCAAGCCATAGCATGTGTTTTAAATAGATCCATTACTGTTTACTGCCAAAACAGTGATTTACTGAACAAACTGAACAATAAATGAACCAATTTAAGTCGAATTTATGTGTAATTGTGTAATGATAAACAGACTTAAACTGAAAAACTTTGCAGGAAAGACCAGTGAAATAAATTCTTCAGATAATTGTTTTCAGTTAAAATGTCTCTTCCACTCTGAGAGCATTATCCGTCACTGACCCGTCCATGTGAGACATTCATTCACGTCCTACTGCATGCTACAATCACGGCTCTAATTTACACGTGAAATTAAGCGGAACGTGTTAATTCGGTGAAGGTTTTGAAGTGTGCAGACTGTCTAGTAAATATTCTTCCGTTCAAAACATTCAGACAGGAATACTGATGAGGATAATTGGGAGGTCAGAGATGAAGTAGATGTTTTTCCTTTGTGTGTGTTTATTGGCCGTAGTCTTCGCTTGTGATTCTTTGACGCAGAAATGCTCTCATTACTTGAATCTCAGTTGATTTGGAATTAAATGGCAGCTATGTCTTCTGAAAGCAAAAGAGCGGCCAAGATGTCTTGTCGTAAATGATGCGTCAAAACAGCTAAATCATCGGCAGTCTTAGCTCAGCCAGTTTAGACTAATGCCACCATATGTGAGATGTTAGACCAGGTTTTGGACGTGTCAGCTGACCTAGCTGTGGACGGGTCGTCGCTGTCCTCTGCTTTTGTCTCCTCTTTGAAATCAGCTTCAAACACGGCCAAATAGAAAGGCAAACATGAGCAGGTGGACAAGGGGTCAATAAACTAGCTGCTGTTGTTTCCACTGTTGGTGCAGTGAGTCACGTCGAGCTGCTTTGGATGACTAATTGCAAAAGAGAAGAGAAGGAACACTGAAAGAACATTTTAGAAGAGAAGATTAAAAAACTAAAGGAGAAAAGATTAGATCATATTTAATTTGGCTAAGATGATTTGATGCAAATCAAATTTGAGAACATTCAGGAAGTTGTGAGATACTTTGAGATCATTCAAGAAGGTTTGAGATCTTTTTGAGAACATTGTAGAAGAACCAAGAAAATTTAACACTATTTAACAGCAGATTAGAGAATACTTGAGATTTGATGTGACTTAAATTTGAGGTCATTGAAAATGGTTTGAGAACATTTAAGAAGTGATGACAGTAAATTTGAGAAGATTTGATTTTACTCAAGTAGAGAAGGAATGTTGCAAGAATATTTCACAAGAAGATTAGGAAAATGTTTAAATTTGAAAATATTTCATTTGACTAACACATTTTAGAACATTTCACAAGATGATTTAAAAAAATGATTGATCAACAGATTTAATTTGACTAAGATGATTTGATGTGACTCAAATTTGAGGCCATTTGAGATGGTTTGAGATCATTTGAGAACATTTTAAGAAGAAGAGATTACAGAAAATTTTACTCGAAAGAAGAGGGAAAACATTGTAAGGACATTTCACAAGAAGATGATTGAATTTGAAAACACAAGATTTGACTAAGATGATTTGGTGCAGCTCAAATTTAAGAACATTTAAAGAAACACGCCACTATTTTTGAAAATAGGCTCATTTTCCAACTCCCCTAGAGTTAAACAGTTGAGTTTTACTGTTTTCGAATCCATTCAGCCAATATCCTGGTCTGGCGTAGCAATTTTAGCTGTAGCTTAGCATAGATCATTGAATCTGATTAGACCGTTAGCATCTCGCTCAAAAATGACCAAAGAGTTCCTATATTTTTCCTATTTAAAACTTGACACTTCTGTAGTTACATCGTGTACGAAGACCGACGGAAAATGAAAAGTTGTGATTTTCTAGGCCGATATGGCTAGGAACTATACTCTCATTCCGGCGTAATAATCAAGGAACTTTGCTGCCGTACCATGAGTGCAGCAGGCGCAATGATATTACGCAGCGCCTGAAAATAGTCCCCAGCTAGCGAGATGGTAACGGTCTAATCAGACTCCACGATCTATGCTAAGCTGCAGCTAAAAGTACTACCGCCACCAGACCGGAGGGTCGGCTTGAATGGATTCGGAAAACGGTAAACTCAAACTGTTTAAACTCTAGGGGAAGTTAGAAAATTAGCCTATTTCAAAAATAATGGCATGTTCCTTTAAGAAGATTTGAGAGAAAAAAATCTGTAATCTATTCTTCTCTAACTGTTCTCAAATTAAGATCTGATATGTGACCTGAGAAGGAACATTGCAAGAACTTTTTTTGCATGAAGTGACTTAATTTGAAAAGATGATTTCATTTGACTAATATGATTTGATGTAACAACTTTGGGACCATTCAAGAATGTTTAAGAAAAATATTTTTTGAGAGGATGTGAAGAGAAGAGAAGGAACATTTTAAAAGCGTTTCACAAGAAGATTTATAAAAGATTTAAAAAGAAACAAAGAAGATTCAGTTTGACTTAGATGATGTGATGTTACTCAAAATTGAGAACATTCAAGAAGGTTTGCAATGATTTGAGAACATTTAGAAAGAATGATTTAGAGAATGAGATTTAATTCTACTCAAGAAGATACAATGAGACTCTAAATGTTTAACCCAACAAACTCAATTTGAAAGCTATTTAGTGGATCCTTCTTTTCTGAAGTCTCTGGTGATCTCCTATTTTCTGTCAGCGGTCTGATCCGGACCATTCCTGTGATACTGAGCATGCTGTCTAGGTAGGCATCTCGCTATGGTTCGGAACAGAGCTCATGTCTTACGAATCATTAGATGCTTTGTATGACATCTTCAGTTTACACACTGCAATACAATGGTGTTTATGAGTGTCAAGTGTCCTCAGATTCTGGTGACTCAGACATGTGCAGACAGAGGGCTGGGGGTCAATGTCAGGGTCAGCGGCCCGTACTACTCCACAGACGGCTGCAGAAAACCACAGTGGTTTATGAATGCAACAGTGTGTGTCAGCCCGCTGGAAACTGATGGATTCTGTGATAACGTCTGCGACTCGCACCTCCAAAGTGTCAGCGTGAATGAGAGCAGCCATTGTAGTGAATGAGCCGCAGTGGCTTCCAGCGCAGGGAAACACAGGGCCCGATCCACGCCCACAGGTTACAGCCTAACATCATCACGCAGAAATGTGTCGGGAACTCTTTTAGCCAAAAACTAAGGGGTTTGGGAATTACCCATCAGAGAAAGTATGTGTGTGGATGTGCACATCAGATATGACCGAAAGTCATGACTTGTGATTCAGTAAGTGAATCACTAAAAGTTCAGTCAGTGACTGACTCGTTATGTTGATTCAACTTCAATGTCTTTTTCAATTTATTTAGAGATTCATGTGCTTGAGTAGATTAATCGCAAGTTTTACTTTTGCAATGGAAGGTTTCCGGAAGTCAGATGTCATTCATTTTGTCATTTTTGACGTTTTTAAGATGACAAACATATGCTCGTTTCAAGACAAGCCTATACAATGAGCTTCAAGACAAGTGTTTGTTGTCAGGGACAAAATTTCTTGTTGACAAAGGGTTTATGATTTAATCAATTGCAATGAAAAGGCAAAGTACAAAAAGAGGAGTTGAATAATTTTTCAATGAAAACACTGTTAATAAATGCATTATTTATTCACTCATTCAACCAGTTATTATTAAATATCATCCATCCATCCATCCACATCTACAGTGGGGAAAAAAAGTATTTAGTCAGCCACCAATTGTGCAAGTTCTCCCACTTAAAAAGATGAGAGAGGCCTGTAATTTTCATCATAGGTATAACCTCAACTATGAGAGACAAAATGAGAAAAAAAAAATCAGAAAAATTACACTGTAGGATTTTTAAAGAATTATTTGCAAGTTATGGTGGAAAATAAGTATTTGGTCAATAACAAAATTTCATCTCAATACTTTGTTATATACCCTTTGTTGGCAATGACAGAGGTCAAACGTTTTCTGTAAGTCTTCACAAGGTTTTCACACACTGTTGCTGGTATTTTGGCCCATTCCTCCATGCAGATCTCCTCTAGAGCAGTAATGTTTTGGGGCTGTCGCTGGGCAACACGGATTTTCAACTCCCTCAAAAGATTTTCTATGGGGTTGAGATCTAGAGACTGGCTAGGCCACTCCAGGACCTTGAAATGCTTCGTACGAAGCCACTCCTTCGTTGCCCGGACGGTATGTTTGGGATCATTGTCATGCTGAAAAACCCAGCCACGTTTCATCTTCAATGCCCTTGCTGATGGAAGGAGGTTTTCACTCAAAATATCAAGATACATGGCCCCATTCATTCTTTCGTTACACGGATCAGTCGTCCTGGTCCCTTTGCAGGAAAAACAGCCCCAAAGCATGATGTTTCACAGTTCTGTGTCATTTTGACCCCCAAGGGGTTGAGATCTTGCGTGGAGCCCCAGATCGAGGGGGATTATCAGTGGTCTTGTATGTCTTCATTTTCTAATAATTGCTCCCACAGTTGGTTTCTTCACACCAAGCTGCTAACCTACTGCAGATTCAGTCTTCCCAGCCTGGTACAGGTCTACAATTTTGTTTCTGGTGTCCTTTGACAGCTCTTCGGTCTTGGCCATGGTGGAGTTTGGAGTGTGACTGTTTGAGTTTGTGGACAGGTGTCTTTTATACTGATTACGAGTTCAAACAGATGCCATTAATACAGGTAACGAGTGGAGGACAGAGGAGCCTCTTAAAGAAGAAGTTACAGGTCTGTGAGAGCCAGAAATCTTGCTTGTTTGTAGGTGACCAAATACTTATTTTACCGAGGAATTTACCAATTAATTCTTTAAAAATCCTACAATGTGAATTTCTTTTCTCATTTTGTCTCTCATAATTGAGGTATACAGTACCTATGATGAAAATTACAGGCCTCTCTCATCTTTTTAAGTGGGAGAACTTGCACAATTGGTGGCTGACTAAATACTTTTTTGCCCATGTATTACAGTCGGAACCAGATTTTATTGCAATTTAAATATCTATTTTATTTGTTTGTGTATTTACGTAATTAACCAGTCTTCATTGCAGGTTAAATATCTATTTTGTGCATTTATTTATTAGTTAGTTATAATGATGGACTGTACATTTTATCCCTTAATTAAGACTTTATAATAAAATTTAAAAGAGCCCTAATTTCATCTCTACTTATAGTAAATGACTGAATAAATTGGGAATAAATATTTTCTTTCTTTTTCTTTTTCTTTTAATTTTTTTTTAAATTTATTCTAGAAATGTATTAAGTATTTAGTTATAAATGCATATTTTAGCATTTACTGGGATTATTGTAACATTGTGTTGTTTTATTTATATTTTGATCTGGTTCCTGTGTAAGTGTCTTTGGATATGCGTAAATGCTCATCTTTAGAAATCTATTGAAGAATTCTTTTTAAATCTCATATAATTTGGAAAAATATTTCCAGAACTAAGTTTGCTGAAAAAATTGGGTGATCATGATTTTTAGAAAAAAATGTCTTAGTTAAATCTTATTTGTTGATTCTTAATTATTTTAAGATATGTATTTTTATATTCATCTATTTGTCTCAGTTTCATTGTGTGTATCGTGAGCTCACATTTCAGCCAAAATCTAGCTTGTTATGCCGTAGTGCTGTACATTCAGCAGTGTGGTCAGATTAGTTTTCCGCTTGTTGCTACGGCAGTGTTGAGTGACCGTGTCTGTAATACAGTACGATGAGCCATTTGGACACATCGGCAGACATACATCAGCCAGAGTTCAGAGTTCGTAATCATTAGTCCACTCTTCTGCAGGTCTGTTTCAAGCAGCTGGGTGACAGGTATCAGAGAAACTCTGCGTACAAAGGCCTTGTGCGATGTAGGAGGTGGATCCTGCCACCGGGTGATTGATACAGGGTCTTCCTTGCCTTTGTGGCTTTGTTTGCGCTTCTTGTTTTTCATGGGGCTTTTAAAAGGCCCCTCTGCTCTCCACGCTGCAGGGTATTGTGTTCATCTCTCTCTGCCCGAGCCACGTCACATTTTCCACCTGTGTGTTTCTGACTCTCACCCTGTGAGTCCAGCACCCAACAAAAGATCGATTCACATCTGCTTCAGTGCTCGCTCAAAATGTCAGGATTTTACCTGCACCTGCTTTCTGCATCCTTAGTAATGCTGGCCTGACCTTGAGATAGTGATGACGTTTATGTAGTCACTTCTGAATGTTGCTGTGCTTATTAAGACTTAAAAAAGGAATGCATGATAAAAAGTTTGTGATCAGTAAGATTTTTTTTAAAGAAATTAATACTTTTATTCAGCAAGGACACATTAAAGTTCTCAAAAGTGACTTTAAAGACATTAATAATGTTAAAAAACATTTGAATTTCATATAATGTTATATGATAATACTGCTTTCAACACTGATAATAATCAGAAATGTTTCTTGAGCAGCAAATCAGCATATTAGAATGATTTCTGAAGGATCGTGTGACACTGAAGACTGGAGTGATGATGCTGAAAATTCAGCTGCGCATCACAGAAATAAATGATATTTTCAAATAGAAAATGGTTGTTTTTAATTGTAATACTATTTAACAATTTTGCAAATAAATGCAGCCTTGATGAACGTAAGAGATTTCATGAAACATGAAAAAACGTACTGTCGTAAACTTTTAAGCACCAGCTATTGTTTATGGTATGAAATCTGATTAAAATTAAATTCTTGGAAATGTGTATTCAGTAGCATATGCAATGCTCTATCAGTACGCTAGAATGCTAGGTCTTACTCTGCAAAATAACAAACCTGACACAAATTATAATGTAAAAAGCTAAAAACATTCAAAAAAGGTCAAACCACATTGATAGCATTTGGTTAGTTATAAGGGAGGAGTTTGTGCACGTCTCTAACAAGGCTGATGTGACTGATAGCTGTGATAATGTTATGCCGCGACACACGTGGTTTGTATTACACCTTGTATCACACATGCTTTGTGTTACACCAGAAAACCACAAGTAAGGCTCCCTGGGCCAAACCCTTGTTGTGCGTCCCTCTGTAAAGCCTGTCCCTCCCTTGAAAAGAAAACAAGGGCAGGACGTAATTACGCGGCGTGTTTATTTGTAGTACCGTGACTCGGGATGCCGTTTGATGAAATCCCACCGGAGTCTTTGCTCTAAAATGTCAAGCGGAGTTATGGCTTCTAATAGTCACTCTCCTCCAAGAGGGTGTTCGGGAGGTCTCATAGTTAGCGGCAGAGTGGTGAAGCCGGGCTTCTCACGAGGATGGGGGGGGGGGGGGGGGGGGCGAGGCCGAGAGCTACTTGTGTCTCGACCGCTCTGCCGTCAACGCTTTGCCTGAGCGTCACCTTTTTATTTCAGGATTATCCCAAGTGAGCGGCTTATTTACTCAGCTGAGAGCGTTATTCAGCGGCCGCGAGTGACTGTTCTGTGTCCGCTTCACTTGTGGAACACCTTTCTGCGTTTATAATAGCATATTCACAGAGCAGGAGTGTTTGAAAAGAAAAGCTGGTAAAGGCCGTCAGCGAAGTCACGCAGGTTTATTCTTTTCATTTGTTTCTTGGAATAATTCAGTTTCTTCTGTGTTCCACTCTTAATGTCTTTCAGCGGAGTATGGAGGGATTCTGGAAGTCTGTGGCACGTGTCGTTCCCAGAGAGCCAGAAGACATACGGATCCTGAACCCGTATTTCATCCAGGAAGCGGCCTTCAAATTCATCGGCCTTCCAAACAACAATGGCCTCATGGGAAGAGGGGTGAGGAGCAAACACTGAATAAATATTGAAGCAGTCAATCCAAAACATACCGTAATAGTCTGAAAAACTTTTAAAACTTTCTCCTCTTTGAAAAAGACCAGAGGCCAGTTGCATAAACACAGCCTATGTCTTAGGAACTAAGAACTTTTCGTATTCAAATTAGCCCAGTCTCTGTTTTATTTACGAATCTGTAAATGATCTGATTCATTTACAAGTCTGATTCACTGTAACCGTATATTTTCTGATTATTACTGCAAATTTGCTTTTAACAAAATATTTTATGAAAACAAACATAACATTTGCATATGTGAAAAATGTACAAACGTGCATTTAAAAATTATTATAGAATAAAAATGTGCTTAAAATATACACACAAATACATACTCCCCTGGTTTCACAGACCAGGCTTAAACCTAATCCCAGACTAAAATGCATGCCTGGGCTGTTTTAACTGAAATCTTACCTCTGACATATATTAAAAAAATATATGTATAACTGTATATGTAGTAAAATATAGATACATATTAAAACAAACTGTTTGTAATATTTAAGCATTTTATGAAGAATTTCTGAAAATTTGATGGAAAATGATGACATGCATTACAAAAAATAATATATGTGTTTTTTAGATATATATAGAGAGAGAGAGAGGGAGAGAAAATTATTAATAATATAATTGTTGTATTTTTTACCTCTTTACCATTGCACAAGAAGTCACTCATCTATGATAGCAAGATAGATACTTTAAGATGATTTTACCTAACCAAGGGTACAGCTGACGAACAAGCAAACACAAAAAAAACAATAAATAAATAAATCTATTTATGTACATGATCAAAATGTACTGAAATGATCCTAAACTCTCTCACACTGGCTCCGGGTCAGTGGGTCATCCTTATTGTTGAGCCCTCTGAGATGATGTTGAAATGAAGTGATGGACCGTCACATCTCCACCTGATCCAGAGACTGTTTGTGCTCTGCTGCTATGGAGATGCGGTTCAAGGGGCTCGAGCTGTGATGCGTTTCCTGTTATCAGCATGCAGGCGGAGTGTCTGGGGCCGGATTAGTCCAGAGAGTGTCTCTCTGTGGTGATAAGACTTTCACATTGAGACTTGTCTCTCCAGCCTCAGTGGATCAGGTGGTGACTGGATGATCCCTCTCTGCTGATACACACACACACACACACACACACACCCCGCTCTGTCTGTGTCTCTGATAAAGTCAGTCACACGGTGCATTATCTGTACTGAAGTGTGTGAGCAGTGCACTCGACTATCCTGAGTGTCCAGTCCATCCATGGCTGTTCAGCATTTGCTTGACTCATTTAATCTGTTCTTTTCACTGTGCTGTGTAGTATGAATTAAAGCATATAGTAATGAATTAAAACTTGTTTTATTACTAATAGAAAATGACTACTTGAGTACAAATGTATTTCATGTTCAAACAGACATTTCGCAGTTGAACACTTTGTTGCATTGCTTTTGTGCAAACAATATTGTTGTAAATACAAACTACATGCGTTATAGAGATGACTGATTTTTAAATGTATCATTCTTTTAAGACACATTTGGTTTATACAATTTTTCTGAATGGCTCATTTACGAATCTGTCTGAATCAGATTTGTAAGTGAATCACAGATAATTTACAGATTTTTAAATTTTTTTGCATCACTAGAACTATAGTTTCTGGTTATTACTTTCAATTTTCACCAGTTGCACCCCCTAAGGACGGCCCTGTATTTTGTATATAAAATAAAAGTAGATATTTTATATTAAGCACATTTTTGTTTCTTATTTACTATTTTTAAATACTGAAATTCAATTATTTTTCACATATAAATGTAATGTTTTCCATAAAACATTTTCTTAAAAGACCATTTGCAGTAATAACCAGAAACGCTATATATATTTTTTTTTCTTAAACTTGAGGTTTTATGAATGGGTCTTTAACTACATACTCAAGTATGACTGTTGGGTTTTTTTTATACGCTGTGACGGAGATCAATTCTCGACATGCCAGACTAAAGGCTTGGGTTTTTCCAGAATATTCCTCATTAGGAGCCTGTTGCGCTTACGATGGCCTACTTCATAGCTGTGATGAGGTGCGTGTGGACGGATTCGGAATGACATGAACACACCTCACGCACCTCTGCACTACTATGAGAAACTCATGATGTCTGCAATCAAAGAGGTAAGAGCACCACACTGACCTGATCTGAAGGATTTCTCTCTAACTCTTACAGAACTAGTGAGCTGCATTTAAAAGCAATGTTTGGCCCCTGGGATTGATTTTTACCATTGAACACCATTATTAGATATTACACTCTTTGAATTAAAAGGAAATTTTCACAGTGATGCCATAGAACCATTTTTTGTTTGCCAAAGGACCTTTCAGTGAACAGTTCTTAAAAGAACCATCTTTTCTTCGTGTGAAGAACATTTTAATATTGTGAAGGACCTTTTTTCCACTCTAAATAACCTTTTGTGCAAATTGAAAGGTTCCATGGAGAACCTTTATTTTGTTTGTATGACATGTTTGATAGCAGATAATGACAGAGAAATTCACTGTCATATTTTAAATATCTGGAGGATTTTTGTCACTTTCAGGGGCTTTTTTGCTCCGAAACCTGATTAATTTCTGAACACTGTCTTATCGTAGTTAACAGAAATGTCCTAGTTTTGGTATGTAAGATGAGTGTAGTGTAAATGTACATTTGTAAATGTGTCTGAAGTACATCAGTGATGTCCGCTCGCTTGTTGATGATCTTTGGGAATATCCCGTCTGTTGAGTCATGTCCACAAACAGGTCACATGACCTCACACTGCTCTCTGTTCCAGAAACATGCAGAAACCTGAGAGGTCAGAGTAATGAGTCTGAGCTCTCTGCGTGTTCTTCTTTCAGTGTTGAGGAAACTACTTTGAGACTGTAGCTTTGCCAAGCTACTAGTAAAGTGAAGCAGTCAGATACTACAAGATACTAACAGGGTTCAACAATAAGGATTTATTTCTGATGGCTTAGTCAGGCCAGTAGTTCCTTTGTGTCTGTCAAAAGATTAAAAAAAAAGATTATATTGATGACAAATCAGCAGAATATGCAAAAAACAATGTCAAGTCAGCTTTATTTCTATAGCACTTCATACAATATAGATGGTTTTCTTCAAAACAGCTTCACAGTATTAAACAGGGAAGTAACAGAATCAGTGATGCAAAAATAAGATTCTGCTCTAAAGCAGCTTTAAAAAGACAGTAGTTCATCAACTATAAAATTAGGGATGCACGATATATCGGCCACCATATCGGTATCGGCCGATAAATGCAAATTTTTTCTGTTATCGGTATCGCCTGATAAGAAAATTTGGCCCGATATCTTAAAGCCGTATAAAAATGCATTATTTCCTTCAGAGACACTGCAGATGCGCGCTGTTAGTTTGCAGCCTTTTGTGCAATTGTACGTTGTAATATTGTGTTTATTTGATGTATATCTGATTTATCTCATATAGAATGCGTTTGGTTAAGTTAAAAGAGCGCTTCAGTTTACCGGTGATCGTCTTTAGCTCAGCGCACGCAACTCAAACAGCAGTGCACAACATTAATAACTAAGATTGGGAATGTTGTGTATATAACATTCTAATCCCGCCAGACCGCACGCCCCTCCCCCATTTACATAAGTTGAAAACGTTGTGCATTCTTTGGGTTTAGTTGGTGTGTTTCAGCGCGTTGTTATGGGAAGAGCGCTTCCACAACAGGAGTTACACATTCTGACTATAGCACGCAAAAACTGCATCATTTTGTACATATATAAGTTGTAATATTATGTTTATGTTGTATTAATATTAATAACAGGATGCATTTCCTTGAGTTAAATAAACTGCCAGCAAAACGCTTCAGTTTACCATGTTCATTCAGCTCTTCAGCTTCAGCACACGCAGCTCAAACGGCTGCTATTTAAAACAGTGGTACTAATTTGTTACTTTTTCAAAATCATTGATACATTATTAATAAAAACAACCACTTTTATTTTTCTCTTATTATTTTAATCAAAAATATGGTTTAGTAATTAAAATAATTAAATTATTGTCCGTTCAGAGGCTATTCCGTTTTATTGATCTATGACGCATTCATTTTGATTCTTTACACGTTTAATGATGTCCAGTGACTTGTTTGCATTATTTATGCATTATTTTATTTATTTGTAAGACTTTTTTTATGACTAAATGGTAATGGGAGAGTAAAATTATTTTTTAAAACGTACACTGTTCAAACTAGGTTGCTTATGTTGAAGTGTTTGGGATGTGGTTTTTAATGTGAGACTTTTTTTTTGTAATCAGGCTCTCAAAAATTGTATAAAAATTTGGATTTAAATTTATCGGCCAACATATCGGTTATCGGCTTTCAAAAATAAAGAATAATCGGTATCGGTATCGGGCAAAATTTTCATATCGGTGCATCCCTATATAAAATGGGTTCAATTCAGGAAAGTTCAGTACATCACAGAAAATCAAACCTTTAACCCTCATAATGCATTCAATTCATTTTGACCTGGAAGAGATACATATTTAGTAAGGGAATGAAACTTACAAATGCTTAAAGACCCTCAATATACCCATATTTTTATTTCATTTTATTTATTTATTTTCTGATTTTGTTATTGATTTTTTTTTTTAAGAGAGAAAACCATTAAAAAAAATATTTGGGTCGCTTTGGACCCGAGTGTGTATGGTGTACCATTAGGTGTTAAAAATATTTTTGTAAAAGCATCTATAAGTTATATTAGTGTCACACAAATATTGTAAAATATATGTAGCCTTTTTATCAATATCTCACACAGTTTTGGAGCTGAATTCAGTTTTTAAACATGAATATGTACACCTATTTACAAACCATTCCTGCATGAAAAATGTACCACTTTTTTATTCTGAAAATGAAAATGTATGCAATTAAATGTATTTGTTTGTTTATTTATTTATTGCTAGTAAATATGTATGTTTGATAAATATGGACTGTTTTTATTTAATTCAATTCCATTAATTCCGATAGGGGTAATACTGGTATTCCTCAGATTATATGTTCTTGTATAATAATATATTCAAATAAAATTTCTCATCAGTATAACAATACTTCAGGTCCAAACAGATGTGTAATGCGATAATAGATTTAGAATTTTCAGTGGCATCGAAGCACTGGCCTAAAAGAATAAAATAGGTATTTTATGGACTTTAATGATGCAACATAAAATACTTATCCAAAGTGTTGTGTGAAACTGACCTGTTTCATGTTTGTTTTTTGTTTTGTAATTAGAAGATACATTTTATGTTTTATCTAAAGGATGATTCAACTTGGATGGCAAATCAGTAGATGGCACTGTATTTCACAGTGACTTGTCATTTTCTCTCTTTACCTAGAAGAACACCTCTGTTGTTGCACATGTTTACTTTAGGTGGACCGTCCGAACCGCTTTTGTGGCTTGTGAAATCAAAAGCAAAGCCGCATGTGCAGACGTCATAGCTCTTTTAAACGCAGCACGTGACCAACTTCTGATGAGCGTTTACCCTATTGTGCTCTTTCCGTTTCTCTCTTTTTCTCACACTCACCCAGTCATGGACGCACAACATATCCAAAGAGAAAGAGTTTCTCCGAAAGCTGGTGAAGGGGGGTGTCATCCGGGACCTGACCAACGGGATCTGACGTCACGTCCCCGTCATGCAGCGGATAGAATGTATTCACCATATCACTGGTGACCAGCATCCCAGCCGATGAACTCACACTAACTCGAGCCATCAAACGTCCAGAGATGTTTGAGCCAATCGCATGATGCCGCCGGAGGAAGTGACCTCACCTCATATGCTGGACGGTATCCATGGCAACCTCACCTCAAACATGGTAATGCTTGTTTTAAGATGCCACCTAGGCGAGAAAGAGTCCGTCCCTGTGCGCCACGGCGGGCGCCCGGCAGAGACTGGAAGCGTGCTGCTTTCTCCTGTTTTTTTTATTCCACTGTATTCCGTATTTATTAGACAGTATTTTGATCTAGTCATTAAGATGCTTTATTTTTTAAGCTGTGTCAGCTTGATTGCTTTAATAATGTTCTCTTCAATCTCAGGCTATGCACAACAGCACACAACAAATGATTGTCTCTGTTGATTTTCTGCGGCTCTTCTGACGTGTGCCATTTAAAGGGGTCATATGATGCGATTTCAAGTTTTCCTTTCTCTTTGGAGTGTTACAAGCTCTTGGTGCATAGATAAGATCCCTGAAGATCCCTGAAGACTAAAGTCTCGAACCCAAAGAGATATTCTTTATAAAAGTTAAGACTCGTCCACGCCTACCTAAAACACCTTGTTTAAACATGTCCCCACATGTCTACGTCACGATGTGGCAAGATTTGCATAACACCGCCCAAATGTTCACACAAAGAAAAAAGGCGTAACTTTGATTCTTGCTGTAGTATTGTTGTTGCCGCCGCCATGTCGTAAAGACGCGGTGTGTTTCAGTGTGAAAGTGAAACTACTTTGTTTGGTCTTCCAAAAGAGGACACGACTAGAAATCAGTGGTTAAGTTGTATGTACAAAACTGTCCAGACAGTTCCAAACCCAAATTTTCAGATGTGTGCAGCGCATTTTACGGAGGACTGTTACTTGATCATGGGAAGGATGTGCACAAAGGCTGTTTCTATAAAGTGGGGGCAATTCCACTTGCAAGGGGACAGGTTCTGGCGCTTCTGCCTACAGGTCTGTAAAGTACGTTTACATATTAAAGATTGCCACTGTGATGATCAAACGTTGAGTTGTTGAGCAGTGTAGCGTCGCGCTGTTGTTGTCGATTTTCTCCGATCACAACATGGTTTTAGTTACGCTGGCGCGATATGCAACGAAAACAGTGGAAAAGACAGTACAAGTCAGATAATCCGTAATATGTCCCCACTGGACGCAACAAATGAACTGTTATGATGGGTGTTTTATTGGTTTGTCTCGTCGCGCGGGAAACAGCATCCAGTATGTAGGGGCGTAACATTTCAGCACCGATTGAGGTTAGTCGGCAGCAAAACGCAATGGATAGCTGGCCAATCACAGCACACCTCGCTTTCTCAGACCGATGAGCTTTGTAAAAATCAAAGCGTTTCAGAAAGGCAGGGCATAGACGAGAAACAATAATGTACAATATGTGGAAAAAAAAATGTTTTTTTTTTAACTTAAACCGCATAAACACATTTCAATACACAAAATAATGTTATTTTTAGCAACGGTCATTATGTAAGGGATAATGTACATCCAGCCAGTTGTTATCTCAGAATAAACCCCGACAGGGTGCGGAGGGGTCTTGTATCAGCCTGAAGGGGTTTATTCTGAGATAACAACCGGCTGGATGTACATTATCCCGCTTATTACACGGCTACTTGCCACATAAGTAATTAATTAGACGCGAAATATTGATTTGAGATATTTGAACGCAAAGCTTCCGTGAAGAAAGCAGTTGCGAGCAAGCGGCAAGTTCAAACTAAACAGACAATTAAGGGATACGGTGCAGTCAAACCACATATTACACAACATTTCACCACATAAAAAATGAAGGCGATAAAATATATTGATTTAAGACAAAAATGTCTTAAAATCGTACCAGTTTGTTAGTTCTCTAATAATCCATTACAGCGTACAAAACAATCGTAGCAAAATGGCAGCAGCTGCGTTTGTATGAAACAAGAGCGAGCCCGCGATACCAGGATGACATAATTAAATAATTGTACACCATTTTGAATCGAGTTTTAATATTTTATTAGCTAAACAAACGCAAAGCTTCCACCAAGAAAAAATAGTTCAAGCAAGAGTACAGCGCCGACTCCTGTTACCTGGATGAGCCTGTGTTATCAGCTTTTAACGGTTGTTATTGAGGGATAACAGACCTCGGAATGTCGCGACTGACCAATCAGAATCAAGTATTCCACTGCGCCGTGTAATAAGACCCCTTTAATCAATCAGCATCCACTTGTTTCCTGCGCCTTGCACATGTATATCCATCTCTGTGTATAACCAGATCATGAGACCAGGTGGATTAAAGTATTATCAAGATCTCTACATTCAGTCTGAAATGGGCTTTTCTTTTGAACTGTGAATTGATGTGTAAGGGACCATTCACACAGAACGCGTTTTTCCATTCCAATGCGCTACTTTTCCATTGTTTTTCGATGTAAGCACTCACTAGATGGACGTATATGACCATTACGCTTGTGTCTCATGTCTTTTGCAGCATCTCGCACAAAAGTGCTGCTTTTTAAAAGAATTTCAACTTTTACATGCAGTGCCGCTCATCAATGTCAGTTCCAAAACAGTGGACCAATCCGAAAGACCCCGGAGGCGGGGCAAGCGTTGCTAGCTTTTATTTACAACAGCAAGTTGGCATAATAACTGTTTTATTTGATGGCAACATGGCAGAGAAAGCATTCTATTCTGCACTTTTTTCTAAAGCTTTGTGCGTCTCATGTTTTTAGATTCAAAGATGCGTTCTGTGCGAACGGCCCCCTAATAACGCAGAAGAGTTGTATGTTATAGTAGAACTTCAGTGGGTGATGTGTTGGTAGCAGATTACATTTGTTGGTGCCAATGCAAATCAAATTACATGATTCCCTACCACCTATAAAATAAGTGTTTTAATAATTAAATTAAAATAATGGCATGTAGTCAAGTATTTCTAAATTATGTAAATTTTTTCACATTTTTGAAGTACTAAAGAACAACAGCTTTTCTCCATATATGGTAATTGATTTTAATGGACATATTGTGAGCTGCAAGGTTGTTAATTGATAATATTATTTCAACTTATTTTTTAAATAAATGTGTTCAACAGAACAAATCCAGGTGAAAACTACATTACCCATGATTCTGCAAAGAAATCGACGAATTATGTATATATAAAGTGTATTTTTCAATAAACTTAAAATATATTTTTATGGATTAAATCAACAGCTTTAAATTAATAGGTTAATATTTATAACACTATTGTAATAGTTTTATTTGAAAACACTTTAAAAGTTATAGTATAGCACTTTTATTTATATAATAGTATATATACAACATATAATAAATATTTATATAACACAATTGCAGATTGTTTCAAAGCTGCTTCACATTCATTAATAAAGAATAAGAGTGTTAATGTTGTAAAATTCATCAGTTATGAAACAAATTTCTCCTATAAAGCAGCTCTACAGATAAAAAAAATAGTGTCATTATTCAGCTAAAGACATAAATTCAAATTAAATTTAAACTTAAATTCAGCTTAAGTGGAAAAAATACTTCCGGAACCAAGGCCGCTGAATTGGACAGGCATTATTTCATTTAATTATTCATATTGAAAAGGCAAGCTTTGCCACTCTTTCAGCACTCTTGTTATGCTGCTCGACATAACCCCTCCTGATTCAAGAACTGGATCTAACTGCTCTATATAACAGTCTGTTACTCACCTAAACACATTTGTCATTGACTTGTTGTTCATTCTACTGTTACATGATTGGAAAACATCAGCACCTGTTTATGGAAAGCTCATGTTTAGCATTTAAACTTCCACCTGATCAACCTGCCTTTTTTTTTTTTTTTTTTTTTTTTTTTGTGTCAAAACAAAAGTTGCGATGTTATGTGTGCGGCGGAAGCAAACACTCCAGCTGCTTGTCTCATGACTCACGGCGGTAATGGAGGGTTTTTCAGGGTCCTTGTGCCAAAAGGTTCATGGAAATATTAGGAATTTTTAAAGAGTCTGTGCTGTCAGGCGCTGTTCCTGGAAACGATCTGGATTCATAAACCACATCTTATCCTTTTTTTAGTGGCATGAAGTTCTGCTCCAGGCTGTTCAGAATCATGCAGCGACATATCAGAATGTGATTATAGTTATTCATGTGTGGTGCATCAGATGTGTGTCTGGTGGGTAATGGCTTGTTTGCTGTGTGTTACTGTTTAACTGTGCTCACCTGCTGCTTTTCTTTCTGTCAGTCTGTTTGTAGTCATTTAACTGAGGCTTTGAATCTCTTTTAGCACACATACTGCAGATTCTCTTCCGCTGGAGAAACACAAGTGGTCTTGGTCAAGCACATAATGGTCAAAGATTGGCTTCCTCCTCAAAGGGATTGAACCAGCAACCTACTAGTTACCAGACTAGTTATAGAGGATTGCTCTAGATCAGTGGCAGAAATTAGTTTTTATATTTGGAAGTAATATTGACATTCTCAATTAGATTTTTATTTTTTAAGGGTGTTTATTTTTGTAACAATATATTGTCATCTTTTTGTTAAATAATTTTAGTCTGTTAAATTTCACACATTCTCAACCTGAGTATTTAGACAATTGGAATGTATGACCTCTTATCCATACAATTGAATCAACATCAATAGTTTATGAATTTTTTACACTACTATTTTTGAATGCTTTTCAAAGAAGTCTCCTCTGCTTACCAAGGCTGGATTTATTTAATCAAAAATACAAAAATACAGGAAAATGTCTTAAATATTATTAATACGTTAAATAACTGTTATCTATTTGAATATGTTTTAAAATGTATTTTATTCCTGTGATCAAAAGCTGAATTTTCAGCATCATTCCTCCAGTCTTCATTGTCACATGATCCTTTATAAATCATTCTAATATGCTGATTTTGCTGCTCAAGAAACATTTCATATTAATATCAATGTTGAAAACAGTTATGCTGCTTTCATATTTTTTGTATAAGAAAGCTTTTGTTTCTTTAATGAATAGGAAGTTCAAAAGAACAGCATTTATTTTGAAACAGAAATCTTTTTTATGATTATAATATTATAATAGCAATGAGTTAGATGTTGTGTGTGTTTACTGTCCCCTTTTGTGATCACTTTAACATCCTCACGATTTTTTTTATCTATTTTTTTTATTTTTTCTTCTTTTGGGGGAAAAAATCTATCTTAAATTGTAGTGTATATGAATTTTTTTTAAACAATACAGGATTTTTTCATTATAAAGCCATTTTCTCTACTGTGTAATGGAACTCATTACTGCACTTTCATGGCGTTTTTCCTAACCAGTTAAGAATGGAGGAAACAGTGTGAAAATGTGAAAATATAAATGCGGGGTTTAAAAAACTTTTTCCTACATCTTAACGGTCTAGTGGATCCAAAACATTTATGTCCCTTCCTCCAAATGTTTTTTGCTTCAGCCAAACGCTTTCCGTGAGATTCTTTCAGGCTTGTACATTGTCATTGATACATTGCCAGATGACTGGATTCTTCATGGCTGAATTTACACTGGGAAAAAACCTGTTAAATTTTACAGTACAGACTGTCGGCGAAATCCACTGTAAAACAGCACTTTTTTAAATGTTGTTTCCGTTATTCCAAAAAAAGGACAAACGTTTAAAGGTGTTTCCAGATGTAGTTTATGCACCGTGGGTAACAGTGAAATGTGGAATGTAAATCTTGCGAACAGGCATTTACAGATGAATAGCGTGGCTGTGGGTTTGTACAAGGGCTGCGCGTCGTGGGATGCGCTTGCCTTCAACCTTCTGCGCTTCATGTGCTCGTATGCGAGTGAGTTTGCGATCACAGACAGTGGGCTATGGACACAACGGGCAGGTTTCTCCTTATTAAAGACAATTCCTTGATTACCTGAGGGTGCAGTTAGGTTGGGAGCGGAGAAGTTAATGGAGGGCGAACCGGTGCGTCTGTCCATTGTAGGTGGGCCTTCGTGACACGGCTGTGATGGAGGTCACATCCTGACAGCTTCAC
This sequence comes from Sinocyclocheilus anophthalmus, assembly GCA_018155175.1. Lineage (NCBI taxonomy): Eukaryota > Metazoa > Chordata > Actinopteri > Cypriniformes > Cyprinidae > Sinocyclocheilus > Sinocyclocheilus anophthalmus. The sequence continues at coordinate 92,169 of JADLZN010007769.1, read as the reverse complement.
ACTCAGCGGAGCAGAAGAGTCAAGCAGGATTTGGTTACAGTCGCACTGTGTTTCTGAGCTCCGCCTGTGAAGAATCACTCCGCTTTGGGTTTATCCTTCCCGACAGGTCATCCACTCGCACCCTCTCTTTAGACGTCCAACAGAAAACACAGTTAGGGCAGCTTCCACACCGTCAAATGAAGCATTTTAATGCCCTCGCACTCAGTGGGCGTTCAAGCAGTAAAAAGAGTTTCAGTGTGGGTTGTGTTTCCTAGAGCAGACGTTTTCAAACTGGTCTCTGCGAAAATTAAAGTGGAAAAAAAAAAAGACTGATATGACTTAATTTAACATTTAATGCAAACTTTTTTTTTTTGCACATTTAACTAATTTTATATTATCGGTTCATTTTGCTTTATAGAGATTGGCTTTAAATCATGAGATTATTTCTGATTATTCTATGTAGATTTGAATGACTTTGCGATTGTAAAAACATCCATATTTAATGTGATTTTGTACACATGTTTGAACTGGAGGAGAACTCACTTCATACATCCAATAGAAATCTCACACACACAAAAACCCAGCTGATTAAAAGATAAATGCAAGAAATGAAGAAAAGTGAAGTTAGTGAAAAGAAAAGATCCTGCAGCATGATGACGCTTACTTTTGGCATTTTCCAACTAAACTTTCCAGTGACATTCAGACATTTGAATGTCATTAAAAAAATTATTATTAAATGTGATAATTTCATTCTGCTGATAGCCCTATAGTTGTAAAACTATCAAATTAAAAGGTAACATGTAAAAAGAAAAATATATTTAAAAGGAAAAAGGAATTTGTATTAAAAAAAGAAATGTCATTTTTTCTATCTAATGTTACTAAAAGTGAATTAAAAAAAGATACAACTTAAGTGAACTTATAATTTTAAGTCAAGCACAAATGCTTTTTTTTTAATAAACCATACATTATTATTCAAATGTTCAATTTGAAGTTGTTAGAATTAATCACAGCAATCATTTTGGGGGGCTTTCATACATGGGGAAAAAAATCTGTGTGTGTGAGAACTGCCATTATATATTAATACTGAGTTTTAAAAAAATATATATATATTGAAGGTTTAAATGAAGTAAATAAAGATTTGAAAAGTTTTGTTTTTTCAAAATTTTACAAGGAAATACTGTTTCAGTCTTTCAACTTCCAAATTTCAGGTTTCATTCAATGTGCTAGCTCTTTCTTTATATCAGTTCAGTGTAAAGGGCTCCTGTGCATCAAAAAGCTTGAACCCCCTGTCCTAGAGTATTCATCTGCCTCTATTTCTTTCATTAAAAGTAAAAGTCATTCCCTCAATCCTCATGTCACTCCCATTCCTTTAATCTCATTTTGAGGCTCACATCCTGAAGCAGACTCCTTGTGATTGGTGCATCTTAATGGTGTTTAACTCTCACAATGTTCTCTGTAAAGCTACACTATGTACTTGTACCTCGAGAGAAGGACGGATCTGATGTGGAAGATAAAGCTTTTGAGTTTGAGGCCCTTCTGGGGGGTGTGTGTGTGTGTGTGTGTGGTGTGTGTGTTTACCTCCGAGTCAAGCATCCTCTCTATGTGCTGCTGCATTCTCTGGCTGGAGGCACTAAATATAAACTTCAGCGCTGTTTGCTATATCATTTAGTTTATAGTTTGTCTTAAAGAGGTCAGCGTGTGCTGTTTTCCAACCTTTCTACTGCTGGTTTGGAGTCTATTTGAATGAACGTTTTTGTAACAGTCTCGACTTCACATTTCAATCACAACCTGTGATGAACAATGTTTTTGATTTGCAATTTTATTCGCATTATAAGTGGTGTTTGCTGCCCATATTTTTGGACACTACTGTTCAAAAGTTTGGGCCAGTAAGATTTTTTTATGTTTTGAAATAAGTGTCTTTTGCTTACCAAGGCTGCATCAAACATACAGTAAAAACAGTAATATTGTGAAATATTATTACAATTTATTAAAACTGTTCTATATTTTAATATAATTTAAAACGTAATTTATTCCTGTGATGCAAAGCTGAATTTTCAGCATCATTCCTCCAGTCTTCAGTGTCACGTGATCTTCAGAAATCATACTAATATACTGATTTGCTGCTCAAGAAACATTTCTGATTAATATTATTATTATATACTTATTATATCTTACTAACACCAAACTTTTGAATGGCAGTGTACTTTTTTTTTTTTTTTTACCAAATCGTGGGTTATTAGTTAATATGGCCAAGTTTATGCTAAAATAAAATACAACTATGTAACTACAACACAAAACTAATTAAAAATTCTATACTAAAATTGTATTTCAGTGATAATAAATAGCATTGGAATAAACCCATAACTCTATAATAATAACCATCTAAAATATAAAAAAAATGAAACTTACCATAAAGTATTTTTTTAGCATGTAACTCATCCTGCAGCATTTGTGCTCCAGACCTGAATGCCTCCTCAAGCTGTGCTGTTACTTTACTAAGCAGAACTGCTAGTTTTGTCTCCTGCAGTGGTGAGGCTTGGAGGAGTGATTTAGCAGCTTGACCTGAACCACAGGAGTCTGATCCTGAAGCCGTGGGCCTCCTGCGCTGGGATGATCACAGTCCCGTTCTGAGCCAGTGTTTTCTTCTGCTCAAGAACTTCCTCACTATAGACAGCAGAGTGAGAGTGGGACATCAGTGGGACATCTGGACACGCATGAAGGACTCGGGGACCCGGGGCAAAGGTCAAGCTCTGAGGGCATCAGCGTAGGACCTGTGCTAAATGCCAACCTCAGTCTTCTGGTGATGTAATGTTGCATTTTGATTTCTTCCGACAGTATGCATCTTATTCTGCAACACTGAAGAAAGCTGTTTTCTGGGAATGTGTGAGACTTCCCAAACATTAGCTGCTATAGATCACTAGAAGAATAACAAAGTGCAGTAAAAGGTCAAATTATTTGCTCTACAAAGCAGTTTGTCTCATTATGACAATACATTAAAATAATATGATCACAAATATCAGTTTGCAATATTGTAGATGCATAATGGGCTTTTTTGCACTGAATTTTTTTTTTCATTCATCCAATTAAGGGCAAGTTATTTATTTTTCATTGGCTCAAGTTAAAAAAATACAGATGTGAATCATTACCCTAATTTGTTTTAATTGGATGAATGAAACATTTTTGTCAGTGTGTACAGCTAAGAAGCGAATGACAATATATGCAAAACTATTTGTACATAGGGAAAAAAATCTAATGAAATGTATTTTTGAAACTGAAAATATGTTTAGTTTCAACCTTCATATACCAAAAAATGTATTTATATTATATTATAATATTTCCAATTTTAACAGTGCCTACATAGTAGGCACATGTTGATTAAATAGAATAGCTAATTTTATTTATATATATTATATGGAACATTTGCTGCTTTTGCCAACCGCGGTTTTATTTATATAAAAAAAGAAAAAGTGGAGGAGTCCTTTCTGTTGCTTGCAATAAAATAACACTTTGAGTCATTCTTGGTTAGACATTTGGAAATAATCTAAAGCTTTCTTATTAAGCGAGAGTGAAACACCATTCTCTATTAATTTTAAAACTTGATGTAAATAAGACTTAAATTGAAATCACAATTAATAATATTTAAATGCCAACAATTTTAAAATTTTAAACTAAAAATAAGAATAAAATAAAAGCTGATTCAAAATAGTAATAAGTATCTCAATAATACTAAAATTACAGTTCACATGAGTTTTATAGACAACATATGAAGTTTTTCTTCAGATGCGACAGGTCAATGTATTTTCTTGGATTGAAATACATGGATGGCAAAATATATTTTTAATGCTTTTAAAAAAAATGCATTTATATTTTTATAATATGTTTTCAAAGATATACAAAAACTGGCTGGAAAATATATTGGTAGAAAATATATTTATGTTTTTGTTGTTGTTTTGTATATTTTGAAATAGATTTGAAAATATATATGTTTTCAGTATGGGCCATGTCTTATGTTAAAAATAAGGTGTATAGTGTATAGTGCTCCGTTTGGGCTCGAGCCATAGTGTGCTTTAGATTGATGGCGTTGGTCAACACATGCAATTTCATACTGGCTCAGACGCAGCATATCTCATATGTTATTTATTTCCCTAGCCATTTATTAATGTAAATTATTCTTTCATTGCCCTGATTAAATATCAGCTCACAAGACTAAAAAGTGTAAAATTCTGGCTCCTAATGTTGGCACACTTTGTCAAAATATACCAAATCTAAGGACTTTCTTGTGGAAAAACAGCACGCTTTTTCTTTTAATTAGCTTGATGTTATCCAGACTGGACTTTTTTAGGAGAACTTTGAATTGTGCAAACACGCAGTCTGGCTTCCTGAGCGAGCTCCATCACATCTGTCTGAACGCGGCTCGGCTCCGGCTCTGTGATCGCATACAGGGACCGAGTTTCCCTCACACTCGGAGATCTTACAAGCGAAGCGCTTTGTTTTCGCAGCTGAAGAGCGTATCCTTGAATATATATCACTTTGACAGAAGCCGACCGGAGTGAATGAGTATTGAAATCAAATCATATTCGTCATTAGTCTGCTTTCACGGTCTGCTTTATTGTCAGACAGCGCTCGGGAACATGCAGTGTGAAACCAACCAGCAGCTGCTTTTCATTCAAAGCCACTTGAGTTACTGCGCCGTGCTCTTCATTAGATTATCACTGAATTAACAAAGTATAAATGTCTTTGAGTCAAAATCAAACCAAGTTGCTTTTGTGTAAATGAATAATGGCACATATATGTCCCTGCAAAACATTTCTCGAAGAGAAGTTTATTAGCTGAAATGAATAAAAGCAGTACAGTTTAACATGTAGATTAGGATATATTGGGACACATCACAATTGTCCATAGTTAACGTGATTCTCTACACCTGCAAGAACTTGAGGAGAACTCACTTCATTCACCCCTAAAAAAAAATCATAAACCGTTGATTAAAAGAGCAAAAATCATAAGTGAAGTTGGTGAAGAGAAAAGATCCTGCAACATGGTTTGATATTTTCTGGCATTTTTTTTATTTGACTAATGATTTAATTGAATTGATTAAAAAAGGTTTTATTATAGACATTTCAAGTATGACCAATGCAAAAAAAAAAAAATTTAAAAGTTTTGATTATTTCTAGGGTGACTAGTAAACTTGGAGGGTGTCAAAATATTTTATTTTTGTTTTATTTTGTTTTATCTTATTTTTTATTTAAAATGTTTGATTATGGATATTTTTTATGTGTGTTAAGGGAGTCCACATTTTTTTTTTATAATTGTATTTATTTTATTATTGTATTCTGGGGGGATATCACAATAAAGTGCAGAGTATTAGAAAGATATACTATTATAAATGATATATTATACTGTTATACCATTTAATATAGGGCCTATACAATTTACACAATATACACAAATAAAGTGTTACAATAAACCAACAAAATTAGAAAGTAAATATGAGTAAATGTAATAAATTAAGTTGTTGAATAACAATTTACACAATATTCACAGTGAAAAAAAATACCTATTGCACATGCTTTGTAACGATAACAAAAGTTCAGATATAATGCCGTGTGTGTGGGGTGTGAAGGCATGGGTTTGTCATGTTTGCATTAACGCGTGTGTGTGTGTGTGTTTGTGTGTGTGTGTGTGGGTGTTATCGCCTTTCTTCTGCTTGGAGATGAAAAACCAGAATCCTTACTGAGTGGCAACATCTCAGGTATCTTCTTTTACTCTCTTGTCCTGTTGTTTGGCAATTCTGTGTCTGTGTGTCTGGGGCGTTCTTATTGCTGTTTCGATAGGCGTAGAGCTGCCGGGACACTCCGGCTCCTTTGGGTTCTTCTGAGGTGGCAACAGGGGGCCGAGGTTGCATACAGGCGGAGAAGGCGGGACCAGGGAAGGAGGGGGCACAACGTCCTAGCAGGCACAGAGGAGCACCGGGCCGTCAGAGGGGATTTTGCAGGGGCAGACATCATTCCACACTCTCCTGCGCAGTCGAATTATTCAGAAAGCACAGCGAGGCCCCCTGGTTCGTTCTGGTGTGTTGTTATCCAAAGCAAGGCATTGCCAGGGACAGAAGGTCATTTACACCCTTGACAGAGGTTTCCAGCGACCAGCGAGACTTCAGTCAAGTCACCCGAGAAGGTATTTTTAATCCTCTTTCTTTCTCTGTCTTTTTCCGATGGCAGGGGCAACACACACACACCACGCCGTCCTGAGAGCAGCGCAGAAGTGCTTGAGCTGCAGCCAATCTTGATAAACTCAGCCGTTCAGAAATCATTGTGGGAAAGTGTGTATGTTTTTTGGCATTCTTCCGTGCTTCAGGTTTAGTATTATCAGCACGCTGATTCTATTAGACGCCCCGTGAAGGGACGCAATCACAGTATACATTGGAGGCAGTGTCTGAGTTGAAGCCATAAAGCTTTGGTATTTGCTTTTTAAATCAGAACGTCCTCATTAGTGTTATTGCTAATATGTCACTGATTTGAATTTTTCTCTTTCATTTCGTATTCCTTAAATAGAGCTGCTGTCATAAAACTTTTGACATGTGCCAATGACATATACTTGATTATTTGTTGCAATGAACGACGTAATTCCTTATAGGGCCTAACTAATTACTTATTATAAGAATTCATATATATCCAAAATCATATTTTCTAAACAGGTTTAAATGATTTTCCTTCTATCTAACCAATATATTTTTGGCCTTTTAAAATTGGCTTTTTAAAAATATAAACCTGGCCTATTTATTAAAAAGCATTTAAAATTGTTGTCTACACATAACTTTTGTGACCATATAATACATTTGAAATAAAATCAACAAGTGTTTTACATTGCCCCCAAAATATTCATCGTTGGACCTGTTGGCTACCATAGCATGCTATTGCCAGATTTGGTGCGCATTGTGTGTATTTGTGATTGAGTGATTGGAACACTCTCTAGCCTAAGTTTATTTCAATTTATGATTGCCCAGTAATGGGTTTGACTAGCCGGTCGTTTCTTAGATTGCAAATGAAGAATATTCTATTAATCCTCTGTCGCCGCTTACGAATCTAAACTTTATGGCTGAGTTGGGGTGCCCCGCCTCTAGATTTTGTGACCTGGGTAGTTGGTATCGAGCAACCACCCGTCCTCGCTGACTAAGTAACTTTGGAACCCACTACTACTATTCAACACATCTAGCATGCATCGTTGGCTCACATCGAGGGCAATAAGCATCACTGCTGTGGGTTTCTGCCCTTCTCGTAACTTGTTTTAGTGTTGGCTTAGGAAGAGCACCTGGTAAGGTGGTTGTCAAGGATGAGGAGTAGGTGTAGGGGAGCGTTCCGTGTTGTGTTGGAAAGGAGGATGTTTTGCTCTATCTTGTGGGAAATAGAAAGGGAAGATGAACATTAGATGAGAAGGTGATGGTGTAAATCCAGGGGAAGGGAGGGAAAGAGGGAGGAGGAGAAAGAAGACTGGAAAGAGGGATGGAAAGAGAGAAAAAAGGAGAAGAAAGAAGAGAAAGAGAAGAGAAAAAGAAGAAAAGAGAGGGGAGAGAACGGAGAGCCGCGCACGACGGAGGAGGGGATGAGCATGGGAGCGCTGGAGTGCGTCGCGTCGCGTCGCGTCGCTCGCTTGTAACGTATCATGTGATAGGGGCTGGCATTTGACACCTCAAGGGTTCAAAACTCTCGTGTGTTTTATGGGACTTGATTTTGGCAGGGCTCCTGCGTTTAGAGTGGAAGTACCGCGCGCGAGCTGTCTGGGTCAGTCAACACAACCCGAGACACAAGTTTATGTCAAAAACGTGGATGTTCAGAATTATGCATCATCACTACAGGGAGAGGTCGAGAGGAAACATTTTAAGGAATACATTTGCATTATCTGTGGATTATTTTCACTTGTCCGTTTCTTAATTTATTTCACTCAAGTCCATGACAGGAGAGCTCGATCAGCACCGAAAAGGTAGGATTGTATATTTCTTTTCTTTTCTTTTTGTCTTGTTGCAGTAAGGCATTGGCCTAAAGTTTGCGTCTTTTAACGTTTTTTAGCATAGCCTAATTATTTCATTTATATGTTAATAATTTGTGTATGTATTTCTTTTGGCAGGACCTTTCTTATTGTGGTGCTAAATAGAAAAAATGCATGCCATTTTCTCACATGTCAGATTTATTTTCGATAAAAAAATTGTTATATATGTTAACTTGTAGCTAATAATAAGTAATATAACGTAATTGCTTTAAGCGTTGCTGCCCTTAAAAGAATCAGAAATAATTTGTTTGTCGCAACACAATTTAAAATGTTGAATTTAACTTGATTAAATATTGCTGTCTTTTAAAATTGCACGAGTTCTTGGTCTTCGATTCTTTTTGTTCCTCAAAATTCCTTTAAAATGTCCTTTTCCTTTATAAATATGCATCAGTTATTGTTGGATCTGTTGAAAGGTGGTTGATCCCCAAAAATTAAAGGAAAATAAAAGCTGCTTCTCGTACAAACAGGTTGAAAGTGTACCTCAGAATACTTCATTAAGTGTATTCCTTTGCTTATTTGACAAGCTTTTCCCAGCTGACTGAGCTGATGATTGATTATGAGACTGACAGTAAGTGTGCTCCTGAAAGAGCTGTTTTCCTGTCTGGAAGGGATGAAATCTGGATACAGTTAGAAGAGAATCCCGGGACTGTTTTCTCCACTCTGGGGTCGTATTATGGCCATTTGTGGTTCTTTAAGTCTTATATCCTGCTAAGAAGTCTCATATGCCATGTATGCAATCAGTTCTCAGTTCTATAAATTTGATCTCAGTTCTGGTTCAGGTGCATTGTTTTGTTCTCTGCTGGAACAAATGCACACCACAGCACTGCTGTCTCCTCTTGTAAATGTCTTTTTAAAAGATTTGGAAAGTGCGAGATTCTTACGCAGAAACAGGCCCATATGTAGCATCCTATACCTGTATCCCACCCATCTGGCTGAGTTGGTCGGCACGTTTGTTGAGCAGGTAACATTGCATTTCAGTATCAGATTGCAAACACTTCCAAATAGACATCAGGCTACTCCCTGGTATACTGTAATCCTTGGATCAAAATGATTAATTTATTTGTCTGTTGGCATGTTTTTATGTGACTAAGGCAGCAGGGTAGACTGTGGAATTTCTCTCGGGTTATTTGTTATGTCATGTTGAAAGATTAAATATGAATCTTTTTTTAAGATGCACAGCATATGGTATTTTTTCACAGGGCACGTGATGCGCTTTATGGTGATGCTGCTATGATGAGTTTTGTGGATCCCCGGTATTATCATATGTGGGTCTCTTTAGTGAATGACCTGCCATGTATTCATGATGAAATGTCTTTAATGTGCTGCGTTTTCCTGTTGCTGTGATAGATCGGGTGTGCTGGCACTTAACGCTCAAGTGTCTGAATCACACCTCCTTTAAGAGACACTAATGCAAGCGTCTAGCTCTTTTCAGTTTTACTCTCTGCTGAAAGCTGTAATACCGTTTAATCACTTCCAAACTGTCTATTGTTGGAGAATTGCTCACCCGCGATGGAGTTTCCACCTAGTCACTGTTTACTTTAATGCTGGATCTTATAGGAGTTCTCACTTTTGCAGGAACCAGATTTTACTTTTTTTCTTTTTTGTCATACAAAAGAAAAACAAAATGTCTTTAAAATCAGAAATTAATACATGATTTTATTTGTATATATAAATTATTTTATTATTTCTTTTAATAAAGTTTTAAATTAAATTAAAATTCACTAAATAATCTCAATACTACAATATTTTTAGTTTAAAAATGAATTGCTGTTTAAATATTATAAGAATCATATATAAAATAAATACATTTTTATTAGACACATTTGACCCTGACAACAAAAGACAAGAAGTGTTTTCTATGAAATACATGTTTCTTGCTACAGATTGTTACAACTGAAATATTAAAAAAAGGGCGCTTTTTATCAATTTTTTTATCTTAAGCGCCTCAGAAGTCGACTTTTTTCTTCGACATCGTTTGAAAAAAGGTCTGGACGGTCCGTATCCCTCGGAGAAGGCCTCGTAGTCGAGGCTCATTGTGAGGGTGCTGAAGGTTGCAGGTACCGATGTTTTGTTTTTAATTAGGACAGTGGCGAAAAAAGAAAAAAAAAGGAATTGTGAGTTGTAAACTCAGAATTCTGAGGAAAAAAGTAAGAACTGCATGATGTAAACTCGGAATTGTGAGAAAAAGTAAGAACTGTGAGTTTATATCTCACAATTGGAGAAAAAAGTCTAAACTGTGTGATATAAACTCATAATTGCATGTTAAAAGTCTGAATTGCGTTTTATTATTTCATAATTTTTTTCTCCTTTTTTAAAAGGTAATAATTTATTTTGCAATCCTAACTATGCTCAAATATATGATTAGTTGCATTTTAGTTTATTTATCCATTATTTTTCATCCATCTTTGACCCAGTAGATCAGAACTTTCCATGTTATACCATGTATATATTTTTAACGTCCATTTAATTTTGATGAAGCGACTACATAGCGAGTGTAGGTTTCGTGACTCTGTGTGCGTGGAAACGGAGCAGTACATGAGTGCCAGGCGTTCACACGGGACACAGGAGCGCCGTGGTGTTAGTAAGAATTATGGGCCGCAGTCACCGCAGGGCAGTCCACCGCTGGATAATTTATTACAGCCTCCACTAATGAACATCCTAGTTGTGCAATAATGAGAAACACCTTATCCAGGGTCAGAGCGGGGCAGAAGGACACTAGAGCCCGCAGAGAGAGGGTCCGATTCTTACATAAAGTTAAATACTAGTTTTGTGCAGCAAGGTGTTTGATGTAATGTCTGGTGCACATTGTACAGATTAGTTTGGACAAGAACCGCCCACTTAGACAGAAAGAAACCAGCTGACTGAGAGGACATTTGTTTAGGGGCAAGTTTATATGCAATATAGAATACCTCAGTATCATTATGGAGAAATTAATTCAAGTAATTGCACAGCAGAAAACAAAAACCTCAAAACAAAAAGAAAGTTTATTGACTCCAAAAAGTTATATGTACCGATTATTTCACAGATACTGAATATACAGCGTTGCTCATTTACATTTTTAATGTTCCTACTGAGTGCCTCAGTCAAAAAAAGATCTGATGCTGCCAACCTGGAAAATCTTACCTATTCAGTGATTATTTCATCCTCAAAACCTTGAAAACATAACTTAGTTTCCAGGAGGACTTATAAACGAAACATGTGTGCTGTTACTCCCAGAAGCCAGCTAAAGTGAAGTTAGAGCTTTCCAGATCAAGAAGTGCTTTCCGGTTTTGTGTTTTTGTGATTTTCAACAGATGGTCAGTAAACAGACTGTGCGCTAGTGAGACTAGTTAAATGCTAACTGCTTAGAAAAGAATTATAGACCAATGATAATAGACCGATAATAAAATGAGTTCACTTTAATTTTTCTCATATAATGCGTCACATTTTATTTTAAGCATCTTCAGGACTTTTTTTCTTTTCAAATGTTGCGTCACAATCCAATTGTTTTTGAATTTGTAAATAAAACACTACTGGGGTGTGATTTACAAGAGAATACTATTTCAGTTTTTAACAACTTAAAATATGTTTAATTCAATGTGTTACTTGACATTTATTTGTAATTGTTTGAGAAATTTTCTAGCAATTTTTAAAATTGAGTGAAAATTGTTTCTACACCAGATACATGCAATATATATATATATATTGCATGTAAAAATACAAAGGAGGATGTATTTAATGTAATTATTGGTTGTTTTGGTCAACGATAACCACAAACTTGTTTCCCCCTGAGAAATACTTCTTAATTATCACATTTTCTTGTCGAGTTTCAGACAGGATCTCAACAATGTCTCAAACTGTGCTCAGATTTAACAAGATGCCAATCAAAGATCAGCGATCTCAATATGAACTCAAACATTTCTGATCAAATTCTTCCAACACCAAAGAGCTGCTTGCACATACTTTTTTATATGCTATACCTACCTACCTATACTCTGTATGTCGACTATTGACTCAATTTGTCTATTTTTATTTATGCATTTTCTCCTAATCTATAAAAGAGCAACATTTTATTGCAATAAAATGTTCCTCTGGTAAGGATTTGAAGCAGTATGCCACTGTATAGAATGTCATTTTGAAGTAGCAGTGAGCAGTGTATGAGTTTGTGCTTGTGTGCAGGATAGTTAGGAGTGAAAACGCATCGAGTTCACTCAGCAAACTCAGCCATGTGGAATGTTCTGTAATGTCATCAGAGTAAACAAATACAAACACTTTTGAGAATTCATCTCTTTCTCTTTTTCTCCTTCTGTCACTTCAGTTTAGCTCTCAATCTCGGTCTTCATTATTCCCAATAACACACATTACCCACCCAGATTTCTCCTTTGGCTCCCATTTCTCCATCTGACAGCTCGGACCCCACAGCGAATGCACACACACTGCTGAAAAGTGTACGCGATCCGTTTCACACACACACGCTGGATTTTATTATTTGCGAGATGTTTTTGATTCATCATGTCAGTGAGCAGGTTCATTTGTCTTAATGGAGCTGACAGATGTGTGTATCTGTATACACCACAGAGAAACAAGGAGATGAGAGATAGATGGTTGTGTGAGAGTGTGTGTGTGTTCACAGCCGGACATCTGGTTCTCCGCTGTCACGCTCGCACAGAAGTTTCTCAGTAGAGAATCCAAACAGACGCCTCTTCATTTACAGTAACAGAAACATGTTTAAATTCTGTCAAAATTGTCCTTTCAGAGCAGCTCATCTCTCTTCGTTCACAGAAGAGCTTGTATAAAATGTATACATCTCTGATCATTTCTCTTAATGTGTCTTATTCACAACAGTAGATACTTCTGAAGACAGTTTGACTGGTGCTTGCCTGTTAAAATCTCCCTATCATGATGCAAGGCTGTTGCTATGTGGTGCATAGGGCATTCTGGATGGTAGCTAGGGGGTTCTGGGCAGTTGCTAGGTGGGTACTTACTGGAACAAGTGAAAGGAGTTCATCCTCAAGTCTCTGTGATATTCTAGTCTCAATATGCCTTGGGTCTTTCCTTCAGTGTATGGCTGTGGGGTTTAGTTTGCTGTTTTTAATGTTTGAAGGTGAAAAATTAAAATGTTTGATTATTATAAAAAAACAAAGAACACTTTCCCTCAATAAGTTGCACACTTTTAAGTGTCAGAATAATAAAGTACCGACATTTACATGCTGTAAATAAGTTGCATCACACATACATTTTCATAGACATGCATTAGCATTCAAGGTTTTTAAAAAATTTTAATAGTGCTGTCAAATGATTAATCGCGATTAATCGCATACAAAATAAAAGTTTTTGTTTGCATAATATGTGTGTGTGTTCTGTGTATATTTATTGTGTATATATAAATACACACACATACAGTATATATTTTTAAAATATTTCCATGTATTTCTATGCCTATATTTATAAATAAATATATTTAATATATAAACATAACATATTTTTCTGAAATATGTATATCCATGCATGTGTGTGTAGTTAATATCTCTAATATACACATACACATACATATATTATGTAAACAAAACTTTTATTTTGGATGTGATTAATCGTTTGACAGCACTCATTTTTTATATTTTTCTAATGCTTAAGTCGCATTTATTTGATCAGAAATACAGAAAATTGTGAGATATTATTACAATTTAAAATAATTTTTTCTATTTGAATATATTTTAAAATGTAATTTATTCCTGTGATGTGCAGCTGAATTTTCAGCATCATTCCTCCAGTCTTCAGTGTCACATGATCTTCAGAAATCCTTCTAATATGCTGATTTGCTGCTCATGAAACATTTCTGATTATTATCAGTGTTGAAACCAGTTGTGCTGCTTCATATTTTTGTATAAACGTGATACATTTTATTTTTCAGGATTCTTTGATGAATAGAAAGTTTAAAATAACAGCATTTATTTGAAACAGAAATCTTTTGTAACTTTTTAAATGTCTTTACTGTCACTTTTGATCAATTTGATGCATCCTTACTTAATAAAAGTAATAATTTCATTCAAAATTACTGACCCAAACTTTTGAATGATAGTGTGTTTGTTCAAGTTTTACCTTTGGTTTTACATGTTGCAAAGTCAATACATTTGCTCCTTTACTTTGTCTTTTAGTGGCTGATTTAAGGCATCTTCATTGGATGAATGTGATTGGCTCGTGCAGCGCAGCATTAGCAGCTCAGTGTGACTGTTTGAAACCAGACACATCATATCAGTTTCACAGTCCGTCTTTAAGCACGTTCTCTTTGATGCATGTCAGGAGGATGTTGACTTAGGTTTCTTATCGTTTGATTTTAATGGCATATTTGTTTTTTAATAATCCTGTGTCATCAACATCTTGCCACATCAAAACCTTCATTGGCTTAAAGCATGTTTTGACAACCTTTCGCAGTGATGATTCTTTCAGATCAGAAAGAAGTTGCTCAACGGTGAATCATCTTAAAACTATTTGCATATTGTGATTGGGTGTAGGCGTGTGTGTTTGTGTGTGCTTTGTCACAAATGTTTATTTGAGGATATACATACATGCATGCATATATGTATGGAACTTCATATATATATGGAAATCAAATTGAATTATTACAATAATGTTAATTTTAGTAATTTAAATGCCCAAGATATATCTTATTTTATAATTAAAATGAATGTAAACATGTTAATTAAAAAATAATAATTAATACATGGAAATCTACTTGTATATATCACCATTCATATTCGTAGTTATTTAAACTTATAATTAAAAATAAATGTAAAAAAATAATGCCCAGAAACTATTAGGACTGAGAATAACACACTTGAAAATGTCTGAATGTCAAAGCATTTGATGATTAAACATCAGATCAGGTGTCTGTATCAAATACTGCAGGACTAACATCACTTTTCTTCATTATTTTTGTTCAATGTGTTTGAATCAGTTGGTGTTTTGGTGATTTTTAATCAATATATGAAGTCAGTTCTCACAGGTGTCCTAACAGAGGAAACACAGATGTAGAGAATCACTTTAACTATCAATATGATCCACTAGTGCTGGGCGGTATACCGGTTCAAACCGAATACCGGTGTTTATTTTTGTTAAGATATTAATTTTTAAAATACCGCAATACAATGTATTAAGTATGTCGCTTAAACAACATTCGGAACACGACACTGTTTGAAAGGGTCCCTTTTCACTGTTGCACTGTGGTGAGGGAACGGCTGTGTTACTAAGTGTGAAAGTTCAGAAACTAGCTGTAGACCTAATAAAAGTTATCTCATCCACAATATCCATGTTGACCTCCACAAATATCCAGCGCCCGCTGCCATCAGCTCCCGCGTCTCACACACACAAGCGCGACTTTAGCACTAGATTTAGCAACTTTCAGACCCTTTTAACGGCTTTTTTCCATAGAATATTCATAATGACAAACCTAGCGACTTTTTTGGATAAACCTTAGCTATGGTTCAGCTGGAAGATTTCACCAGTGCTGTCCCGCGAGCGTGAGGTCTGACTTTCCCGCAGAAGAGTCGTCGCTCTCAGCGTCTGTTCTGTGCAGTGAGCAGCAGAGAAGCAGTGCATTCAGTTGGCCGCACCGCAGCCGCCTCGTCAATAAATGAGTACAAAACAGTGTTTCCTAGCACCTGTCGCTTACTGATTGTTTGTAATTATAAATATGAGCGTAGTCTATCACATGCAGTTTTTTGTTTGTTGTTTTTTTAGTTTGTTACTCAGACGCAGCCAGTGCGCTGCATGAGACAAAAAAGTAATAAAGCCAAAACAACTGCATAGCTGCTCTTTAGTGTATTGCATGTTGATTTGATCAACGATGCCACGATTATAAATGATAGTGACTCCTGGTTAACATGTATTAATGGGTCTTGTTTAGTCACTATTTAGTGTGGTATTTTTTTGACACTATTCACTCATCATGACAGTAAAACAGGTCATTCTAAGTCAATATACTGCAGTATTCCCTCTCTCAATCAGTAGAAAATATGTACACCCGGTCATGCTTTCAAAACAATTGTATATAAAAAACTTATAAGTTTTGAAAATACGTGTATATACATTTTTGGTCTACCGCCCAGCACTAACATGCTTCACAAGTCTTGATTTCCAATCCCAAACGTAGACATTGTGCAACCGTCATGTGATGTTGGTGGCAGGGCTATCTGTTTGGTCATCTTTTGCAGTTTTTTATTTAGTGACTTAGCTTTTAATTGTGCATATGCTTGTAGTTTATACTGAAGAGTGTTTCAGTCACAGAGTGTTTTAATCTTCGGCTAACCTTTAGTTGCCTCAGTTGAAGCTGCAAACGGAGCCATTGTTCAGTGTAACCAACACAACGCTTGCAGCTTCGTGCAGTGGCGGGGTGTTCATAGCCACGTGTGCTGTAATTTGATCTCTAGGCTGCAGGTGAAACCCTCCTCTAGTCCGCTGAATTGTGTTGCTACTTTCATCCATCGTTGCTTAATCGTTCATAGCAGCCCGCCTTTAAATGTTGCCGTTTTTGACGTGCTCACGATAGAACTTTCAGTGTCTTCAAGTTTAACATTGTCAGGAAACCTCAACCAGGATTAATTATGTATAATTTCCGTTAGGTGGATGGTTATTATAACAGACTTAGTTCTCCACATTCTGTTCTGAGTGATTCCACAGCATTTAAGTGGTACTGGTAGTAGTCGAGTTCCGTAATCAGATTACTTTTTTTTCATGTAACTAAAGGAACGGATTACTTTTTAATTTACAAGTAAAAATATCTGAGTTACTTTTTCAATAAGTAACTCCAGTTACTTTGTTCCCATGTATTGACTGACAGTTCTCCTGTAAAGAAATCGCTGTAAAAACATGATTGTACTAAAGTTCTAGACTAAACATGCCTTTATACTTGCTCAAAAACAGATTCAGTATTCCTCAAAATGAATAAAAACAGTGAAATGCAGAATCTACAACTTACACAAACCTGCAATAATTACTTGTTAATACCTAATATATTTTATGTATTTTAATCCCAGTGTCTTTTGCGTTGACCTTAGAGAGTGATCCTTCTACAATACAATAGCCAAAGATAAACAACACTTTCTCCTCTCTGCTCCTATTCTCATGCATTCAGGAAGTCAGCACAGCTGGATTTTTTTTGTAGCTTTTTGAATTTACATTTCCTTCAGCCTGAGGCTTATTCATTGAACTTTTGGTGTGAAAGGGGTTTTACATTTGCCAAAAACAACTTTTTCATTTTGAAAACAAGGAAGCAAGCTCAGCCCAGATGAGAAAAAGTAACGCAAAAGTAATGTAATGTATTACTTTCCATAGAAAGTAACTAAGTAACATAATGTGTTACTTTTTTAGGGAGTAACACAATTTTGTAATGCCTTACTTTTAAAAGTAACTTTCCCCAACACTGTTTTTTTTTTTTTGCTAATGTTCTGTGTGGTTGCTAGGGCATTGCTAGGTGAAAATTGTCCTGTTGCTTAGTGGATAAAACGTTTTTGGGAATCCCAACATGCCTGAAATTGTCTGCAGGAAATTTCAGGGATAAGAAACTGCAAAAAATAAGTTGCTTTGGACCAGTATTTATTATGAAAAGCATATAAAAAATTATTTTGAATTTATAATAATAATGATTTCTTAAGGGGGTGCTAGAGCATCTGGGGAACATTTCAGAGAAAAGAAACTAAAAAAAAATGAAGTTAAAAAGTTGCTTGGACCCATATTTATTGCAAAAACTCATATTAATAATCATTTTTAATCTCTAATTATAATAATTTTTCAAGGGGGTGCTAGAGCATCTGATAAATTTTTAGAGAGAAAAAAAGTTTAAAATTTAAATCTTGTAAAATTAATTAAAAAAATCAACTCTTATAATTTCATTTAGTAATATGACAATATAAATGCCAATTATTGAATTTGTAAGCATGTTTTCTTTGTAGTACACTTTATTTTTTTTAAAGGTATAAATGAGTCTTAAAATAGCCTATATGGAGGTTATCCTTCTGCAAAGGGATCATCATAATTAATCATATTTTTAAAAACTTGCCTGGCTTATAAAAGTAAAAGCACTTAATTTGATGAATGACCATATCAAAGTTGGGCAAAATAAGTTTAATATGAGTATATAGTCTTGGAAGAATAAATATTTGTTATATAATTTCCTGGCTTTACTAGCAAAATGCATGATAAAGGAAAGATGGGACTTGCTGAGTCATGAAACCACAGTCAGATAATATCTGACATTTGACTGATATTTGCACATCTCTTTACCCATCATGCTTTCAGCAGAGGGAATATAGCAGAAAACTATTAAATTATTTACATTTTGTGACATTAAAGACATTGCTCACAATAAAATTTAAATTCTCCCATTATTCATCTGTCAGATATGCTGCTATGTTTTCCCCATAAAATGCAAAAAGCACATCTTATCACATTTATTTCGGTAGGAGAGTTGATTTTCAGTGATCTTTCCATCAAAGGTTTTAAAGAAATGCATTGCGGAAAATTCTTTTCTATTTACAGCTCTAATGATCTTCTGACACAAATGAGACTTTTCATTTGTGGGAGACTGTTTCTTTAAGAGCCACTTGTTTAGTGCCATTATATTTGCATGCATATCAAATTATACATCTTTTCCTTTCTAGATGGCAAACGGTGGAGAAGTCTGGAGTCCTGCATGGCCGCACCTGCCCGATGTCACCTGAGGAGCTGGAAGGTGAGCATTCCTCATATCATTTGGGTTATCGGCTAATAAATAAACTCACGCTTTGATGCTGCCTGGCATAACATCGCAACACCTGTTTGGTCTCGGCTTGCCTGTACTACATTACCAAATGTGTCAGAAGCATGTCCGTTTGGACTTGTTTGTGTGTCAGCACGCTTGATTTTCACTCTGGCTCATCAGATCTTTTCAGCCAGACACTCCACAGACATTCATTCATTAAAGTCATCCTGAAATATTTACTCATGGGGATCTACGGCGGTGTTGGGTGTTGCTTAAGTAATTAAAGGGGCTGAAGTGGTGGCTGTGTATGATCACTGGAGGTCTGCTGTAGTTCAGGTTTGGGGTGGGAAGCATATCCATGTGAATGGGCCGATCGGACATCACGGATCGGTTTACTCTGTCAGGGTTTATATAACACAGACGAGTAATGGGCAGGCCGTGACAGCGCTCTAGATTAACCCTGAGGATTCATGTCATTATATTTCCTAATAGCGTGTTATTGGCTTTTCTTTGCAATCATAACAACCGCTTCAGTTCAGTACACGCTGTATCAGTGATTATGACATCTTTTGGTTCTCTTGCAGGTGATGCTGCTTGTGTTTGTATGTCTTCTGGGTCTCGTTGATGGACATTTCCTTCAGGAGGAGAAAGAAGAATCCCGTCCTAGCAAGCTGAGAGCCTCTTCAACCTCTGCAGAACATCCACGACCGCAGAAAGCTCTAGATGAGTGGCAGAGCAGAGCACCATGGGCACGACTGCATGGTCAGTATATCCCTGACACTGTGAGGGAAACCGGGGCTAGTTGTCACACTTTCTACTTCAGCGAATGAGCAATGAGTGTTGAATTCTAAGAGGTTAAAGCTGCTAAAAATTATTATTTTTTTTTATTTATTTATTTTTGCCCTGAAAAAAACACCAACAGTTTATTTATATAACTATAATAATATATATATATATATATTATAAAATATAAGAATATAAATATATATTTGAAGAGTTAATGTGCAAACCGATACTCTATTTAATTTTTTTTCAGACATCACGTTTTTTTATTGTGCATTCCAAGTAATATCAATCAAACTGCATTTGGGTTGTTTTGATTAAATAATAATAAAAAAATTTTTATTTTACTATAAAGTTTGTTTTAGCAAAGCGTACTCCACATTCGTTTTTTGGTCAAAAGCAGAGAACTCCACATTTCATGTTTTAGAGTTTAAAAAAACACTGGTTTAATCTTTGTAATCTCCTCAGATGATAATGTAGACGCCTGACAAACGTCGTTGTTGTTGTTGTTGTGATCATAACCTGTATGGATGTGATTACACGCAATACACAGAGCTTTTCCCTCATCGTTGTAACACGCTGCTTTGGCAAGCTTCCGTGAAAACGTTTCAGCTTTTATTTCCTTTTTCGCCCTGAAGAAGATATCACAGGTTCATCAGGTTCGTCGAAATGATCCTCGATCATTTTTAGTCAGCTTTGACGAAACTCCTCTTTCAGCTAGCACGTCTTTTCAAAGTGAAGGTAGCCTTGTCACCTGACCTGAATACAGCGCGCTGATTCGCTGAAATGGACTTATCGGCTTCTGTTCAAAAACAACAAGGTCGCTTGTCGGCTTCTGCAGTAAAACGTGAACTCGCGATGCCATGAAATAGGACAAAACCGGCTTTTTTGACAAAACTTGTTTAGAGTTCAGATCGCGCTACACTGCAAAAAAAATTTCATTCATCCATTAAAAAAATTTGGGGTAATTATTCATATCTATATTTTTTAACTTGAGCTAATGAAAAATAAATAACTTTTTAATAAATTGCCTTTTTTCAGTGAATGTATGGAGAATAATGCACGGCAATCAGTTCATTTTTTTCAGTGGCTTTATTGGTTTTTTGCAAATGAACTCTTCATTCATATATAACATTATATAGATAATATACATTTATATACATACATACATTTATGCATTTAGCTTTTATCCAAAGCAAAAGAGGAACAAAAGCAATTCATCAAAGTGCCAAGAATTTTTGTAATGTACAATGCCGGGTTTATTTGACAACTAGATTAGGAAGCAAGTTTAATAAGAGGAGAAATGAAGTGAAGAAAAAGTGTTTTATATAGCGCTTTATACAATACAGATGGTTAAACAGGAAAATAAATCAATTTCAGCTGCAATGCAACTTTACAGAAGATGTTAGTGTCATTATCCAGCTCAATTCAGTTCATATTTTGTTCTCATCTGATAGTGTCACTCCAGTTAAAATGATCATATTAATATATTAATTGTCTTTAAAACGGCAGGACAAAATTCACAAAAATGCTGAATAAAAATTTTGAAATTAAAGTACTTAATTCAACATACAAAACACTGTTAGAGAAAACAAACGTGTAATTGCGCGTTTGACTCACAGTCTTTGTTATTGAGATATAACTCTTTTGACGACTTCCCCATTTCAAATACACTTCAGTTTAGTTTACAAGCCTCATCCAGCTTTGACGTTATTGCAAAGCCTGTAATTAAAATGGGAGACTTTTCGTCTGTACCAACAGTAAAATTAACCCATCAACAACACTTGGTGATAGACGTGAGTAATTTCAAAATTATATGTTGTCACAAAGTGTGTACCAGAGGCTGTGTATGAAGTCATATAGCTAATTCTCTAGCAGACAGAAGCTCATGGATCTTGACTGAGCCGTTTCAGATGTGAAGGTCTCAATAAAGGTCTCAGTTACTGTATGTTTCATTAACTATCAACTTTGTCTCAGATGCTTTTCTTAAAATAACGTAGGAGAAATAGAAGTATTAACAAATGAGTCAATAGTTGACATATGTACAGTAAGTGTATAGAGCTATAAAATGTGGATAGTGGCTCAGATCATTTGGAAATTTGATGAGGAGTGTTTATTTATAATGAAACTTGTCATTGCAGACTTAGACCACTAAAACAGAACTTTTTTCTTTTCCTCAACTTAATCTTATTTCTGGGAAAAACAATTGAGATAAAAGAGATTTCATTGTGTGTTTTCTGTCATATGGGAAGCCTTTAGGTCGGAGGAAATGGGATGTTCAACCAGTTGTTTTCTGTCTTCTCAGGCTGAAGTTAATATGACATTTTCTGCCTAACCTGTCAGAGGTCTGAATCCTTTGGGAATGATGCTTTACACTTTCTGTTACTTCAAACTCTTCACAAAGACATAATGGGTGAATCTCACAAAACCTGTCCAAAACATGCCCAGATCATATTTCACCCCAAATTCATAAGAAAGAAAGGTGAAGAAATGTGACCTGGATGTTTATGTGAAATTCATCCTTCAACACTTTTTCTGCATTTATAGAGAAAATCTTTGTTGAAATTTAAGACGATGTTCTTCTCATCCTGTGATTCTGTGTTATGTCACAGTGACACATTGCTTCAAGGCAAATTCCTTGCAAATGATTCTATTTTTGTTCTTTTCCTTATGTTCAGTGAAATATCTGTGCACATAATAATGTAGAAACACAAGTGGAATGCAAACTTACTGTGAGTAAGGAGTTCTTGTGAGGACATGCACTACAATACAGACTTAAGATATAGAATGTCTTTGCTTTAATTAGCTCTAAGGATCTTCTGACATTTAATGCTGACATGCCCGTGTACTTTGTTTTGTGCAGTATGATAAACATGATCAGCATTAGCTGAGCCACAAGCTGACATGTTGGGCAAACAAACAGAGCCGTGTTTTTACAGAGCTACAGACCCAGAGTGTTTACACTCACTCTTCAGGAAGTCAACCGTGATATTGACCATTTTGCTGCCACTGAATTAGACCTCGTTCTCAAAAACACCGCCATCAGTGGATGCTGACTGGCCAGTAAAATACACAAAACAGCTCAGATATAAAATATATGAACAGATTTGAAAGGTACTGCTGGAGGTCTGCAAAGAAAATATATATAACATACACTGTTTAAAAGTTTGTAGTCTGTAAGATGTTTTTGAAAGATGTCTTTTCTGCTCACGACTGCATTTATTTGATTAAAAATACAGTTAAAATTGGGAAATATTATTACAATTTAAAATAGCTGTTTTCTATGTGAATATGTTTTAAACTGTAATTTATTCCTGTGATGCAAAGCTGAATTTCCAGCATCATTACTTCAGTCTTCAGTGTCACATGATCTTCAGAAATCATTCTAATATGCCTACTTTTCGCCTCAGAACTTTCGATTATTGTCACTCATAATTTTTTTTGTGGAAACCAGGATGCATTTTATTTTTCAGGATTCTTTGATAAATAAAAAGTTCAAAAGAACAGCATTTATTTGAAATAGAAGTCTTGTCACTTTTGATCAATTTATTGCATCCTTGCTGACTATTCATTTCTTTCAAAAACACAATTTAGTTACCGCAAACTATGGTAGTATAGAACTTTCTTTAAAAAATGATCGTGGAATTTGCAATATTTAAATAAATATTTAACTAATGATTGTATAAGCGTAAAAAGAACTGCTTACAGCACCAACTGGAATGAGAAAGTGTTTCAACATAAAAAAACGGCACACTTCACTTTAAGGAGGAGGATTGTTTCTTTACTGAGACTCACAGATGTTGTACACCAGTTTTTCCACATCCAGTACATTTGTCATGTTTTTTTCCCTGGCTCATGCATGCGATAGAATAATCTCAGCTCGCTCTTCCTAAACCAAATTTTATGTTCCCGCTTCAAATAATCCAGAGCTCCTCCGTGCAGGTTTTGACACAGCCAATTGCTCTCTTGGAAGCTAATTATTGCAATCTTCGCCTGGAGAAAGTTTGAATCATATTCTAAGGTTCTCCTCACCTTGTGACTTTAAACAAAACTCTGTAAACATGATGTGGCATGTTGTGGGATGTTTTCAGCGCTGCATGCTGCAGTTGCATGAGATACAGTACAATAATCGTCCAGTGCAGTAAGGTGCTCAGCAAACAGCAGGAGGAATTTCACACCGTGGAGAGACGTGCACACGTTACACAATCAGCTGCTGAGGTGTGAACCAGGGCCGCTGGTGTTATCACCTTTTTAAATGCCAGTGTTACATTACAGTGAGCGGATGTGCCTTGCGCTGGCAGGAATTGAGACTATTTTAATAAATCAGAGCCACGTGCCAGAAAGCTGTATGCTCTGGAGAAATATTTAGCCAGTGTCTTTCCAAACCAGAATGACTGATCATCTGTGGAACACAAAAGGTGCATTTCTGTGTAGAAAAGAAAATCCTGGCACTGTTTTCCATATAATGAAAGTGGGTGGGACAAGTGCTGTCAAGATTATCATAAAAGTAGTCGACTTTTTTGCATTGTATTCCAAGTGTTCTGAAATAATTTCATAAGAGAAAATATTGCCCTCCACTTAGAGCCCAAATCCTACC
The DNA here is from genome assembly GCA_018155175.1 of Sinocyclocheilus anophthalmus. NCBI lineage: Eukaryota > Metazoa > Chordata > Actinopteri > Cypriniformes > Cyprinidae > Sinocyclocheilus > Sinocyclocheilus anophthalmus. The sequence continues at coordinate 68,053 of JADLZN010007769.1, read as the reverse complement.
ATTAGACATGTACAATGAAAAATATGTAGCATAGAATTCATTTTGAAATTATTTTCACTTAAAAATTGCTAGCAAATTTCCAAAGTTCAGATTTCAATAATTACAAAGAATCCAAGTAACACATTGAATTAACATGGAATTTTGAAGTAGAAATACTGAAGTAGCATTTTCTTGTAAAACATACTCCAGTAATCTTTGTTTTATTTACAATTTTGAAAAATCATTTTTTACAGTGTCGCATTATGCCTTGTGTAAATTACATCAAACATAATTGGTTCTTGTATCTTGTGACCAAGTGATATTTGCATCAAACATGATATGGCACATTTATTTGCCATATGTGATTTGAGAGTTACAGTGAAAGGCAGATTTTTAGCAAATAAATTATGTTTAATATTTTCAGAAAAGTTTTTAATGGCCCACTAAAGCAATTATACAAGGTAATCACAGTGCCAGTCCTCTTGAGTGTGATATTGCTTTTTACAAGTAAATGGTTTGACAGACTGTAAATGTGACCCTGGAGCACAAAACCAGTTATAAATAGCACAGCTATATTTGTAGCAATAGCCAACAATACACTGTATGGGTCAAAAAAATGATTGATTTTTCTTTTATGCCAAAAATCATTGGGATATTTAGTAAAGATCCTACTGTAAATATATCAAAACTTAATTTTTGATTGGTAATATGCATTGCTAAGAACTTCATTTGGCAACTTTAAAAGCAATTTTCTAAATTGTTAAAAAATTGTATAAATTTGAGATGTTGTATAAATCTCAATTTCAAAAAATTGACCCTTAAGGACTGGTTTTGTGGTGCAGGGTCACAAATAGTAATGAAATTTAGAAGAAGACAAACCTTGTATGTCTCAAAGCCCTCTTTTGTTGAACACGTTTTATTGCTTTATATCTTTCTATACTATACTTTTTTATAATCTATAACCAAGTAATGACTCAGCTTTGACATTATAAGTCCCCCTGGTTTTGACCAAGACGAATTAACTATTCAATATTGTGTTAAACCCTCACCACCAAAAAAAGTTGACTTTATTCAATTCTTGATTTTTTTCCACATTTATAAATCGAGAATCTTAATAGGTTTGGTATTAAACAGATGAAAGTGACGTGAAAATTCCCAGTGCTGTTGGACTGTTATATTAGCAGTCTGTTTGACCAATCAGATCAAGGACCAGAACTAAATGTTGCTTAATTTATGATGCTTTTAAAGTGGTTTTTGTCGTTTTCAAACTTACTAGCCCCAATTTACCTTTAGCTACTAAGATATTCTTCAGAATTTCTCCTATCGGTTACCCAGAAGAAAAAAAATCATATGGGTTTGTAACGAAATGACAGAATCTTTGTTTGGTCACATTCTGTGGTCACTTCTCTCATCAGCTCGTGTTTTCTGTCTCCTCAGATTCGTCCCTGACTGAGGAAGGTGAGGGTCATCGGATCCGGTGGCAGCGTTCCTCTACAAACAGCTCCAGTTCACGGAAGTCCACTAGGAACCGAAAGGAGCGGCGCAACCGTAAGCGAGGCCGGAGCAGCCAGGACTGCCGTTTGGAGAGGAAAGAGATGAAGGTGCGTGATCTGGGCCTCGGCTACGACTCGGACGAGATCGTGGTGTTTAAGTACTGCGTGGGGACGTGCATGAGCGCCCGTAAGAACTATGACCTGGCCCTGAAGGTGCTGACGGATAACGGCAGTGTTTCTGGCCGCAAGGTGAGCACTCACCCCTGCTGCAGACCCACGCGCTTCGAGACTGTCTCCTTCATGGACGCCCAGACGAGCTGGCAGACCATCAAATGGCTTTCAGCGGCCAACTGCAGCTGTGTGGGATGAGAGAAGCCGAGGAGACGCAGCCACTAAAATCAACCCAAAGCTCCGGTGTAGAAAGCGAGGGAATTCCAGTGCAAGGAACGGGATGCAGCGCTCCTGATGATGCACTGCAAACGCAGCGGATCTGCTAGCGTCAGCACAGGAACCACAGGAATACGGGACGTCCTGCAGGGAGACAGTCGGAAACCGTAGGGATTTGCATCATGTGACCTTGGAGAGCTGTGAAGCGAGTCGTCACATTCCTGCTCCAGACTGCAGTTCTGCATGGAAAGTTTGTGAAAAGTAACTTGAAGGCCTACATTTCACATAATCTGAAATTGGAGGTGTTTTAAGAACGTGGATACCATGAAGGTTCATTATAACAGAACAGAAGGTGCTTTTAATTCACTTGTCAGCTCAGCATGTGTTTAATATACACACACTTTCCCTAAGCCATGTGCACATTACAAGACTAAAGCGCGTCACTTTTTTGTTTGTGAATAGTCTACAACAAAATTTTCCCAAAAATTTTTTTATTTATTTTTTTTTCAGATATGCATGTTGCATGCAGCATTTGACCAGTTTGCAGGCCGGTTCTGAATGCTAAGTGGTGGAGTCCTGCATCGGCTCTTTATAATGATGAAATCATGCTCGATTACACTGCATGTCTGGACGTATGCCTAGTTATAAAGCTCTCTTCCATCATCTGATCATCATTAGGTGAATTACTGCTGCCATGATCGCTAGAAAACATACACAAACTATTTTTAACTCTTTTCAACTCTTTTCTCTTTTAAACAAATTCCACCTGCTTTCCATAAGCAGTGCAAGCGCTGAATTTTTGGAATAATGTTGTAGTCTATAAAAGGCCTGTTTTACATAGAAATGAATCATTCTTGGATTTAAAAGAATGTCAGTGACCTAATTTACATTATTGCTCAAAAGTCTGGAGTCGGTAAGAAATTGATACTTTTATTCAGCAACAATTGACCAAAGTGAGAGTAAAACATTAATAATGTTACAAAAGATTTCGGTTTCATACAAATGTTCTTTTGAAAGCTCTATCCATTAAAAGGATCCTGAAAAAAATATTCTGGTTTCCACAAAAATAGGAAGCAGCACAACTGTTTTCAGCATTGATAATAATTAGTTTATCAGCATATTAGAATGATTTCTGAAGATCATGTGACACTGAAGACTGGAGTAATGATGCTGAAAATACAGCTTTGATCACAGAATTAAATTACACTTTAACATATACTCACGTAGAAAACAGCGATTTTAAATTGTAATAATATTTCACAATATTACTGTAATTTTACTGTATTTTTGATCAAATAAATGTGGCTTTGGTGTGCAGAAGAGGCTTCTTTAAAAGTGAAAATAATACTGCACATTGCTGTACCAGCACAGATGAAAATGCATTGCGGGTTGTTCCTGAATAATATGCAGGTTTTTGCAAGCAAAACTCTAGTGAATTGACTCGTGAGTGTTTAAATGACTCAGGTTGACTTTTGACCGTCTTGTAATGTGCTCTTGGCGTTACACACTTGCACAAACACAACCAACAGCTAACCAGTTATCCTGATGCCACATTCAGTAACCTCTGCTATCAAGAAATACCTCTTTCATTTCGAACTTCTTTGATCAACATTGTTTTTTGTTTCACTGCTCGAGTGGATATCTCTGTTTTCATGTTCTAGATCGGGGTGCCCAAACTCGGTCCTGAAGAGTTTAGCTCCAACCCCAATTAAACACACCTGAAGCAGCTAATCAAGCTCTTACTAGGCATACTAGAAACTTGAAGGCAGGTGTGTTGAGGCAAGTTGGAGCTAAACTCTGCAGGACACCGGCACCTCCAGGACCGAGTTTGGGCACCCCTGTTCTAGATCTTTGTCGGGATACGTGACATTTGATTTGTTAGTTAGATGAAATGGTGCCGGCTAAGTCCGACAACAGCCACTGCCCGGTTGTTATCAAAATGTATTTTAATTGAGACATTGTCACATTTCATGTTTTTGTTCTGTGTTTTTGGGTGTTGACTTATTGTATGCAAGTTGAATGACATACCAAAGCGATAGATAGATATATAAATAGCAGATCATGAAACCTGTGGTTTACACTTCTATAATCGACCGTCACGCTCCTCTATTTCATTTCTCACACTTGCTGTATTAATCTCATGGTTTACTTTAACTTTTGCTTATATATCACGTGTAATGTTTTCAAAGACACTATAAATACCTGTGAACTCATTCTCAGAGGAACATGTCTGGATCATGTGTTCCACTGTAAATTCAACAGAAATTTTTACTTTATTTTAAAAAAATGACTTTGACATTATTTTCATATTTTTAATTTCATTTCATCAATTAAATATTTCTCCCAAAACTCAAATTCTCGATACTCTAATGTAAAAATATAATGCATAAATTATATTGTATTTATACATTATAGTAGTATTTGTTGTACATGTTTTTTTTTTTTACTGTAGTACATAAAATGACTGTTACAGTACAAATTGCATCATTTTTTATTTTTGTATTATTATTTTTAAAGGTGACCAGAATGTGTTATCATGAGATTCACCCTCAAACTAAAAGCATTTTATGATTAAGGGAATTCAAAATCACAAATTCCATTTTTGTTACTGCCTTTGAATGTAACAGGGATTTTACCAACTGTTTTGTCTTGATATTAAGCATTCGATTAACAGAAAACATCATCGAGTAGACATCAGCTTAACCTCCTAATGTTTTGTTAGAATACTTGCAGTGTTTTGGCCCTGTTTTTGTGTTGCATTTCTGTTTTTTGACTCATAGATCTAATAGATTATCTACTATATTATCCAACATCTGAAAGATGCCAGATGTTCATCACATGATGACACATCACTCGCTTTATATAAATTGCAATAATGTTGTTCTGATAATCTGGTTGGTTTTGGTCAGTTTTTGAGATCTGAGGAAAGCAGGTTTAGTCTTGAACTGCTCATTTGGTTTCCCAGCGGCGCAGTGAATTCCTTTCCTTCAGGATGGCATCATTTTACCCTTTGGATGCTATGCATCCCCTGCTTTATTTAAGGGAAATTACTGCTATTGTTTGATGTATTTATTGCATTTTTTTTCCTTTTTTTGGTATACATGTTATCATAATTATATTTTGTATTATTTAAAAAATGTATATACCTGGAATTTATTGCTCAGATTTTTATACAGATGATGCATTTAAAGAGAAATACATTTTATCTTTGTGTGTCATACCACGTGTTTCATTTTCTGTTTTGCCTAGTTTGCACCAACATTTACATACCAGACAAGTCAGTTTCTCTCTCTGTGAAAACCACTATAAACAAATCAATAGGCTAATGCATTTTCGAAATAATATAAGTGATATTAGTAATTTTCAATACTATTTAGGGCAGATAGGGTGGACTGTCTGCACATTGGGACGCAGGGACGCTTTCACTCACCTTTTGTTCTAAAAAACCCAAACACTAACAGCACATGGGAAGACGGTAATCAGACGCTTGTCTGTGTTTAGTATCAACATGTTGTGCTGTGAGAGCATTCATATGGAAACTTTCTGCTGATGCCTTTATGTGTGCTAAACAGTAAACAAGTTAATATACTATTGCAATAACATATTTGTTCTAGTATCACACAGAATTTAGGATGGCCATGAAATGAAGGCAATTTATGCACAGTGCTGTGGAGACGGGGCTTACTAATGCTCACATCTTTCTATTGAACTACTATAACTTTACTTGTCTTTTCTGTTATTCTTCACACAAGAGATGATGAATTCATGATATCTGACCCCTGAGAAACAGAATGCACAAGTGTGAACACCGACCCCTGCTGTTGATGCTGCAGACACAGACAGTCAATATAAATATAACCCAACCGCGCCATCTAGCGGACGTTTATATAAAACACGCTCAAAACATTCAGATAAACCTTAGAATTCCAAAGTAGAATCTAAAAATTATAACACACAGCAGCACAAAAACCTTAAGGAAAATCCTGTTTTAAAACGATCTTTTACTGTTATTAACAAACAAACAAACCTTAATATCAAGTAAAATAAAAGACAAAGACGTTATACAAATATATATTTCCATTTTGATGCCATTGACGTTCACTCTTACACTGACAAGTAATGACAAATAATATTATGTAATAAAATTAAATATTTATAATATTATTATAAAACGCGGAATTAGTTATGATCTTCTGTCGCAGCGGTATTTATTTTTCGAAACGCATGTCAGAGAGTTTGTCCCTTCCCGTTCGCCGTAGTGTTGTGTGTGAACTATGCGCGGGACTCAAATACGCCGGTGTTTGATAACGAAAGCAAACGCTAACATTTTGGTTACTTGATATGTTGTTAAATAAGTTTTTGCTGTGGGAGTTATTTATTTAATGCAGAAGCAGGGCGCTTCTGTTGCCAAAGTAAGGAGAAAAAGAAGAGAAGGCTTTTGTAAAAAAGACAGAAAAAGGCACATCTATTTAAATGTATTCGTTTAATTTGGATTGAACTCCTGATTCAGAATGGTAGGTTGCTATTTTAATCTCTCAATTCGTTATAAATGTTGATTCATGTAACGTTATGCTTAGATACCTGTAATCTTCATGTAACGTAGACGCATTATGTTCTGATTGTTGTTGATTCGTGTTCAGTAAGTTCATTAAAACCTTCTGCAATTATGAATACCCGCAGAGGAGAAGTCTAGCACCCAGTCAGGTGGCCAAAAGGAAACAAGGGCCGGATTCAGACGATGAGGACTGGGAGCCTGACATCGTGAGTCGGTCCCTGAGCTCTTGTCTTGACTGAATTCTCAGCATCAGTGAGGACATGATGGACTGTTTACACTGGTTCTACTTTACAGGCATCACAAAGTAAGAGAGGCTGTCGAGAAACCTACATCTCTCCCTTCAGAAAACCCCTGACAGCGCTCACCAACAGACCCCTGTGCACAGATGGCCAGGAGCATGTGAGTTATATTTCAAATGAAAACACACTGAACGCTAGTATGGGGACACACCGAACACTAGTATGGGGACACACCGAACACTAGTATGGGGACACACCGAACACTAGTATGGGGACACGCCGAACACTAGTATGGGGACACACCGAACACTAGTATGGGGACACACCGAACACAAGTATGGGGACACACCGAACACTAGTATGGGGACACACCGAACACTAGTATGGGGACACACCGAACACTAGTATGGGGGCACGCCGAACACTAGTATGGGAGCCAACTCCGAACACTTACTGCGGCAACGCCGAACACTAGTTCATGGGGCACGCCGAACACTGTCTTGTCGGGCACGCCGAACACTAGTATGGGACAACACAACGGAAAACCTCCGAACACAGTATGGGCACGCCGAAGACTAGTAATGGGGATACACGAACATTTATGGGGAACACACCGAACACTAGTATGGGGACACGCCGAACACTAGTATGGGGACACGCCGAACACTAGTATGGGGACACGCCGAACACTAGTATGGGGCACGCCGAACACTAGTATGGGGCACGCCGAACACTAGTATGGGGCACGCCGAACACTAGTATGGGGACACACCGAACACTAGTATGGGGACACGCCGAACACTAGTATGGGGCACGCCGAACACTAGTATGGGGCACGCCGAACACTAGTATGGGGCACGCCGAACGCTAGTATGGGGACACACCGAACGCTACAGGCATCACAAAGTAAGAGAACACTAGTATGGGGCACGCCGAACACTAGTATGGGGCACGCCGAAGACTAGTATGGGGATACACCGAACATTAGTATGGGGACACACCGAACACTAGTATGGGGCACGCCGAACACTAGTATGGGGACACACCGAACACTAGTAGGGGGACACACCGAACACTAGTATGGGGACACTCCGAACACTAGTATGGGGACACACCGAACACAAGTATGGGGACACACCGAACACTAGTATGGGGACACTCCGAACACTAGTATGGGGACACACCGAACACAAGTATGGGGACACACCGAACACTAGTATGGGGACACACCGAACACTAGTATGGGGACACCCCGAACACTAGTATGGGGGCACGCCGAACGCTAGTATGGGGACACACCGAACACTAGTATGGGGCACGCCGAACGCTAGTATGGGGACACACCGAACGCTACAGGCATCACAAAGTAAGAGAACACTAGTATGGGGCACGCCGAACAGGCATCACAAAGTAACCGAACACTAGTATGGGCAACGCCTAACACTATCTGGGGACACACGTAACACAAGTATGGGGACACACCGAACACTAGTATGGGGCACGCCGAACACTAGTATGGGGCACGCCGAACACTAGTATGGGGGCACGCCGAACACTAGTATGGGGCACGCCGAAGACTAGTATGGGGATACACCGAACATTAGTATGGGGACACACCGAACACTAGTATGGGGCCCGCCGAACACTAGTATGTGGACACGCCGCACACTAGTCTGTTACCACGCCGAACACAAAAAAACTATTGTATGGGGCACGCCGAACACTAGTATGGGGCACGCCGAACACTAGTATGGGGCACGCCGAACACTAGTATGGGGACACACCGAACACTAGTATGGGGGCACGCCGAACACTAGTATGGGGCACGCCGAACACTAGTATGGGGCACGCCGAAGACTAGTATGGGGATACACCGAACATTAGTATGGGGACACACCGAACACTAGTATGGGGACACACCGAACACAAGTATGGGGACACACCGAACACTAGTATGGGGACACACCGAACACAAGTATGGGGACACACCGACGCTACAGTCAATCACAAAGTAAGAAACACTAGTATGGGCACGCGCAACGCCGAACACTAGTATGTGGACCACACATACCGAACACTAGTATTGTGGGCACCGCCGAACACTATTATGGGGCAACGCCGAACGCTATTTGGGGACACCACGAACGCTACAGGCATCAAAAGTAACCGACACCTACGAATCAGGGGAGACAAAACGCCACAGAAACACGAGCTAATGGGTACACACCAGAAACAACTAAATAATTGGGGCACGCCGAACGCTAGTATGGGGACACACCGAACACTAGTATGGGGCACGCCGAACGCTAGTATGGGGGCACGCCGAACACTAGTATGGGGACACACCGAACACTAGTATGGGGACACACCGAACACTAGTATGGGGCACGCCGAACACTAGTATGGGGCACGCCGAACGCTAGTATGGGGGCACACCGAACACTAGTATGGGGACACTCCGAACACTCTATGGGGACACCCCGAACACTAGTATGGGGGCACGCCGAACACACCGAACGCTAGTATGGGGACACGCCGAACACTAGTATGGGGCACGCCGAACACTAGTATGGGGCACGCCGAACACTAGTATGGGGCACGCCGAACACTAGTATGGGGGCACGCCGAACACTAGTATGGGAACACACCGAACGCTAGTATGGGGACACACCGAACACTAGTATGGGGACACACCGAACACTAGTATGGGGACACACCGAACACTAGTATGGGGCACGCCGAACACTAGTATGGGGACACACCGAACGCTAGTATGGGGGCACGCCGAACACTCAACCGAAACGCTATTATGGGGCCACCACACGCGAAACAACTAGATAAGAAAGGGGGCACGCCGAACACACAGAACGCTAGTATGGGGGCACACCGAACACTAGTATGGGGGCACGCCGAACACACCGAACGCTAGTATGGGGACACACCGAACACTAGTATGGGGACACACCGAACACAAGTATGGGGGCACGCCGAACACTAGTATGGGGACACACCGAACACTAGTATGGGGACACACCGAACACAAGTATGGGGACACACCGAACACTAGTATGGGGACACACCGAACACTAGTATGGGGACACACCGAACACTAGTAGGGGGACACACCGAACACTAGTATGGGGACACGCCGAACACTAGTATGGGACACCTGTCGCAGCCGATCCCTAGTATGGTGGACCCGATTGCCCGAACACTAGTATGGGGACACTCCGAACACTAGTATGGGGACACACCGAACACTAGTATGGGGCACGCCGAACGCTAGTATGGGGGCACGCCGAACGCTAGTATGGGGGCACACCGAACGCTAGTATGGGGGCACGCCGAACACACCGAACGCTAGTATGGGGACACACCGAACACTAGTATGGGGACACACCGAACACTAGTATGGGGACACACCGAACACTAGTATGGGGACACGCCAAACACTAGTATGGAAATGCCACGCCGAACACACCGAACGCTAGTATGGGGACACGCCGAACACTAGTATGGGGGCACGCCGAGCACTAGTATGGGGGCACGCCGAGCACTAGTATGGGGGCACGCCGAGCACTAGTATGGGGGCACGCCGAACACACCGAACGCTAGTATGGGGACACACCGAACACTAGTATGGGGGCACGCCGAACACTAGTATGGGGGCACGCCGAACACTAGTATGGGGCACGCCGAACACTAGTATGGGGCACGCCGAACACTAGTATGGGGCACGCCGAACGCTAGTATGGGGGCACACCGAACACTAGTATGGGGGCACACCGAACACTAGTATGGGAGCACACAGCACACTAGTATGGGGGCACACCGAACACTAGTATGGGAGCACACAGAATAGTGTGTGCTCCCATCGAACACAAGTATGGGGGCACGCCGAACACTAGTATGGGGGCACGCCGAACACTAGTATGGGGCACGCCGAACACTAGTATGGGGGCACGCAGAACACTAGTATGGGGACACGCCGAACACTAGTATGGGGGCACGCCGAGCACTAGTATGGGGGCACGCCGAGCACTAGTATGGGGGCACGCCGAACACTAGTATGGGGCACGCCGAACACTAGTATGGGGGCACGCAGAACACTAGTATGGGGACACGCCGAACACTAGTATGGGAACACACCGAACGCTAGTATGGGGACACACCGAACACTAGTATGGGGACACACCGAACACAAGTATGGGGACACACCGAACACTAGTATGGGGACACACCGAACACAAGTATGGGGACACACCGAACACTAGTATGGGGACACACCGAACACAAGTATGGGGACACACCGAATATTGTGTGCTCCATCGACACTAGTATGGTGGCACACAAACCCTAGTATTTTGGGGCACACCAATACTAGTATTTTAGCCACCGAACGGTAGCACACCGAAACCACTAGTATGGAGCCACCCGCGAACACTAGTATGGGGGGCAACCGAACTCGTAGTATGGGTGCCCCGAACACTAGTATGGGGGCACACCTGACACCACTAGTATGGGTAGCACACCGCACCTAGTATGGGGGCCCACCGAACACTAGTATGGAGCACACGAATAGTGTGTGCCTCCCATCGAACAAAGTATGGCACCGCCGACCCTAGTATGGTAGCACAACTGAACACTAGTATGGGACACACTGAACACTAGTATGGGGGCCGTTCACTTGACACTAGTAGGGGAGGCACACTTGAAACTAGCCAATGGTCCAACTGAACACGTAGTAGGGGAGCACACTGAACACGCTAGTATGAGCACACTGTGTGAAACCCTAGTTGGAGGGCACACTGAACAACGAGTATTGGACCACACTGGAACTAACATATAATAGAACTTAAAACCAAAACACAATACATGATAAATCCTGCTTTGATCGTAGGTGTGTGAGACAGCCAACATACATGTAAATATTGCCGTTTCTAAAGCAATTCACATTTAAACAAGAATGTTTGTGAAATGGCACAGTTTTATAAATATCTGAAAGTACACTCTTAACATCAGTCAGTCAAGCATTATAATATGATAATCGATGTTATTTAATGATAGAACTTTTGTAATTAGAATTAAAAACTTGATAACCATGTATGATGCATATTAGTCATTTTAACTGCACTTCGCACTGCTGGTGGTGCTTTTTTGGTCATTCAGTATTCCTGTAAAAAAAAAAAAAGAACAATAATACTGATTAGATAATAATGATACGAATTCTACTAATAAGAACAATATAAAACGCACTAAGGATTAATGAGCTACTGGGTTCATGAATATTAATCACGTTGTCAGCATTCGCTCGAACTGTTTGCTGAAATCAAAACAGGGACGATAATAGGTGAGCGCCAGCCAATGAGATTGCAGTTTGCGCATTAGTTCCGCCCACTACCGGAGAAAGCGGTAGTTCTTAAAAGCTGAAGAATTCCAAATAAATTGTGATCTACTCGCAATGTAGAGGGTTGCTTTTGCCTTCAAATTGGGATTTCAGTCATCCTGGATAAGACAGCTTGGGCAATTTTTGTATTGATGCATTATGATATACATGATAGTTTTGACAGGAAATTTCAGTATCCTAAAGGATAATTTTACCTTGTAAATGTGCAGTATTCATGTACAAGGCTATTGATAAATTCTGGGAGGTAGCATTGAAATATGGAGGGGCATTACTATAATTATTCATTATCGTATAATTGTTTAGATTATAAAACTAATCACTTTAACTTTTCACAGGAAGCATTCATTCGCAAGATCTTGTCAAAGCCATTTAAAGTTCCCATCCCAAATTATACAGGTCAGTCTGTACTCACAACTCACTTTCATTAATGGTTGACCGATATATTGCCAAAGCTGATATTTGACATTTTTTTTAATGATCTGCATTGGTCGATGTGTCAGTAATGGGATTTTAGTTTTTACAGCACTAAGAACGTGAGCACCTGATCATCTTCATTAGTTTACTGTCTCTGTTAAACAGTTTTGTCTCTTAATTTATTACCAGCTAAACAATTCTATTTTATAGTTAGTGTGTTTTTTCCCCCATATCTATTCATTTTCAATTTTTTTCTGATTTAGTAAATATTATATTTAGGGCTGCAAAACGATTAATCTCGATTAATCGCATTCAAAATAATAGTTTATGTTTACATACTATGTGTGTACTGTGCATATTTATGATGTATATATAAATACACACACATATGCATGTATATTTTTAAGAAAAATTTTAAATTAAGTATATTTATATAATATAAATTATATGCAAGTATAACTACATATACATACAAATATATATTTTTTAAAATATATACATGTATATCTGTAATGTATTTATATATACATAATAAAATTACACAGTACACACACACATATATTATGTAAACAAATACTTTTATTTTGAATGTGATTAATCGTTTTGCAGCCCTAATTATATTACGCTACTTCAGCAATTGTCATCGATGTATTTTTACTATCTTTTAATTAATGGTGTGATTTTTATATAAACAATTATTCACCCTTCTCTCTAAGAAATGAGCGTTTTTTAATATATTTATGTTTTTAGATAATTAGCGTGGTAAATGTATTGTAGAGGTTCAGATGTGCTTGTGTTGCTCTGATCAGGCTCGTTGGGTCTGCGGGCTCTGGGACTGAGGCGGGCCGGGGTGAGGAAGGCCCTGCACGACCCGTTTGAAGATGGAGCTCTGGTTCTGTACGAGCCGCCTGCCATCAGCGCTCATGAGCTCATCAAAGCTGACAAGTCAGTGGCGTCTGATGATTTTCAGAGGTGTCTTACATTGCAGCTGCACAACAATGACATGATCACTCTCTGATTGGTTCCTTTGCAGGGAGACGTTACCCGTGCATGTGGTTGTCGATCCAGTGCTCAGTAAAGTGCTTCGACCCCATCAGCGAGAGGTATGATTATCAGTGATTCAGGGGTGTAGTAGTGATATGGTTATCCCAGAATAATCTCAAAATACACAATTATCAGTCTGATATATTAGCTACACCCAACCCTTTGTTTTCTATAAATTTCTAGATCTCTATCCCATATTTTTGGAAATAGGTAAGCTCATTTACGCCACAGAGATAAAAAAAAAAAGTAAATAGATAAAAATGGTAATTGCAACTTTTTGTCTCATATTTCTGACTATTTTCTTGCAATTCTGAGAAATGTAAAACTTGTAAAAACTAAACTCACAGTTGCAAGAAAGAAGTCAGAATTGCGAAATAAAAATTTGCAATTACCTTTTTATTAGTGGAAACAATACAGACTTTTCGTCTCAGAATTTCAAGTTTATATCTTGCAAAGTTCTAAATTCGAATTGACTTCTTCACACTACTCAGAATTGTGATGGAAAATAAGTCAGGCATAAACTCAGAATAGTGAGGAAAAAGTCAGTAATGTGAGGTAAAGGTATTTTTTTTTCCATCGTGGAAATAAGCTTCCATATTTCCAAAATATGAGCTAAATATAGACATTTCTAGAAAATAAGGGTTATAATTTTTTTTTTTTTCTTCTTGTATTAAATTTTTACTTAACATTTGTGATGGAAATAATTGAATTTTTAGTAAACATCTGGAATGGTAATAAGCTTCTATATAGAAAAGGCCTTTCAAATCATCCTTACAATGTTCTTCTGTAGGGTGTGAAGTTCCTGTGGGACTGTGTGACAGGAAGGCGGATTGAAAACTCGTACGGCTGTATAATGGCGGATGAGATGGGCCTGGGGAAGACGCTGCAGTGCATCACTCTCATGTGGACTTTACTGAGACAGAGCCCTGATTTCAAACCTGAGATCGATAAGGCCATCGTGGTGTCGCCCTCCAGCCTCGTGAGAAACTGGTACAATGAAGTGGGCAAATGGCTCGGTGGACGCATACAGCCTCTCGCTATCGACGGCGGCTCCAAAGACGAGATCGATCGCAAACTTGGTATTTGATTCGTTCTTTTTATTATTACAGGAGTTAAAAACAAGATCAATTCACTTGAGATGCAAAGCTTATCCAAATATATTTTAAAGTTGTTTTGTTTCTCTTACCCCATTGATTTATCATTTTAAGCATAAACCTCACTAAACTGTTAAATTTCCACTTAAAACAATAGATACCTTTTTTCCAAATTTATCATGTTTTTTTTTCAACTGGGAAACAGTATGCTTAGCCAATTAATGGCAGTATTGATGTTTTTGTAAATAATGTGTGAAATGAATGTTTAATTGCAGTAATTTGGCCGTAGAAAACCCCACACTGGGTGCTCACTGTACATCAGACTTCATAATTTGTTTTAAATGACTCTGTTATCCATATTCATCTTCTACATGTTGATGTCATTGCATGTGTTTTTGCAGAAAGCTTCATGTCCCAGTATGGCATGCGAGTGCCAACTCCAATTCTGATAATATCCTATGAAACCTTTCGCCTCCACACTGAAGTCCTGCACAAAGGCAAAGTTGGGCTGGTTATTTGTGATGAGGTAAGTGTACTAAAATAAGTATATAATAATATTTATAAGCCAGGAAATATTAGGGAATTTTGATTTACATTTTTGATTTTATTTGATAATTTTAGTCCGCAAGCATGCATTGCTGATTAAAAGTGACAGTAAAAACATTATAATGTTACAAGATTTCAAGTTAAAAAAATGCTGTTCTTTTGAACTTTCTATTCATCAAAGAATCCTGAAGAAAAAAATAAGTATCACAATCTGAAGGATCATGTGACACTGAAGACTGGAGTAAAAAAACATCACAGGAATAAATTCTATTTTAAAATATATTACAATATACGACATCTTTTAAATTGTTATAATATTTCACAATATTACAGTTTTTACTATGTTTTTGATCAATAAATGCAGCGTTCATTCTGTATGTCATGTGTTATTGGTTTAGGGCCACAGGCTGAAGAACTCGGACAACCAGACGTACCAGGCGCTGAACGCTATGAACGCCCAGAGGAGAGTGCTGATATCGGGGACTCCCATTCAGAACGACTTACTGGAATATTTCAGTTTGGTGCACTTTGTAAATGCTGGTATTCTTGGTAAGAGACCTTTCATCATTCCAGTTTTGCATGACCCTGTGGGAGAACCTTACTGAAGCTTTATTGAAAAACATTCATTTGCGTTCATGCGTCTGCCTCTTCTCTCAGGCACAGCTCAGGAGTTTAAGAAACGCTTCGAGATCCCGATCCTGAAGGGTCGTGACGCTGACGCCAGTGATAAAAACAGGGCAGCCGGAGAGGAGAAACTCAAGGAGCTCATCTGCATTGTTAACAGGTGAGCTTGAGTCTATAAAAGACTCCTCCCAGTCTCACCATTCAAATCATTTGGATTAAACATTGTTTGTTTTGTTAAGGTGTTTGATTCGAAGAACTTCAGATATTCTTTCCAAGTATCTGCCTGTGAAGATTGAACAGGTTGTCTGCTGCAAGTAAGAGATCAATTGGCATTCTCTTCTTTTTGTAATAGCAAGGCTCAAGATAACATTATTAAATGTTTGATATTGTTATTTCAGTAACCAGCAACCTTATGGATGTTTGCCATCATTAGCGCTTGAGCTAATTAGTTGGAAACGAGCATGTGGCTTTATTTTAGTGTGACTGTGAACATTTTTCCTTGAAAGAAGTATTAATGGATTCTATTTGTGTCTTTGTCAGACTGACTCCCTTCCAGAAAGAGCTGTATAAGTTATTCCTGAAACAGGCCAAACCTGTGGAGAGTGTGGAGAGCGGCAAGATCAGCGTGTCTTCTCTGTCGTCCATCACCTCGCTTAAGAAGCTCTGCAACCGTCAGTGTTCATCAACATAATCAGCCCTCTTTATCCTTTCTGACATGAAAACTGTGCTTTAAATACAAATGTGTTTGGTCTCTGTTAGATCCTGCCTTGATTTATGAGAAGTGTCTGGCAGGAGAAGAGGGCTTTGATGGAGCAATGGATCTCTTCCCCCAAAAGTATTCCACTAAAGCAGTGGAGCCTCAGCTCTCAGGTCAGTTCTGACTCACGCTTGTACCCTTCGTTCAGCTAAGATGCATGAAATTCCTCAAAAGTGACAAAATTTGTATCACAAAAGATTTCTAAATCAGATCAATTCTGTTCTTTTGAACTTTCTGTTCATCAAAGATGAACCATCAAATGTTCACAAAAATATGAAGCAGCACAACTGCTTCAAAAAGAAACATTTCTTGAGCAGCAAATCAGCGTATTAGAATGATTTCTGAAGATCATGTGACACTGAAGACTGGAGTAATGATGCTGAAAATTCAGCTGCGCATCACAGAAATAAATTACACTTTACAATAGATTAAAATAGTTATTTTAATCTGTAAAAATATTTAACAATATTACTGTCTTGCTGTATTTTTGATTAAATAAAAGCAGTTTTGGTGAGCAGAAGTCAATCATTAAAATATTTAGGAAACATTAAACATCTTATCAACCCCAAACATGTGCACTGTGGGCTCAGAGATAGAGCTGCACCACAAAGACCATTAACCCAATAGACAGACTTGCACCTTTATGGTTACTGATTCTTTATTGTTTTTTGTGCAAAGAGCATCGCTCACATGCAAAAAAAAAAAATGCATGAACTTATCTGCCAGCGATGGGTCATGATAGTGGCTGCAGAGGCACTAAACCCTAATTTTACCAGAGCCATAACTGTGGCATTGAAGCCCAGATTCATTGATTTCTGACTGTAATCTATATGACTTGTTTTCAGGGAAGATGCTAGTACTGGACTATATCCTGGCGATGACCAGAACAACAACGAGTGACAAAGTGGTTCTGGTTTCTAACTACACACAGACTTTGGATCTTTTTGAAAAACTGTGTCGAACCCGAAGGTGAGAGGTTCATATAACATAAATCCAACATCAGAGACGGCCCACGTTTCCCCAGTTACGTTCTTTATAGAAGTTAAAAAAATGATTTTACATGATTAGCCATGAACCAAAATATTGCCAAGTTGAAATTGGTCTAAAAATATATATTTCTTCTCAAATAGATACCTTTATGTTAGGCTGGATGGGACAATGTCCATCAAGAAGAGAGCAAAGATTGTGGAGAGATTCAACAACCCTTCTGTAAGTCTGTTTCCATTCAAACACATTGTGTTTAACCTGTCATATTAAGTCTATTATTTATTATTTTATTTATATTTTCTAACATGCTGCTTATTAATTTCGTTTTTTTTTTATTTTTGGCTTTCATTTTAATCTTTAGTAATTTTATATGCTCTTTTGTTTCTTTTTTTCCAATATCACTATTTAGGTTTCATTTATTTTATTTCAGCTTCGTGGTGTTAAAAAGTGAATAAATAAATTGATTTCAGCTTCAGTTGTAGTTTTATTTTTTGTTCGGTTTTAGTTTTTATTTTTATTTCTAGTTCACATCTAATATTTTATTTTTAAGAGCTTTAATTTTAGTTAAAAGTCTTGCACATTTTAATTCTTCTCTTCCAGAATCCAGAGTTCATCTTCATGCTGAGCAGTAAGGCTGGAGGCTGTGGCCTTAATCTGATTGGTGCAAATCGCTTGGTGATGTTCGACCCTGACTGGAATCCAGCCAATGACGAGCAGGCGATGGCCAGGGTGTGGCGAGATGGACAGAAGAAGACCTGCTACATCTACAGACTGCTATCGGTGAGAGATGTTTCCAAGATTATACAGGAAGTGTCTCAAACAATATGCCTCTTGTACAAAATGCTTAGAGTGGATGACTAGCCAGCTTGTTTCTTTTTCCTCTGTCAGACGGGAACGATAGAGGAGAAGATCTTACAGAGACAGGCTCATAAGAAAGCCTTGAGTAGCTGCGTCGTGGACGAGGAACAGGACGTGGAAAGACATTTCTCTCTCGGAGAGCTACGAGAACTCTTTTCACTCAACGAGGACACAGTCAGCGACACACATGACCGGTAAAAACACAACACTGTTAAAGTAGTGTTATAAGATTCATTTACGGATAAGGAAAATGCATAAATTCAGGAATGACACCCTGCATCATATTTGTAGAATGAAACCATTTTGCTCTAGTATGGAACACTTTCTCTCAAAATAGGATGTATTTTGTAGCATTTTTGCTTTTGACAGTCATTTGTAAGGTGGCATAATCTTGTATTATCCTTTAAACACCAGAAAAACTGCCTAAAGACATGATTCATTTATTATAAGGAGACACGAAATGCTTGGTGTCCCCCCCCTTGTGAAGTTATTTGACATTTTAATGGAGTGTTAACATTTTGAATATTCCATTTTGACTGCTACTATTCATTGAAATTAGACATTTGACTACTTCAAGTCCATCCAGTTTGAGATATTTTGAACTCTGCATCATCGGTTAGATATTAAGACTTTTCTGAATTTTTAGGATGCACGGTGGTGTTATCTAAGGAGGCGGGATCATTCAAATCCGTTTTTGTGCCATCAGGTTTCGCTGCAGGCGCTGTGTGAACAGTCGACAGGTTCGTGCTCCTCCAGAAGATTCGGACTGCACTAGCGATCTGTCCAACTGGCATCACTGTTCGGATAAAAGAGGCCTGAGGGACCCGGTGCTGCAGGCATCCTGGGACGCTGCCGTCTCATTCGTCTTCCACCAGCGCTCGCATGAGGACCAGAGAGGTGTCGTCTGAGCATCATGAGTCAAACCTCCAGATCATCTGTGCTGAACACTGTGGAACTGATATCAGAGCTGATCTTCCTGAAACTTTTCTACTGTTCAATCACTAGTACACTGACTTTTTTCAGTTGCTTTCATTGTATTTATTTTGTAATCAAGTTCAATAATTATCTCCATCTGTGTTATTAAAAGTATAATTATACCCAAAGTGTTTGTGCTGGTTACCTACAATCACGTTTGCAGGTGTCTTTTAGAAGGGCAGCTAAACGCTTTTGTCACATCACACTGATGTGATCTGCCATCGTCGACCTGGAGTCCCAGTCATCTGTTAATATATTACAGTATGGGATGAGCTTTCGCAGAGCTTGACCTTTGACCCCAGGGTCACGATCCAGTGGATTAAAGCGCAGGTCAAGCGTCAGCCGCTGAACAGGCCTGTATGTTTCCAGCAGCTGCGCGAACTCCAGAAGTTCAGCAGGAAGAATGAAATTTGAGCTGTTCGAAAGGAGAGATGACATTTATGTAACAACATATTTGTGTAAATGTGTATGAATGATGCATGTATCAACCAGCATTACCTAAGGTCTAGTTTTGTGATTTTGCTTGGGCGGCATCCTGAGAATAATTCAGCCATCTCTATGGCACTCGTTGCTGGAGGAAGAAAAACTGATTGGTCATATTTATTCCCCGTTGTCATTCAAAACCCATATGATTTTTGTGTTTTCTTTCATGAAACGAACACAATGCGTTGTTTTTATAACTTTTCTTCAACAATTGAATTGACTTATTCAGTCTGCTGCTCACACAAAGCTATATGGAAAAAGAGCAGCAATAGCATCAAAACATTCAGCTGAAGTAAATCATATGGTAATAGTTCATCCAAATATAAATTCTGTCATGCATGATCATTTAAACCCATCATAACATATACACTACTATTATAAAGTCAGAATTTTGTTTTGTTTTGAAAGATGTCTCTTCTGCTCACCAAGGTTGCATTTATTTGATCGAAAATACAGTCAAAATAGTAATATTGTATAATATAAAAATTTCATTTTCTGTTGTAATATATTTTAAAATGTAATTTATTCCTGTTATGCGAAGCTGTATTTTCAGCATCATTCCTCCAGTCTTCAGTGTCACGTGATCTTCAGAAATCAGTATAATATGCCGATTTGCTGCTCAATAAACATTTCTGATTATTATAAGTGTTGAAAACAGCTGTGTTTTAATGATTTAAGTCAATTGTGCTTCATCATTTTTTGGAAAGCATGATAAAAAATGTTCTTCAAGTTTAAAAGACAGCATTTATTTGAAAAAATAGTTTGCAACATTATAAATGTCTTTACTGTCATTTTGATCAATTTAATACATCCTTACTAAATAAAAGTATTAATAAAAAAATAAAAAAAATTAAATTAAATATATGGACATTATGATCAATTGAATTCATCCTTGGTGGATAAAAGTAAACATAA
Source organism: Sinocyclocheilus anophthalmus (assembly GCA_018155175.1). NCBI lineage: Eukaryota > Metazoa > Chordata > Actinopteri > Cypriniformes > Cyprinidae > Sinocyclocheilus > Sinocyclocheilus anophthalmus. The sequence continues at coordinate 47,296 of JADLZN010007769.1, read as the reverse complement.
ATAATAATAATAATATTAAATTAAATATTCGATCAACTTAATGCATTTATTCTGAATAATAATAGTTTTTATTCATGTTGAAAACAGTTACTATTTTTGTGGAAACAATGATACAGTTTTCTTCAGGATTCTTTTATAAAAACAAAAAAGTTCAAAAGAACAGCAGTTATGTGAAATATACAAAGATCACTACTCACGATTTTGATCAATTTAATGAATCCATGCCAAATAAAAGTAATGATTTCTTTCAGAGAAAGACCCCCAAATTAGTGGTAGTGCAGTTATTCTACAGAGGAAGTTCAGTCTTACCCAGGCGATTCTGCGCCAGCATCAGGGTCCGGAGGGAGGAAAAGGGGGGAGGGAGAAGGAAGGAAAGAGGAAAGAAAAGGGAAAGGAAAGGAAGGAAGGGAAGGACAATCATTCAGGCTTCTACAAATGGCAGCAGGAAGTCAGTGCTCTTTTCGGCCACCACACAACGTTATCTACAGCAGCCTGCAAGTCTTCTGAAAGGACCAGCTTGAGACCAGCAACAACAGCACAAACATTAGCCACTGTTTCAAAGAATCAGTTCTAAGCTGTTGTTATTAATCTCGGTACTGCAGTATTAGGTGCACCTTTTCTAAACAGCACGTTCCAGAAACTGAAGAATCTCCTGGTGACAGTCAGACAAGTTTATGTCTTCCAGCTTTAAAACCTTGAGAGATGGATTAGATCCTATGGGGGAAAAATAAAAACTTTACTTTGTATCTTAACAGACATTTAGTCTGGAACTTTTTTTTTTTTTATAAAAAAACGCCGTTTGGGAAAACAACTGAAATTAATTCATCAATTCAAACATAGACGAAAAGATGAAGTGGAAAGAAGTGCATTAATTGGGAAAGTGGATGGTACATCAATACATAAAGACTGTATTTTTAAAAAATAGTATAAGTTAATTAAAAAAAAAAAAAAAAAAACAGTTCTGATTATTATAAGGGTGGAAAACAGCGGTTGTTTTAATGATGGAAAGTCAATTGGGATTAATCATTTGTGGAAACTATGATAAAAAAATTTTTTTTTCAAAATTAACAAAATAATGTATTTTACTGTCACTTTGATCAATATAATGCCCATCCTTGTTGAATAAAAGGAAAATGTAAAACAAAAATAAAAGAATACAACATTAAATAAATATTCGATAAATTTAATGGCATGTATTCTGATTAATAAAAGTATTAATTTCTTAAAAAATGTAACTTAAGTGTGCTTAAGAGCATTCTTTCAAGAGTTTCTTAATATTATTCTTAATATAATCATTATTCTTTATATAATTAAGTACACCTTTAAAAAGTAAACTCAGAAATAAAATACAATTTTAAAACGTACTTTCAATTTGAAATCACTATGTTTTATTAATCTTTTGTAATGCTTTAAAGAGGTACACTTATTTTGATGTAAAGTACTTGATTATATGTTTTTTAAAACTGTAGTGCTGTTTAATATTACATGTTAATGTATTTTAAAGGTTCTAAAATGCAACGTCGCATAAATAAAATACATTTAAATTCAATTTTCAAAGGAAATTACATTAAAGTATATTTGAGTTTACCATAAATGCCATTAGTACATTCAGCAGTACTTTAAGCACTTTGCAGTCAACGAAGTAAAAGTAAAGTAATTACGAAGTTACATACAAAGACGTACTTAAGTGGGTCAAAAGATGAACATGCAATTATATCTGTGTAAACATTCTTTTCACGAACGATGTGTGCCGTTTTAAAGTATAATGTGTAATAAGTATTCATTACTCTTATGCTGAAGTGCACTTTTTGTCTTGTTAACGTCTGGCTAAACCAAGAACTGATTATTTGTCAGATTACCTGTTAATGTGTGAAAAAACTGCTGTGACAGATGTATTCCTGTTGAAGATGAAGGCTGTTGAGTTTTGGAGCGAGTCAGGACGGCGAAAACACGCCACCGAATCGGGGCAGGTGTGGATGACTGTCCAGATTATCCAGACACAGCACTGCAATAAAGAAACAGAATATAATAAATATATAGATTCATTTGCACCAAAAAAAAAACAAAAACTATATATAAAAAACTATAATTATATATATATATTATATATTATTAATAGTTTTTTACATTGTCCATTCTAATAAAGCTCAATCAAACTGCAGTTGGGTTATTTGGATTAGGTTTTATAAAAGAAATAACAAAAAAAAAAAAAAAAGACACGCTAACACAATATTAATAAAACCATGATAACAATTATTAAAAACAGGATTTTTTGAAAAAAAAAAAACCAAACGGAGTTATCGTTTTTGGCAAAAAAAAATTTTAACCTCTTAAATATATATATATATATATGCCCATCCCTTATTATATATATATATTATCTATATACACACCTAGTTGCTGTCAATGATTAAATCACATCCAAAATAAAAAGTTGTTTTTACTAATGTGGTGTTAATATTATTATGCATGCTATATAAATACACACCACATGCATGTATTATATCTAGAAAAATATATTATGTTATATATTAATATATTATATATAATATATATATAATATATAATATATATATAATATAAATATATACACTGTAAATACATATAAATTATTTTAGAAAATTATATATATACACACACACACATATACATAGTACACATACATATATAATGTAAACAAAACACTTTTATTTTGGATGCGATTAATCAAGATTAATCGTTTGACAGCACTAAAAAAAATTATTTAATTTTTTTAATTGTATATATATTTAAAATTCACATATTTGCCATTTATTCCTATTAAATAATAATAATATTATATATATATATAATATATAGAGAAGATATGGAAGATTTAAGAAAAAAAATGGAAAAATCACAAAATATTGTGAAGTCCAAATTTCTTTCTTCTGCTCTCTATCTATCTATCTATCTGATAAACTGGAGCTTATCAACATCTCAACAGTACAATTCATATGGATTTAGTTTTTAAAGAAGCTGTTTGTCTCCGCTCTCAGCTCAGGAGATCATCACCTCTGTTTTCAGTGACACGCGGCTGCGGTCTGCGTGTGCGGTTCTCTGCGTGGTTTGTGTCGGCAGGCGGGAAGAAATCTCCAGACACAGGCTCTGTAGTGTCGGACAGGCTCGCTCTAGCACGCTCATCAAGTGTGTGTGACGCGACGTGACTTACACTGAGAGACGTAGGAGAGGCAGACGGGGTCCGACAAACCGTTGAGAGCCTCACCAACAATGACATCTCAGCTCACTAACAAGCCCTGCTTTGACAAAACAAAACACCATGTCACACGAGAAACTATATACTGATCATTGAAAAAAGAATGATAAATAAAATAATATAAGTTTGGGTTGTATGAAGGATTTATGCTTTTTTGAAAGAAAGAATAAAGAAAGCTTCTTTCTGCAATCCAGGCTGTTTTGGGATTAAAAATGCGTAAAAGTATTGTAAGTGTGTAAAAAAAGTTGTAAAAGGTTTAGTTTAGTATTTAATAAAAAAAGGTAATATTGTAATATTATTACCATTTAAAATAACTGGGTTTTTTTTCTATTTGAATATATTTTAAGAGGTGTGATTCAAAGCTGAATTGTCAGCAGCAGTACTGCAGTTCTCGTTTGTCACGTGATCTTTCAGAAATCATTCTGATATGATGATGTGCTGCTCAAAAACATTTCTGATTATTAATAAGTGTTGTGATGAATGAAAACAGCTGTGTTTCAATGATTTAAGCCAATTGTGCTCAATCATTTTGTGGAAAGCATGATAAAAAAAAATTTCTCCACGTTTTTTTTAAAAAGTTTAAAAAGACAGCATTTATTTGAAATAGAAATCAATTGTGACATTATAAATGTCTTTACTGTCACTTTTTTTGATCAATATAATTTTTGCATCCTTGTTGAATAAAAGTAAAAATAAAACAATAATAATTTTAATTTAATAATTCATTTTAAAATTAATATTTTTAATATTATTTAAAATATTTTCGATCAATTAACGCATATTCGGAATCAATAATTTAGTATTAATTCTTATTAAATAATAGTTATAACAATCAATATAAAAATAAAGTCCATTATGTTCGTCATTTCAATAATAAGGAATTAGATTAGTAGGTTGCTCTTTTAAAACCATGAATAAAATTATTAAAATTGAAATAGTAATAAATCCAAACCTCATATATGTAATATAAATATAAAAGCCTCTTTTATGACCCAAACGGGTAATAGAACCATTTTAGTAGATAACCTGTGGTCTTTTAGTATCCATAATAGCTTATAGTAGCTTGTATTTTTACTGATTTGCTTTTGTCTATGAATTGAAATTCGTTTTTTTTTTTTTTTTTCTTCTTTTTTTTTTTTTTTTCTTTTTTTTTTTCTTTTTTTTTTTTTTTTTACATTGTCACTGGTGTTTTGTTAGATTTGCAGCGTTTTTTTTTTTTTTTTTTTTTTTCTTTTTTTTGTTTTTTTTTGTTTTTTTGTATGAGTTGTGATAGTACTCTAACCATCGTGGTGGGTCAGGACACGTGACAGACTTTTTTGTGTCTTCATATCTGTATGTCCGTTTTTTTTGGTACATTTCCAATAGCGATGTTTTTTTTGCTTTTGGTGGGATCTTGGATCGGACCTCAGGCTTTTTTTCATGCGTGTCAGTCAGAGCTGTTCCTCTTGCGGTAACGACATTCTCTCGGCGCATCAGAATCCTCTGTGGGTGTTCCTTCCATTTCGTTGTCTAAGACCCGATCCTGGCGTTTCTTTTTGGGCAGCGGGTTCCTCCAGCTCGTTGCTTACCACCCCAGTCGAAATCAATGTCCGTCAGCGTTGGGACGTCAATCCGGAGCGGGGACCACCGGTAGCTGGGATCCCTGCGTCTGGACATGAGCCAGCTCGAAAAGATGAATCTGGATTTCTTCTCGAACCCATTCTCTAACCAGAGAGTGATCCAGGAGCAGGTGGAGGATAAACAGCACGTTATTTACACCGTCAGTGTTTTGAATAGCGGATTTCACGTCCAGTAATTGAGGGAGTCACTCTCGTTCTCCTAAACGCGCAGGATGGGCCGCAGGTCCTCCGACGCCAGCATGCAGATGTTTCTGGTTTGATGTGTGGAGGAGCGGGGGAAGGCGAAAGGAACCTCTGACGTGGTTTTTTACGGTCATGGGAGGGGGGAGCGAATGGAAAGAAAATCGCTGATGGTCGGTAAAGGGTACGATCCTACTCCGTCTGACACTGATGTGAACAAGACCATAGTTGAAAGAGCCGCCTCCAGGACATCTCTGCTTCCATTCCTGAATTCGGGCAGCGGCGGCTCTTGAGGAAAAAAAAAAAAAAAAAAAAAACAGTACACCAGATTTCAGGTTTAGTGCACTTGCTCACAACATGAGTCTCATAAAATACACTAAAATAAATTAAATGTTTATTACCCATGTTACTTATAAGGAATTTGACTTAGTAGTTTGCTTTGAAAAAAAAAAAACTGCTGACTAATAATTATAAAATAAAATAAATAATACAAAAAAAAATAAAATTATTATAAATAAAATATAAATATAATAAAGGTGCAATGGAATTTTTTTTTTTTTATTAAAATAATAAAAGAAAATAAATAAATAAATACAACTAAACATTTGACTTCGCAGTTATGCTCTGGAAAGCTTGAATAGAAATAAATGTAAAAAAAAAAATTAATAATAATAATGTAATAAAAAAGTATCAAAGAAAAAGTAAATATAAAAATTACACAAGATGATGTTGTTCAAGTAGTTAAGCTCCAAAAAAAGCCAGGATAAAATAAAAATAGAAACACAAAAAATAAATATAAATAAATAAATAAGGTGTATTGGAAAAAAAAAAAATTTTTTTTATTAAAAAATACAATTAATAAATTAGAAAACAATACCAAAAAAATTTGAATAAGTAGTTGCCTAAAAAGCCCGAATTAAAATTAATATAATAATATACAAAAATTAAAAACAAATAATTTAACGCCCATGTACAGTAAGTTGTATTATAAGGAAAAAAAAAAGAATCTGATTTGGAGTTTTATTTCTAATAAAATAATACTACATCAATTACAATAAAACAACAAAAAAAATACATAAAATGAATCAAACAATCAGTGTGGGCATGATGGAAGCTGTAGGAATTTTTGACTGCGTATAGTCTGCTATGAAAAGCATGGATAAAGAAAATGCTTTAAAAACAAGGTATAATAAAGTAATTAAAAAAATTATAATAATGTAATAAAAAAAATAATAAATTAAAAGAAAAAGGAAAAGAAAGTAATAAAAATTACACAAAACGAAGTGTTCTAGTGTTGCTCCAAAAAGCCGTATAAATATATACTAATAATACCAAAAAATAAATGATAACTAAATAAATAAATAAAGGTGTATTGGCCATGCATGTTGCACTTCTAAGGAATTTGACTGAGTAGAATAAAATACCCCCCGCCCAAAAAAATAAATAATCAAATAAATTGTATAGAATGAAAATATGAAAGTTAACAAATGCACTGAAAGACAGCATCCTGATATTCGAAGCATGATCATCAAACATAACGACAGTCGTGCTTTTATTCAGCAGCAATGATCTTCTGATGAAGAAGAACAAACCTTCAACCTCCAGCGCCACGTCTGGTCCAGATCTCTCCATATCCCTGCCCAAACTACAGAGCTGGAGATCCCTGAAACAAGCATCAGGGTTCACTGTTAAATGCAACACTCTGACTGTATTAGATGTCACTAATATGAGAGTAAGATAAATGTACTGTACTGTACTGTACCTTTGCTGGCAGCAGCAGCTTCAATCCTGTCCAGATAATAAATGTTTAGATGTGGCAGCAGGTCTTTCAGGAGAGACACAGGCAGAACTACATCAAGACAGATGGACAGAATATTAGAAATGTCAAACATCAGATCATTTATGCAAATAAACTGCAATGAAGTTCATTCCGTTCAACGTTCAGTTGCATGCGTATTCTTGGTTTGTGATTAACAGGAACATAATTGTGCTGTATGTAAAACTCACTCGAAACCTTTCTTTCCAGCACATGCATGTTCTGAGCTACTTTGACGATGCACATTCGCACCAACGAGCTTCCATCTGAGAGTCCCATCTTTACACGAGACGAGCTCCAGTGGTTCTTCTTCTTCTTCTTCTTGGGTTTTAACGGCGGCGGTGAGCTCCAGTGTTTCTTCTTCTTCTTCGCTCAAGTGTTTTACTGTTGTGCTTCCGCCATGTGTTTGGAAAATAAAAATGCATTAGAACGAAATATCGGGCATTAAAAGTAGTGGTTCGTCCAGGGGGCGCTCGGCGGCTCAGAAAAAGCTGAATCTTTCATTACAGCTGCATTGTATCATTATAGGTTTTTTCTCCCGCTTATTTTGGAAATTTAAACAGAACATGGTAATCTTTCAAATTTAAATATTCCAATAATTAATGCCTTATCGACAAATGGAAAATAATTTTATTTAAAAAAATAAACTTAAAATTCGTTTCTGGTAATCGCTAACAACTACGATTAGCTCAATCTGGCCAGCGCAAAGAAAATAAACAGATACCACGGGACAACACATTTTTTTTATAATTTAGATCTGATTAATAACTTAAATATTCATTAAAATAAAAAAAAATGTGCCTTCTAATTCTGACAGTTAAAACCACCTTTTCCGTTCTAGCTGCTCAATTTCTACGAAAGAACGCGCCAATTGGCTCAATTTTTATCGATTCTAACTTCCGGTCGCTGAAGTGGCCAATGAAACACGCAGTAGCGGTGCAAGTCCCGCCCAACAGAGCACCTCCGTTCAGAAAACACTCCTGCGATATTTACTGATTGATAAAAACAAATAAAACTGAATTTCTTTCAATTTTACAAAAAACCGTAACTATTTTCATTTGTTCTTGTATGACGAGCATCTTGTTTTGTATCCAAAATGTTCCTTAATGCTTAACTTAACCAGATAGCTTTTACCTGCAGTGTACACTTATGATCTTTGTATACTGTTGATGCTCATTTGCGCTTTAAATTCCCAACAGCCAAGGTATGGCAATAAAGTAATGAAAACAGCAGTTGTCTTTTCTTCTTTATTGTTATTTGTTGCATTAGCAATAAACCCAAATGTATGCCAACATCACCTCTTTACTGATCTCAACGAGAGATGGAAACAGAGCAGTTATTCACACTTCAGCAACACAGATGATTTGAAGAACCTATGGGTTACGATGAATTGTTGAATCTGGGACAGAAATCAAAGCTTATATAAATAACCGAGCACTGGATTTCTGTAAGCAGACATCGATTCATAACCAGCGCGGAGATGCTCCGTTTATTTGATCGACTGGAAAACCTTGTGAGCCACCTGCAGAAAACAAAACAGAGCTATAATGAATAATGTTTACAAAAAATATTTTAAACAGTTCATTCAAAAACAAAAATTCTGTCACACAAATTAATCATTTTTGGAGAATCTTTCACAGAAAAAAAAATATAGCAGCATACAAGTTTGGTATGACAAACGAGAGAATAAATATTGATAGAATTTATATTTTTGGTTAAACTACTCCTTAATATTAGGTGTGTGACTTCAAACCTCCAGAAAGAAAAAAAATGTTATCTTCGACCTTAGGCATGGCTACATACGATCACGCGGAGCGAGGATACACTCAGAACCGTAAGGAGTCCCACCACCAGAAATATTGATTACCCTGGAAGAATTGGATAATATATTGTCTTGTGTGTCCCTGTTTCTTGGCTTTTCCGTTTTCCCTTCCCCCGCTTCTATCCCCCCCTCTCTTGCATCTGCTTTGTCCCGCCTTTTTTCTCTTTCTCCTAAATTTCCCACTATCGTACCTTCTCTTTCCCATTTAATTTTTATCCTTGTTGACTTCGGTTCTCTTTCCCTCCCGAGTCCGTGACCCTCTTTTTCCAATTACCAATCTGTAAACAGCCAACACAAGGGGTTCCACCGGAACCATGAAGCCGGATTAGCTGGTTTAGCCAGGTAAGTTTCAGTTTAGTTTGCAACAATCCTGGGTTTTAGGTACCATGAAAATGGCTTGGCTTTTAGCAGTGTTCATCGCCATAGTAACTTACGCTCCACAGCTAACCACAGCAGGTTATGTTCCGAGTTAGAGATCTCAAACTGAAATTGGACCAATCAGATGTGAGCAAAGTGAATGGCTGACAAAAAAGGTCACTAACCAGTTTCTCTTGCTCCCAAAATTAAAGGTCTCTAGTACTAAAAAAAAAAAGGTCTGGCTTTAATGATAATTACTTAGAGTTATTTTATATGATTTATATAATTATTAATCCATTACACACAAGCAATTTTAGTTTAACAGTTATTATAAATCATTTATTTTAAATGAATATTAATATATACAGATCATATGTAATATAAATAAGCTGTATTATCAATATATAATATATATTATTATATACAGATCGTATGTAAATAAATAAGCTGTAGCATCAATAGATAACGCTTTGCATGACCTTGCATGTTCGAGTCTCTATCGCTGTATATTTCCAACTATGTAAACTAACTTAAGTTTCACTTGTGACTGCACTGATAAAGCAAGATCATTTCTTTTATTTGTCCTCTTTCATGAACAAGTACTTTTTTCATTGTAAATGCATATGTTCTTCAATCTCTTAACCTAACCTTTAGCCAAGGCTCGTGATTGGCTGTTCGCCAGTGATGTCACGCGCGAGTCACACATCAAAGCCTGAGTTGACACAGAAAGTTGATGATCAGCATCATGGTACCAACAAAGCTGGATTGGAGTGGTTTGGTTTTGTCAACTCGAAACTAATCCTGTAACTCTGAATTTGTTCATCTACCATCATGGTACAGGCCCCAGCATCTTGGCAAAATCTAAACCGCTCCAGCAATCACTGACATCTAACATCCACAGGTTCGGCTGAGCATCAGCACTCACACAGTGGTCACGAGCGTGCAGGAAGTCAAAGAGCTCCTCTGTACACTCCTCTGTCGTCTCCGAGCGTGAGCCGATCCGTGTCTCGCACGCCTCGAGACGCTCACGAGTGTGAACGCAATGCTCCGTCTGCTCACACTTCTCACGCACCGTCTCTAACGGGTCCTGAGGAGTAAATATTCAACCATATTCTTCATCAAACTCAGTATGCATGGACATCAAGACATTATGAAGATGCACATCATCTACAGCAGGGCTGTCCAAACTCGGTCCTGTAGGGCAACTGTCCTGCAGACTTTAGCGCCAACTTGCCTCAATAAAACAAGACACCTGAGCATGCTAATCAGATCTTAATAAGCATAGAAACTTCCAGTCAGGTTGTTGAGGCAAGTTGGAGCTAAACTCTGCGGGACACCGGCCCTCCAGGACCAAGTTTGGACAGCCCTGAATTCTTACAGAGGTATAAAGCTCGATAAATAAGACTTAAAGGGATAGTTCACCCAAAAAATGAAAATTCTATCATCATTTACACACCCTCAAGTTGTTCAAAATCTGTCCGAGTTTCTTTCTTCTGCTGAACACAAAAAAAGATATTTTGAAGATTGCTGGTAATCAAACAGTGGGTGGTTGCCATTGACTTCCATAGTAATTTTTCCATACTATGGAAGTCACAACTGGCATAGCCCCAACACTGATGTGGATTACCAGCAATCTCAAAAATATCTTCTTTTGAGGGTGAGGTAAATGATGACAGAATCTTAATTTTTGCGTTAACTGTTCCTTAAAGGACATGAGGTTCTGTCTGGGGGGTGTAGGAACCATGTCAAATTTCTTAAAGTTACTAAATTCTAGGGGCGCCGAAAAAGTCAGAAATCATCACAACATGCACGGCTCGCATGAAGGATACTTCGCATGCCTCTACGAGGATTGCTTTTCAAATGTGAAAGATCTGGCACATCGGTACCTACACCACTCCACTTTTTATCTGTTCTACACACATTAGCGGGACGCCTCATATTTGCTGCATGCCAGATGCATTTTCGACATAGTTTGAATTGGGGCGTGAAAGACTTTACATAAACATTGCATGTGATACATTAAAAGTGTTGTAATTAGTGACGAAGAGTTTAAAAATAGATATATCGCCAATAGATATATTCTGATACTGGAATAACCATGAGGTCTTGTCAAGGGCATGACAGTATCCATTAAAACTCTCCGAAGAACTGCTACATATAATGTTAACTTCATTGAAATGAATTAGAATAATCTTGCTCTATAACAAGACCTACCCCCATGCCGCTCTCTTGTTCTTCCGTTCCCCCCTGAAACACAAACAATATATGTAATGGGATAATGTATCATGCTATTAATATACATACATAATAGCATAGCACAGGATACAGTTTAGGATGCGGGGTTTTGTGGTTAATATCACATTGCAAGACATAATGCACAACTCACGCAACAGTTTAGACGCCGAGAAGCATAAAATAACGCAGCCTGATATGTACACACTATAATAACTATATATATATAATATATATACGATGTACATTGCGATTCAACGTATAGCTCAGGATCGGCCCATTAACCAGACCGGTTTTACATAAAGCGGCTTCTTTATACCACATTTAAAGCGCTCTGTAAAACACTATATGCTACTACACCTCCTCTGGCTCTCCATTCGTGATCATTTTATCTTCGAAAACCATGATTTCAGCTGAGTTTTACCGACGTGACCCTCTGTGGACTGTGATATGCGCCGATGGAGGACAGCGTGACACTTTCCGGAAGTTGTAAGTGTTTATAAAGACTTTTATATGAAGAGAGCCGGTCCACCTCTGTCAACTTCCGGTTCATAGTCTCCACCCACCTCAGCCGTAAATAAACATATTTAGAGTCCTGCCATCATCAGTTTACGTTACGTTGTAAACACACAAGGATATCACAGCTTTTCTCCCCGGTTTTGAACGCAGCTCGTAGTCTTTCTCTTATGAAGGGATCTGATTTCCGCTCGCACAGGAAATGGATGGAAAGTTGGCGCTCTAGTGCGGACAATTCCTTTTGAAGTCTTTAACTGTGGCAGAGTTATTAAAGCCTCACGAGAGTACTTCACACTGAGCAGCAGTCATGGACGGCTTTGAGGTGCAGAAGCTTGTATTAGACATGGATATTAACTGGACGCCGGTGATTGCAGCCACACTTTGCGGTACAGGTGCATTATATGTCTTCTTGAAATGGAGAAACAATCAGAAGATTCAGAAGAAAATACTAAACGCACGGAAAAGACGAGATAAGTCACTCCAACAGGCTGAACAAGCAGTGCAACAATTTAAAATACAGGTATATGCATTGTGTATAGAGTGAGTGTTTATGAATGTGTATTTCTTGTATGCAAATTCTAATGTTGTCACATTATTTGGGGTAAGCTGTTACAATGAAATCTTCTACTACTGCAAAATGTAAACAATCAAGCAGTTTATGAAAATGTAAAAATGAAAGGTGTAACACAAATCCACTTTTTTTTCCATTCTTGTGCTGAACAGATATAATAATTAATACAAGTAAAACGTTAAAGGAATTAAATGCATTTAATAATAATGTGTTACATATATTTATAATCAAATGTAAATACATTGCAATACGTTTAAAACCTAGTACAAATTGCTCCAATAAAAATGTGTGGATCTGCCCCACACTGAATAAAAAAGTGAAATTTATTTACTTTTTCTTTTTTTTAGGTAATTGTAAGATTGGAATTTAGTCAAATTCACTTACTTAAGTTACTAAGTTATGTAAAATTAACAAAGAGAATAAGTAAATTGAACTTGGCCAGTTAGAGTTTGTTGAGTAATTTCTACTTAATCATTATATATTTACTCAAGTATATTTTACTCGGTCTCAAACAGTGTCGCACTGAAATAAGACATGTTATTAAAGCATATGGTTCACTTAGAAACATTTAAGTCAATAAGGCAGTAGATAGCTTGCTATACGTCCTATACTTTTCTATAAGATAATATGTCCACACACAATATAATTAATACTTAACCGAACACAGAGACCTCAATACTTGGTACTAGGGCTGTGCAATAAATCAAAATTATCGAAATATCGCAATATGCATATCACTACGGCTTGCAATATTTGGGGCCATGAACAAAAGACAAAGAGAAAATCACTCACTGGTCTTACCTAAATGACTTTTGTAGCTTAAGTAAGAATCAGTGCGTATTGAATTCATAGAGTAAATGTTAAAATTACATTTTTATGTAATGCTCGAGTAAAACACTATCGTTCACGTTCAGAAGTTGTTGTAGGGGTGCTTGCTTCTCACAAAAAGTGAAACATGTATGCTAGTTATATTAGAATCAGAATGAGCTTTATTCACCGCTTAAGTGTGCGCAAACACAAGGAATTTGTTGTTGTTTTACAGGAGCTCTTGATACATGCATGCATAGAAATAACTATATATACAGTATATATGACACAAGATAGTTATAGAAGTTCACAGAACTGAGTCAGCAACAGCTGAGGAAAACCGTTTCATCTGAGCATGTGGCACTTTATCGTATCGCATATCGCATTATTTAATGAGTTATCGCAAATCACATTTTTCTTCAATGTCGCACAGCCCTACTTGGTACACAATAAACAATGACGGTAACAATCAGTGGATTGTGTTTGAGTATGAATGGGTCATTTTGAGTAGAAAATCAACTCCAGATATCACAAAACATAAAGCATAGAACAGTGTGAATACTACTAGAAAACAGTGAAAAATTCGACCTAATTATGATGGGAACACTAGTATCTTTGAATCCTTGTAAACATAACAAACAAGTAAAATATATCTATAAGTTCAGACTTTAATTTCTACAAACCTGATTTGAATACTAATATAGAATTTACTCTTTTTTTTTTTTCTTTTTTTTATTCTTGCCTGAACTAAACCTGTATTATTTACGTCACCACAGAATAATTTGTATTAGTGCAGTCTGACTTTTATAGAGAATCAGATAAAGATAAAGTCTATCTTCACTAGATTGTTGACTTTTCTGAATGTATGAGAGTGTGGTGTAGTTTAGTTTTTACATAACCAATATTACAGTACTGAAATTTTAGTTTAAACTAATTTATCAGATTTAACTAGATGTTTGGAAACCTACTAGAGAAAATAAGCATTTGTGTAATTGGACTTTTGACTCAAAACCGTTTAGTTACTGAGATTAAGCACCTGTGACAACTAGCCCCGGTCTCCTCTATTATAGATTGATTCAATAAATATCTGATGTTTTTTTTCTCTCGCATCTTTCTAGAACCCAGACTTTGAGAGCAGCTCTATAGTGTCTCTGTCTTTGCCTGAGCTCACGGGGAAACTCAAGGACGGCTCCCTGCAGCCAGACGCTGTGCTTTATGCCTTTATGGAAAAGGTTTTGACCGCTGCCATATTTTACATGTGGATAATTTATGAGATTTATGAGTTTATTGCAAGCTTCAGAGGTTTACAATCAATGTTTTAATTGCTATAATTTTGAGACTTTAAGCTGTCCTGTGCAGTCTATTCTATAAAACATTTACTAATAGTTTGAATCATATTTTTATTTATATTATAAATGTCAGCTATAGTATTATTAAACAATATCTCTCCTCTTAAAAGAGGATGAGCAGTAATATATTATTAGAAATGAAACCTATAGCAATTATGGTGTTGTTGAACAACTGATTAATACATTTGAATTCACTTGTACATAATATGTGACCACAAAACCAGTCATAAGGGTCAATTTTGAAATTGAGATTTATACATCATCTGAATAAATATGCTTTCCGTTGATGTATGGTTTGTTAGGATAGGACAATATTAGACCGAGATCAACTATTTGAAAATCTGGAATCTGAGGGTGCAAAAAAAAAAAATCAAAATATTGAGAAAATTGACTTTAAAGTTGTCCAAATGAAGTTATTAGCAATGCATATTACTAATCAAAAATTAAGTTTTTATATATTTACGGTAGGAAATGTACAGAATATCTTCATGGAACATGATCTTTACTTAATATCCTAATGATTTTTGGCATAAAAGAAAAATCAATAATTTTGACCCATACAATGTATTGTTGGCTATTGCTACAAATATACCCCAGCGACTTAAGACTGCTTTTGTGCTCCAGGGACACATATATAAAAGTCCACAGGACCAGCAGGAAAAGAAAATGCTTATTGTTGAGATGTGTAATGTGTGCTTCAAAGGCTCTGGAGGTGAACAAGAATCTGAACTGCAGCACTGAGATCATAATGGAGTCCGTGGCACAGCTTAAAGACATCAACACTCAAAAGAAAGGTCTTCTGTATGGAGTGCCCATCAGCATCAAGGACAACGTCGCATATGAGGTGAATATGATGGTTAGACAGGTTCAGAGAAGTGTCTTCCTGTTTGAGGTGTATGTAACGTCCTGTTTGTGTGAGCAGGGTCGTGACACTTCCTGTGGTGTGGTGAGTAAGTTGGATCAGCCTGTGCTCGTGGACAGTGTGGTGGTTAAGGTGCTAAAGAAGCAGGGCGCGATCCCGTTCATCAAGACCAACATACCACAAGGTCTTCTCAAGTGAGAAGATTTTTTTTCTTTTATGAAGAATATAATTTCTAATTTTTGATGTTGCAGTGAACTTTATTCATGAAGCTCAGCTGTTCACCTTACAAAGCAATTTTGTTATTAATTTGAAACCATTTATCTATGGAACAGAGATATACAGCCCAAGGACAAACATTCCTATAACTAGTTTGCTGTTTCTAAAAGTGCCAGTCTAATATACTAGTACTTCAGTTCTCTCCTGCAGACTTCAGTATTCATAACAGAACCGATTTTTATTGCAATCTGTTAAAATTATGGTATTATGGGCAGCTATTACATGGGAATGTGTAAGATCAAAGATGTAACTTATGCTGAAAATGTATTGTTGTTCCCAAGATAAGACCCCTGCACACCAGTCATAAACACCTGGGGCTCCACAATCATTATACATTTTATGAGAGGTAGAAGTTCATTTTAACGATCTTGATCACAAATGCCAAGTTTCAGGGGTCAGCTAGAGTAGTACAGACGTTAGAGCAGAAATATAAATGCAGAGGTGTGTCTTCAGCAGCTTCTTGAAGGTTGTGATGGTCTCAGCAGATCAGAAGGTTAGAAGCCTGCTCCACAACACAGGAACAGAGAGAGTGAAGGTTCTGGAAAGCTGATTTGTTCCATTGTAACCACTGTTGTTACCAATTCAGACCCTCTGTATTTGTACGTACTTTAGTTATGACTGCAGTAACCCCATTTACGGGCAAACCTTGAACCCCTGCAACCTTCAGAAGACTTCTGGTGGTTCATCCGGAGGGGAGGGAGCTCTGATTGGAGGAGGCGGCTCCATCCTGGGCCTAGGCACTGACATTGGTGGGAGCATTCGTATCCCAGCATCCTTCTGTGGGATTTGTGGATTCAAGCCCACAACAATGAGGCTAAGGTTCGAATGCATCTTTGATCTCATTTGTGTGAGGACAAAGGGTTCACTAGGTTTTGGAAGTGTAATGCTTGTCACAGTAATTCACAACAAAAGTTTTAAAGATTCTGTCCGACAAGTAACATCTTGAAGTGCTCTATAAATTCTCTTGTGTCATTTCAAGGTAAATCATAAACCGTAATATGTTACGATATTGCAGTGTGATTAAACAGTAACAGGGTTAACCATCGTATAGTTAATTTAGCCATTACTAGCCATGTGCTCAGGAATTTATTAGTAATATAATTTAATGCTTGTATTCCTACAGATCTCCAGTTTTCAATAATCAAATGTTTGCTATAGAAAATCAAGGTAACAGAGTTGATCACTTAAGAGAAAAATCTCTCGCTCTCTCTCTCTCTCTCTCTCTCTATAATATATATATATAGTAGCACAGAAGAGAGAGATAATAATAACCGTATTTGTATAATAAAGTATTATTATAATATATTATATACTATATCTGTATATATATAATATATATTATCATTATCGTATATACGCAAGAAGTATATATAATATACATTAATAATACTTGATAACTAGAGGGAATCAAAAGTAGCCTAATGTGCAATAAAAAGGGAGCCTTGGAATAACATTGCAAAATTTCTATAAATAACTAGTAAAAATAACTTGTGTTATACAATTTAATTTTTACTTTATATTACTTCATTGTTATTATTAAGGCCAGAGTACAGAAAGCACAGCAGTTTGTGCAAAGAAAATAATGTTAAATCCATAGCATTAATTGCATGTGTTGCTGAATATCAGAAAAACATGTCTAGGTCTTATTTTCATTGGCATGTATAATGTCACATTTTATTCAAGCAATATATAATTTCTTGTTACCTTTTTTCGATTTTGGGGTGAGAAAAACTCCTTTTCTTGATATGACCTTCAAGGTTTTGTGAAAGTCAGCTTTCAACTTTCACCTTAATCTACCTGTTTTTCTTCTTCTCTGCTTTGCTTTATTTTTTAATTATCTATGTTTAGTGTTCGAGGAATCAGTTCATGCGTCAAAGGCCAAAAGTCAGGTGAGATCACATCCATCATCCTGCCGGGCTAGTTTTGAACTGTGCACAAACAGAACATCATGTCCTGTATGTCATCTCATTGTGTTGGTTTTCAGTGTTGACCTCTCTTGGTCCTTTGGGAAGGGACGTCGAGAGCTTGGCACTGTGTATGCGGGCGCTTCTCTGTCAGGACATGTTCTCCTTGGACCCCACCGTCCCTCCCATACCATTCAACCAAGAGGTTCTGTATTAAATATCACACACCAGATCCCTGTACAATATATGTGATGTGTCACGTGAATGCAGAATCTGTGCTCTTAATAAACAGGTGTATGAGAGCTCAGAGCCCCTGAGGATTGGTTATTATGAGAATGACGGTTACCTGCAGCCGTCCCCAAGCATGGCCAGGGCCTTCAGGGAGACCAAGGACCTGCTTGAGAGAGCGGGGCACACGGTACACAGACACACTGCATTAACAGTTGTTATGTAAGGTAATGGTTGAACAAAAAACAAAAACTCACGATTTGGATATTATTGAGGCTTTTGAGTCATGGATCGGATCATTTTTTTCTGATCAGCAAGAAAATAAATATTTTGTATCAGTGTAAATTTGCTTTCTATTTAATGCTTAAAGCACACTTTAAGTAATTATTCAATACCACAGTAAAAACTATTAGCCTAACTAAAAAAGTTCCAACACGATTAAAGGCAAGTGACTATTCAATAAAAAAGTAAGAACAAATTATAAGCATAGATAAATACAATATAACAGTTTAAAATAAAATAAGGTATAATAGTAGTATTCAGGTATAGAAATATAATAATTACATGAAAAACAATACTGCATAGTGTTCACTGGATAAATTAAGTCTAGATTAATCTTTGTTAAAGCTGTGTTTTGATTAGTATTAATGACACAGACAGCAGCAGGTATTTATAGGCTACTGCCCCTTTTAGACCTGATGCACGGATCCTATATAATGATACACATCCAAATTCTTTCTTGGCAAATTCTTTGCCAAGTCTGCTGTTTTACCCTGGGTTTGGGCTACTTTTACATTGTTGCCACGGGTTGTATTTTGGTCCGCAGGTTAAAGGGATCTCTCAACCCTGATTGGGCTAGTTTTGAATGGTAGTTGAGTAACAGTAGTTACTGTTGCTACGTCCGATAAGCCATGGCACTAGACGCCACACATCATGTTTTCACATAGTTCTCGCGGAGCAAAGAGGAAACTGACAACCCACCAACAGACAAGACAGAGCAGGTTACTTTTGGTATGAAACAAAGTCACAGCTTTCAGCTTTCTTTTGTTGTTTTTTTTAAAGAAATTAAATTAATCAATACCATTTTGTGGCTCTTTAATCTGTCATGACAGATCGCTGTAGCACCTCAGTTCAAGTGGCACTTGCACTGATCATCTCTTCCTCTCTACTAGTTATAGCACAAAATAAACAGGAATGAACATCAGAAGTTATCTCATTTCAACCGTGAAAAAAGACGTCAGTACACACTATTTTTCAAGTTTAAGGCCACCAACGTTAATCTATTCTCCAGTCTGGTTTGCTTGTCGGAAAATAATGGTGGATTCTGCGTTATGATTGGTCAGATCACCTGTCAATCAACCTTCGGCGACGGGTCAGTTAGGCTGGTTTCGTTTCGCATACTTGGCAACCCTGCTTAACTCTTTTCATTCACTTACATAGACAATATTGACTGCTTTACAAGAATGATTGACAAGACAGGATATTTTGACAATTTTACGTGTGCCTCTGTGTTTGTGCGACTGACTATGCGCACTGAAAACATTTATGTGCAAGTTCTCTTTCGCCTCTTCTTGTGCTAGAATGGTTTAAAATCTCTTGAATTTGCAAACTTGCAAGAAATAACACATACAAATGATAAACATTTACTTTATGATGGTTACATTTTGCAATTAATCTGCAAAAAACGTGGGGCCTGGTCCGTACGGATCACAGATCAGCTATGATCTGTTTTATATTAAGAAAGAAAATGCCCTTTTTAAACCATTAACACACAACAATGGTTATGAACTGGTCATGAAAGTCTGAATGGTTTTAAGGGTTATTTGAGGGTTAAAAGCTGTGTGATAAAGACATGAAAAGCTGATGTTCTGGCATGTCGATCACATTTTAGCTGGTTCCATTCCAACCCCTTCGGCTCTACCATGCCTTCCATGAGTTGACTGTCAGAGGAATCTTGGGTGATGGAGGTCGTACCCTCTTCAGTCATCTGTACGTTCAGATTTCCATTGAAGAAAATGTAGCCACATCTTATCTGTAGTAACCACATTTTTGTTGTATATTGTGTGCATTTTGTGTGCTTTCAGGCAGACAGGCCCCATTGACCCATGTCTCCGTGCTCAGGCCAACATGTTGAGCATTCCAGGCTTCATAAAGAAGCTAATTTCTATTGTTCTCAAGCCTTTTGTGAGTGCTTCTCATTTGTGTCTAATTAAGCAATCAGTTGTCTTAAATAGAGAATATTCAACCTAATGTTTTTCACTGGTCTTAATGTTTGTACTCTTCAGTATCCACGGTTATCTGCAAACATAGACGCAAGTCTTGGATTTGGGTCAGTTATAGAGATGCACATTTTATTTATTTGCATAAAGAACATAATTATGTTGATAAATATTATTTTCTAGAGCATAATTTAAGTTGGTTACAATTACCTTTTTATTTACAATTTAAAAGTTTTAGAAAAAATGTAAATACACTACCACTCAAAGTTTGGGTCAGTAAGATTTTTTTCAAAGAAATTAGTACTTTTATTCAGCAAGGATGCATTCAATTGATAAAATAACAGTAAAACGTTTACATTGTTTAAAAAAGTTAAAATGCTGTTTTTTGAACTTTGTAATCATCAAAGAGTGCCAAACTACATTTTGGCATATCATGTTTTTCACAAAAATATGAAGCAGCACTGATAATAATCAGAAATGCTTCTTAAGCTGAAAATCGGCATATTAGAATGATTTTTGAAGATCATATGACACTGAAGACTGGAGTAATGATACTGAAAATTCAGCTTTGATCACAGGAATAAATTCAGGTTTTAAAAAAGTTATTTTAAATTCTAGTAAAATTTTACAATGTTACTGTATTTTTGCTGTATTTTTGATTAAATAAATTCTACATTGGAGAACAGAAGAGACTTCAAAACATAAAAAAAAAAAATCTTACCAATCCCAAACCTTTGAATAGAAGTGTATTTTCACCCCCAAAAGTAAAAACAACTTATTTACTTTTTAAAATTAATTATTTATCTTTCAAAACCTCAAAAAATATATTTTTCCCTGTTCCTTTAGTTCCTAAAGGAACTAAACTTTAATGGCATGAATTATTTAACTATTGTTTTCTTTTTCAAGGTCTGTGGCAGAATTGTGGAGACAACATGCAAATATTGAGGTAGTCTTTTATTTTAAATTTTTTTTATTATGTGGTTTCAGCAACACCACTAAAACTGCAGAAATGATTATCAACTTTATCAAGGGAACAAGAGCTGGAGGCACAAAATGCATAAAGTTTACAGACCTGGTTTGATGTTGATGTTTTGGAGCTGTGGGGGCTGTAAGAGACCTTTGAGTCTCAGTGGTCATTGCTATAGTACATTAAACCATGTGAAGCAATGGGTTTTTCTTACATTATACATAAGCTATTGTATGCATTCATTCCTGGAACCTAGAAAAAATGTCAAAGCTATCCTGATGAAAGCCAACACACACTACTGTACATGGCTTCTTCACATTGGCATATCCTTACTCAACCAATAGCTGTAGCACAATTTTCATCAATGAAAATCTGAAGCTTTTGTGTCAGATCACATTAGAATATCTTAAACATTAAAGTATACATGCTCTATAATGTTTACGATATTGTTATGTGTCCTCGTTCCAGTGCATTATTGTGATGGTGTATAATGTCTCCCTTGAAATGAGCAAATTCCTGTTCCTGGCATATGCTGAATATAAAAGTGATTCTTATTCTGACGTGATTGTGAACGTTTTTCTGTTATCTGCAGGAATACATACAGGAGGTGATAGCAGAGTGGAGGAGACTGAATGTGGATGTTTTGTTGTGTCCCATGCTTGGACCAGCCTTCAATTTCCGTTACTGCGGGAGTCTCAACAGTACTGTCTTACCTCATTTCTATTACCATTACATTTACATTATTCTTGTGCCTGTAAACGCAGGTTTGACATAATTTTTGTCATGAAGTGCACTTTCTTTATTTTGTTTTAGCTGTTTCCTTGTTAATAACTGCACCACATCTTATGCCTCATTATTTTTGATTCCCTCAGCATTACTTGAATTTTACTAGGAAAAAAAATCTGTTTTGTCCAGTCATATGTCTCTTTTGATTTTGTCTCCTTGACAGTTTTAGAGGAATAGTTGAAAATGAAGATTTGCTGAAGATTTACTCAGCCGCAGGCCATCCAAAATGTTAATGTGTTTGTTTGTTTGTTCATCTGAACAGATTGCATCCAACCAATGGAGCTCTGCAGTGAATGGGGGCCGGTCAGCCGAGAGTCCAAACAGCTGATAAAAAGTAATCCACACCTCTCCAGTCCATCAGTTAAATCTTGTGAAATGAAAGTAAAAGCATAATGATGATTAGTTCTTAAAAACCCACCGCTTTCACTCCCTTCAGATGTTTTTATCAGCTGTTTACACTCATTCTGAGCGGCACACATCATGTAGAGCATCATTGCTGAGCAAGTGATGCAATGCTACATTTCTCCACAGCTGTTCAAATGAAGAAACAAACTCATCCACATCCTGGATGGTCTCAAGATGAGTCAATTTAAAACATTTTGGTTGAACTCTTCCTTTACAATTTAGATATTTATTTTTTATTTTTTTTTACTATACAGTTGCATTTTACATGTGGAAATTCATGTGCCAGTTTTATACTTCCTGTCAGTATTTTGCTTAAAAAGGGTCAAAAACTTGATTGTGATTCTTTTGTCAGTTTGAAATCATGCTATAGGTTACAGCGTTTTAATGTTACTTATTAACTCGAACATAATGATTTCAGCATTGCGTAAGGCCAGTAACAGTCGCCTAGATGCAGTAAATTTTCTCCGCTCTGAAGGTGCTCTGAGTTACACCATCCTGTACAACCTGCTGAACTTCCCCGCCGGGGCCGTGACCGTGTCTACAGTGACGGAGGAGGACGAGGCACAGCTCCGTCACTACAAGGGTGTCCATGGGGACGTGTGGGACAAACTCTTCGTTAAGGTACGTTTTCACAGTGCAAGACCACTGAGGTAAATTTGCATTAAATGCATATGTC
The DNA here is from genome assembly GCA_018155175.1 of Sinocyclocheilus anophthalmus. Classification (NCBI taxonomy): domain Eukaryota; kingdom Metazoa; phylum Chordata; class Actinopteri; order Cypriniformes; family Cyprinidae; genus Sinocyclocheilus; species Sinocyclocheilus anophthalmus. The sequence continues at coordinate 24,469 of JADLZN010007769.1, read as the reverse complement.
TTTTTTTTTGTCTTATAATATTGTAGTAGACTTTGTGTGGGTTGAATGCCTGACTACCACAAGGAGGCAGTATAGTCACAATTACAAAGAAGGAACCAGCAAGTGGCAGGCAAATTTTATTAAACTATAAGCTATATAATTTTATTAAATGTAATGCTCTTATAACTTGAGGAAAAACGTAGTAAAGCCATATATGACACTGTGTATTTTTAAGTCATTCTAATCTAACGGGACTGCACCATTTGCTTCACAATTTCTTAAAAAAAATGTTTTTTATTATTAAATAGCGTCAAAAACTTGTTTTTCCATGCCCATTTTTTAAACTATTACCCCAATCCTAAATCTATAAGATTACAATCTTGCATAGTGCCAGTAGTTTTATGTTAATATTCTGAATATTCTGAACATTTAAAATTGTGTAGAAATGTATATGAATGTAGAAATGATTAGTTTCTTTTACTGTAAATGTTTATTATGTACCATAAAAGGCTTTTCTGTAAAAATTGATTACTGGCTTGAGGGTTTAGTTCTTGACGAAGCCAAATACTGATAATAACGATAAAATAAAACTTTTAGTTTGATTTGATCAAAAACATTATCGCGTAAAAAAAAAAAAAAGATCAAATCAAACCATTAATTTTTAAAGGTGGAATGTCATATGCAGTGCATTAAAAAGCCTTAAACTTCAAAAGCAACATTCATGCAGATTTTTTATTTATTTTATTATTATTTTATTTTATATAACATATTATAGTATCATGGTGATTATTGAAAACATACATGTCTGTTGATATTCTGATAATGAACAAAACTAAAAATAAAATTGATTTAAAAGGAATTTTGCATTACAAAGCAAACCCAATATGATGGTTAATTATATCAGTATTATGTCATGGGATGCAAATGTGGCACAAATAACGGTTTCTGTGTGTGTGTGTGTGTGTGTGTTTTCAGGCGGTGAAGGGTGGCGTTGGTCTCCCTGTGGCAGTGCAGTGTGTATCTCTGCCGTGGCAGGATGAAATGTGTCTGCGCTTTATGAGAGAGGTGGAACAGCTCACAGCCAAGAGCAAACTCACCAGGAAACATTAATGACTGAAATTCTGCTGCATATGTTTGTGGGCTGCTAACGGTTCAGTCTCGGGTGAGTCATGAGCAGACCTGCACTGAATCTGTGACCGCAGAAACATCCACAGATGTTGTAGGAAACTCACAAATCCTATATATTGTTCATCAAAAGTTTTAGCTGATATGATGATGCTTTCAGCTAAGAACAAGTCTGGTGCTCTTAACTCTGTATGATGCATATTTACCATTGTACATTTTAATAATGTTTACTAATGATTGTCACTGTGTTTGTGTGTTAAGGTTTTGGAAGAAATAATAGTACTGTAATGTTCATTTACTTCTTTTTTCAATGTTGAAATACTTTTTCTTTTTTCAGATTAATATTCTGAAATTACTATAAGTAAGCCATTTGTATGTTTGTCAACCAGTGGCAGGCGGGAAGAATCTATGTGAAATCAGGCTTTATTTTTCACAATAACGTTTGGTGAAGATAGTGCTGCTGAAATTGCACACCTTAAAGGTGACATATCATGAAAATCTGACTTTTCCAGTCCCCGGTGCATCTACCAACCAAGGAAATGTGAAAAAGATTAACCCAGTAACTTTGTTTTGGGAAGCCTTTTTCTGCAAGCCTCTGAGAAAACGAGCGCGTCTGATTTCGCTCCCTTGGTGACGTGGCAAAGGGATCTCATTATAATATTACCGCCCCTTAATCTGTACGTTTACACCCACAGCGCCTCATTGTGTTTTCACAAGCGACAATGGTGAACCAGCTCTAATGCCATGGTGAAAGTTTGAGCAAAACACGCTAACTGTTCTGTCTTTGGCTGCACAGACGAGCACAGAACACTGTTTAGAGTCCCAGCCTCAGAGGAGACAACAGAGCAGTGGATTTATTGATTTATTTACTGTATATTGCTGCTGCCACACAGATCTAAAACAAACATGCGATTTATTTCCCAGCTGTTTACCTTCACAGACATAACCGACTGTTTTTGTAACTTGTGTGTTTTTAATGTAAACTTGTGTGTGAATGAGAACTTAGTTTAGTACTCGCATGCTGTGACAGCCGCTTTCTGTGCGTGTGCTTCGAATGTGTGCGCTCAGAAAACCGTATATCAGAAGTTTAAACTCATATGGTTTAAAACGCATGATTTCAGAGTGATAAACATGATATAATAAATGATCTGTGGAGTATTTTGAGCTGAAACTTCACAGACACATTCTGGGGACACCAGAGACTTATATTACATGTTGTAAAAAGGGCCATAATATGTCTCCTTTAAAGGGGTCCTATTATGCTCTTTTACAAAGTCTTGATTTTGTTTTGGGGGTGTACTAGAACAGGCTCTCATACTAGGATGTTCGAAAAACACATTATTTTTCACAATTTTACATTATTACAACACCGGCTATCCCATTCTGGCATGAACGGCTCAAAAAGTTCCTGTTTCAAATGAAGGCCTGCCTTCTGAAATACTAAATGTGCTGTGATTGGTTAGCTGGGCCAGTGTGTGTTGTGATTGGTTTGTTGGGCCAGTGTGTGTTGTGATTGGTTACTAGATATCACAAAACCCGGAAAATATGTGTTGTAGTCCAAACGAGTCTTTCGTTGTAGTTTTTGAAAAGTGATATAAATAAAATATCTCCTTTTGAATTGGACATTGAGCTTTGTAACTTTGCAGATATTTTTTATGCTCAAACAGCAACATTACAGAAATAACTAAATAATATATAAACTTTCAACCTTGAACTAAAGTTGAAAAAGTGAAAAAGCATGATAGGACCCCTTTAAATAAGTAACAAGAAACTCTAAATGATTTCTCACAATGATTAATGAAACATGAATATTTGCACTCAGTATAGAAGCAATGCCGCTTCATCAAGACTGAATGAGGATTTGAATGTATCTCTTCATTTCTGTATCATTTTGTATAATTTAATGCCACACAAATTCATTAAAGTAAAAACGAGTCAGAGCTGCACATCACAGGTTCACTGGAAAACCATCGTCCTTGCTTGGCTGTCGTTATGAGATGAGCGGCACTCATTTTCTGTGCCCTGAATGATGACTTCGCTTGGAAAGGCTTTAACTGGACTTAATGACACATGACGCCATCAGCTCCGATGTAATGTAAATATGTGTCTGTTCTGGGTTTTGTGCACATTTTACATTCTTCATTTACATGAGTCATCAAGGATGGAAACTCATTAGGGACATTTTGATTTCCTCTCATTTTATTGTTCTCGTTCCTGTTTCACTGTTGAAATGGATGCTAATTCTAACTCTGGCCTGCAAAGTATTTAAAAAAAAAAGCATGTAACATCGACAAATGCTGCATTCAAAGAAAAAAATAAATACTTTTATTCAGCAAGGATGCATTAAATTGGTCAAAAGTGACAGTAAAGACATTTAAAATCATACCAGTGTTCTCAGCAGTTAGAGAGTTAGACACAACTATATGGCACAAAAATTAACTGACAAAGTTAGCATTTCAAATCCAAAGATCAGATTCAAAAGAAAGATCTGTTCACTGAAACAGAGCAAAATCTCAGTCTGTACCTCACACAAAGCAACTGTACACAAGCCAACCAAGGTCTTCAGCACTCTAAAATCTATGATATACTCAAATATTTTGGTGGGAAAAGATTTTCCTCTGTTTGTGCATGATTGTTAATTGAGTCCAACTTACTCAATTCCTTAAGTTGTAGTTAAAGTTGGAGATCATTGATTGGAATGAGTAATAATTGTAGTTCTTGAAACTGATCAGTATCATTTATGCAATTATACTTTAAGGTGTCTGTTACAGTACTGATTACAAGTACTGAGTAAAATAAAAAACTTGTAATTACTATAGGATTTGATTTAGTGACATTATACAGTAAGTACTCGTAATCACTACAGTAAGTAGGCCTGTACAAAATAAAGTGTTACCATTTCTCCATTCTCACATATTATACCTTAAAAATATCATTTGTTAATCAAATGCTAATTTAATTTCAAAACATGTAATATTGCAAATTAACTGTGGGTGTATAGGCATTTAGGCATTTGTTCAAATCAAACAAGAAATTTTAGTAAAGGGCCGGTTCACCGAAAAATGAAAATGAAATTTGGGTTGTCTATCCCTGTAAGGTAATATAGTTAGTTATTAATATGATATTTACAAAGCCAGGGTTACTAGAAAGTAGCAAACAGGTGATTTTGACTCTAAATTCTGCATGAAAGTGGACTTTGAGGGCCCAAGAATCATGGTGACTAGTGTTTCCGAAAAAAAATTGTAGTTTTGCGATTACAAGCAGTGGATAAAACTGTAGGCTATGTGCAAATGTTTCACTCAGACACTTGACTGGAAGTTAAAAAGTATGTCTGGCCCGGCACATACAGCCGGATTAAGGGATAACGATGATTGTGAAGATTTCTGCGATTCAACAGTCCAGTGATTCAGGTTTTGCCGGCTTTTGCATGGGTTCTTATTGCGCAAAAGGGAAGCATCGCCTCTGGACAGGATTCTCTTTTCTCCCGCGCCGTTCTGCTTCTTTTCTTCTTTTCTCATTTTTTTTGCTCTACGTCACAGCACCCTCCACCGCGCTTCTGCTACGTTTGAGTTTTCCTTTCTTTCCTTCGGCGGTGAGCTCGCCCCGAGGCCCTTATAGCCAAATTGGTTTACATTGGGGAGATAAATGCTCTGCAAATGCGCTTAAACACATACAGTAAAAATGCAGACAGTGCGTATCGGGATTACCGACCGAGTCAGAGAGCGGAAAGAGAGCCGCTGCTCGCCGAGTCGGTTTCATCCACTCTCAGGAAGAGTAGAGGAGGATTTAGCATATCCTTGCCTGTCAGTAATTCCTGGAATTATATAACGCCGGTGCAACAATAAAAGTCCGGCGGTATTGTGAAAGTATTGTTTTGCAGGGCTGGCAGAGCGAGTCGTCGGGCGGGTCAGATGGAAGGGTTAGACCGCGCCGCTTTGCAGAGTTTTCAAGTGAGAATCCTGTCGAGGGGAATTATGGGGAATCTGCTTTAAACCTCTGAAGTGAGGAATACATTTCTGCTGAGCGGCTTCTTCTGTTGTCTTAACGCCGAGAGCGGTGGAGGAGTTTGATGTTTCACGTCACTCATACGTAGAATGTTTTGCAAAAGTGGTCGCGTTCTGCTATTTGACTATTTTCTCTTTTTTGTCTGAATTTATAGGTGCACTCAAGTCATGTTAGGAGCCTATAAATGCTGTTTTATTTAAAGGGAGCGGGTCGCCTCTTGGAGGCAAACATTTTGAGATCACATGACCAGCTGAATGTTTTATCTTTGTAAGACCTGTGTTATCGGACAATTCTGCATGGGATAAATGATTCTCAGTGAATTATTATTATTATTATTTCACAGTGCCATCATTAACTGAAAACAATTGCTATTGCATGTATAGCCTAGCTTTAAAACATGCATGATATGTCATATTGTAAGAAAAATAATTTTTCTTGATTTTTGAATTTTTTTTGTGCTATAGCCCTATTATAGCCTAATAACGTTCCAAGGCTTGATGGTCACTTTTTTTTTCCCTAAGGACCATGTGCTCCCAATTTGAAGAATGAAAATGTATCAAAAAATGTTGATTAAAAAGACAAAGGAGACATTTACAAGCAAAATAATTTATTTGAATACAAAAAAGTACACTAGGCTTTTGAACTGTTTCAAACTGTGCTTATTTAATAGTTCTGGAATTGTTTAAATGAAAACATCGAACAGGCTACAGTTTGTTGTGTAACCAAAATACCACTAATAAGCAGGAAAAAATTGCTCTGCATTATGCGGGGGTTTTAATTGTAATAAGCCTGAAATACACTGAGACTCTAAAATGACTTTACTACTTCCTCATTCAAACAGATGAGGAAGATAACAGTCTTATAACCATCTAAAACATATAAACACAATTAAGTGAACATTGTCATTAACAGTTGATCAAAAGCAATCTCTTGGCATAAATGCTTAGCCTATTTATTGATTGCGAAATGCTCTGAAACTGTATTGTGATTTCTGTTTTCAGGACCCACTTTTATTGCCTCTTTAGACAATAATTAATACTTTTATTATACCCTTTAAGATATTGAAGACATCTGATGACCTTACATTTAAAAAGAAAAAGCAGAAAGTTCAGACTTTTAAGGACACACGGATGCACTTTTTATTCACACACATACTCCTAAATCCATTTTAGAGTTTGCTCACATCTATCTTTAGTTTCAAATGCGATTGAAATGCTGGTACTGTCGGGCCCTGCTTCCTCACCTCTCCAAAGTAAGCATATATAGTAAAACTGCATTGGACTTTTGTTACGTTAGATGAATACATTTAATACAAGACCGCCCACATTGATATGTAAATAGCACCTGTTCAGTGTTCAGAATCTTGGTTGGTCCTTTCACAGTGAGGCAATGAGGATATTGCTTGATACTATTATTTCTAAACACCAGAAGAACCAATTATAAAAGCGAAATAGCAGCAGCAGAAATAAAAACAAGCAAAACTTAAGGGTGTAGTCACCCTTAAAACTTTTTTTCTTGGCTCTGCACCCACTGAGATGGAGTTTAACTAATAAATACTGTAAATAAATGCTTGTTCTTGCAATTTCTCCAACCCTAAAATCAGACGCACCCCTCTGATATTTCCTGAGGACGAACACTCGACCTCTGTATTTCCTGGAACGAATTCATGCTAACTATTGAAATCACACCCAGCGAGTGGGAACAAAACCAAGGATACCGAAGTGCCAATTGGAAACAGCCTTTTTCCCCCTCCTGGTTATAGTGCTCCTCTAAATTCTTAGTAGCCGTGCGGCAAAGGAGACTGTGTCCTCTGAGGGAACCTGAGCAACAGATTGATGAACTGGACAACCAATGTCCCGATATGTCCTACTCCTGTGTCCCAGCATTCTTTAACCCAGCTGCCATAAAATCGGGGGCAACAGTAACCGAAAGGCACCCGATTCAAAACAGCATCTGAATGCAACTCCAAAAGCCCTATCCAGATGCAACCCTGTATACCCATACAAAGAGCTCAAACACGACCCTCACAGCTTAACCACAACACACCACACACAGCACGGGAAAGACGAAAAGCACCCAAAACCAACCCAAAACGATCCCCAGAACAACAACAGGCGAAAACGCTGGTTTGAAAACTGTCAAAGAAAAAGTTGAACAGCATCGGTACCAGTGGCATCACGGTTCAATCTTATTCGTTGTGGGTGAAGGGGAATACGTACATGAATGATAACAAACAGCATGGTAATCGCTAAACCTGTTTTGCTTCGGACACAAATCTGTAGTGGGGAAGATTGGGAGCTACAAAAGCAACCACATACACTTATTATTATTCAGAATTCAGAAAGATCAGAAAAAAAGTTCACTTCATTATTTTATTTTTTATTTAAATGTGTACAATTACTAAAATGGCATAGACTAAGAGCACTGATGTTTTTGAAATCATTCACATTTTTGCAAATATTTTTATTTAAATGTGTACAACTACTGAAATGGTATGGACTTAATTAGAAAACGGATTTAAATGTGTACAATTGCTAAAACAGCAGATTAAATACGAAAATTGACATTTATTTATATTTCATTTTAATGTATTTTTAGTTGTGTGAATAATTACTAAAATAGCACAGACTGAATAAGAAAATGAATGTTTAATTTTTTTTAACAATGGCTTTCAAGTTCAAACAATTCACCACACAAACCATGCTTATCCTTGTAGTGATAAAAGCGTTAAACCCTCTATATCATGTGAGCCAATACCAAATTGTAGTTTTTTTAATATATAAATACTTATTTTTTTTGGCATAGACTGAATTAGAAAACTGACATTTTTATTTATTTATTTTCATTTAAATGTGTACAATTACTAAAACGGCATAGATTAAATAAGAAAATGTATGTTTTAATTTTTTTTAAATGACTTTAAGTTGAAATAATTCTCCACACAAGCCATGTTTATCCTTGTTGTGATAAAAACGTGATCCTCTATTTCATGTGGCCTGGACCAAGCTTTTGTTAAATGATATTTTCATCACAACTTTTTCATGTTAGCAACTCCAAAAATATTTTATTTACCTGTTAGTTAATCGCATTTTATTGTTTTTCCCCGCTGTCAGTGACAAACCAAGGCATTAGAGATGTTAACCATTATTATGCTTTCAATAAAGATCCTGTCTTTTGTCCTCCCTTTTCTTTCTGGAATGTGAATGAAATCCGTCTTTTTAAATGCATTGCAGTGCCAGCCTATAAAGTATGGGCTGTTAACAGGTGTCTGAACACGACATGTCTTCTCACTCCACTCCTCTGTTCTTCCGACAAAAACATAAAAAGGAAAAAAAATAATAATCCCTGGTATCCTGCCGCCGTGTAATAATGCTGCTTACTTAGCGGCGTGCATTACATAATAACGCAAGCTGCCACATCTTACAGGTGGTTGGTGAACAAAGCTCGCGGAGGCTGATGGAACTCATTTTCTGAACCCGAGGTGTTTAAGGGGGCTTTTCATTGCTCGGTTATCATGATCAGCATGGGGGGAATGGTTGAAGAGGAAAATGGGGCCAGACCGAGGAAGCGGCTAAACACTTATCCGATATTGTGCATTTAACCAGGGGGGGGGCAGGTTAAATTTGCCATTTATTTGTTATGGTGTATAGGTAATGCAGTGCACGTGTATTAAAAAGCTAATTTTGGGGAATAAACATGAAAAAGGAGCATGATTAAAAATCTAATCCAAGTGAAAACAAACCTAAATTTAGGTCAGTGATCTGTTGTTTTTCCACTGCGGAGAAGGATAAATCCTGCGATTTACTTTCATAATTTTCTTAATAAACCTCTAATTATGATTTTTGCATTTCAGGGCAGTTTAACTAGTTCAGTTTAACTAACTAATATTTAATTATTCAGTTTGAAATTACAGAAATCTAAAGGATAATTTAATTATAGAAAGTGTTTTGTTTGTTTGGTTTAAATTGTGGATAGTAAGAATGCATGACTTTTGATTTTTTTCTTTCTTTTGACTTTTTAACGTTTTGAAGCTTTACGAAATTGCATTTGACTATGTAAGTGGACTCATGGGTTTGCAAATGCGTGTGGCAATGGTCAAATTATTAGGCCCGAACAGCAGCGAGAAAGCATGTTGGAAAGCTGAAAATATAGACATCAATAGATTAAACATATAAAGTCAAAAATCCACTAATTAACTGTTAACAGCAATTCAATGCTATATATATGTGAATATTTACCCGTTCCTTTCACTGACATAATTAATTTCCCATTTAATTTAACCACAATCAGCATCATATCCATAGACCTCTAAATCGACAAAACCCATGGCATGACGGCAGAAGCGTGCAATCATGAAGTCTTTCGATGGTTGCAGGGGCTTCATCCTTCCTTGCACGTCCTTATCACCTCCACAAGCCAAGATGAGGAGAGGAGAGACACAGATTAAAAGAACTTCAACATTTCACAAATACCCCCAAAAAACAGGAGTCTGTCACTCACCTTAACTACCAAGCTGGGGAACCTCAATAAGCCTATTCAGAAACAGTTAATTAATGTGCTTTAATATTGGTTTACATTCAAATTGCAAAGCCAGGGGCTGTGGAAAAAGTAAAACTCTGCCAATTGGTGAACACAGCCGAACCAAACCTTAAAAGTCTGCCCAACTCTCCACTCCTACGGACCATGCTATATAATGATGAGATGAAACCTCTCCACTCTTGATTTGAGCACACTAAAATGTGAGTAACACCATACGTCGACACAGTACTGCCTTGATGAATTGCCTGAATCAATGTGCCGCTTTGGAAGCGTTTCCAACGCCGAGTGGATGCAGCTGCATGCTTGGCCCTCAGACGCAGGTTTCTCGATGCTTGTGGTTTTTTGCTGTTGAGCAGGCGCCGGTCGTGCACCGGAGGCCCTGCAGCAGAGGGCTGCATCCAACATCGTGTCTGGGCTTGGGACAGGCGCTGTTAGTAGGGCTGACACGGCGGATCCCCACGAGACGCCATGTCCGTTCATGCCCGGTAGGTCCGGAATACGTCGCTGTCACGTCAAGGGGATATGGCATGAGGTTTTTTTTGGCGGCCTTTGCGGGAAACTGTGTCCGGCATACGAACAGATGAGAATGATAATACGTAATGAAATTGTTCGAGCCACTCCACTGCTGACTCCATCTGGGAGGATGGAAAGCTGGAAGGAACCCAGCGGCTCATCTGGGAGGGAGAGGACATAACAAGGGAATGAGTAAACACTGCTTTACCCCACAGAACCTCGTGAACAGTTTTTTATAGTGAGCAAGAAAAGTGTAGTACTATAAGCACCGTTTTACACTATAAAGAACCTTTTATGGAATGTAAAGGTTCCATGGATCTTAAAGGTTCTCCATGAAACCACAGGTGCCAATAAAGAACCTTTATTTTGACCCACACTTTGCTCATTTATATATATATAATAATTAATAGAAATAGTCTATATATATCTATATAGTAACTTTTTCTGATGTAGGGCAGTTCCATGAACATGCATACAGCGATTTAACCTGTGGAATTTGCATAAAATTTGTTACGATTGTGATGTCTCTGGTTCAATTTTACCAAATTTCATGGTTGAAGGTGGCTGCAAAAACAAAAAACAAAACAAAACAAAAAAACATTTTTAATGTCATATCAGTGTCTCAACTACCTTTTTTTATTTTATTATTTTTATTAGGATTAGCAACAAGTATACAACCGAGCGTAGGTACAAATCCAAACCACAAAAAAAAAACAAAACACAAACATAACGGGGCCAAAAGGGTAATATAGATTCATATATAAAGTAAAGGTGCTCAAAAGCACTTTTTAACACCACAGGCAAAGGTCACAGGAGCATATCAGTCAACTGTAATTAAAATTATACTCTACTTGTATCAAACAAAAATAAAAAAAACAAAATAAGGAGTTAAAAATAGGGGTGTGAGAAAACCAATATTATAAGATGCACACAATGTTATCAATTTTAAGGCTTTAACATTGCTGGAGGTAGATATTGTTTCCAAGTAATACTTCAGATCTTTACAAAATATAAGAAATAGGGGCTTTACAGACAAAAATGTGCACTTATGTATAAAAAATGTTGTGTCTCAACTACCTCTATAGGTGTTATCATTTGCTTTTGGCAATCGAGTTGATTTTTTATTTGAAGAAGCTTGTATAATTTGTGCATGCCGTTCCCTGGGAATCGAACCCATGATCTTGATGTTGCTAGCGCCATGTTCTTACTGTTTGATCTTCAGAAAAACACACAGAATAAATGTTTTTCCAGATTACTTCTCATTTAAAGTGTTTTAAAAAATAGTTATAATACTGTTTATAAAATGTAGACTTTTTGAAAAAAAAATTTTTTTCACCTTTTTGAAAAAATGATGTTCTCATGGTTTTTCTTAATTTTTTATTTTTTTTTTTAATGTGTGAGAACTATTAAAGTTCAAAGTTTAATGTTTTACCTGATTGATTGATTGATTGATTGATTTTTCATATTACGATTTTTGGTGAATTATTTTGTCTCCAATTTGACCAACACCATAAAAACTGTACCCAGATTTTTAACATAATAGTTAAAAAATTTAAATCTGAAATTGCAATCCCATCGTTATTTACTGTTATGGTGCCTTTTTGACATTTTTTGTAGCTAGACCCTTCAGTTTTTCCTCCTCCTGTGCATCCCAGAATTATGACAGTCATTTAATTTTTGGTGGCACTATTTCTTTAATTCCATTCATTCTTTAATCTATTTGAAGGTGTTTGCTTTTGACCATTGTGAAGGAAAGATCATATATAGCTCTTCATACCTGATTTAGGGCTGATTGGTTTGCAAAAAGGTGAACTGTCGTCTGTCGTCAGGGTTGGCCCCGCCTCTTTTGTTTCATCTTTGATGGACAGTGACTCATCCTCTCTGTCAGTCATGTCCTCAGCCCCTGACTCCGCCCCTGACTGTTCCGGTGAGGTGACATTCACCTCTTCACTCAACTCGCAGGGAGGGGGGCATGTGGGGCCACGCCCATCTGAAGGGGAGGGCGGGCCTTGAGCCTCAACAGGCGGAGCTTCTTCTTTCCCCTCTTCCTGGGCTCCCTCCGTCCCAGCATCCTTCAGCCGCTGAAGCTGCTCTTTCTGCAGGCTGCGCTGCTTCTTGCGGAACTTCGCTCGGCGGTTTTTAAACCACACCTGTTAGTGTGAAGACATCATTGTTTGCGAAACTTTAAAGATTGACAATCACAGAATTGATTTGAATAGGGTAAAAATCTTAAGTAATAGATATCACCATACTCCTGGTTAATTATTCACAGTACATTAAGGCAATTTTGTATTACAGTTTTCTGAAATCTTATGTTTGAATACGCGAATGAGTTATTGTCTACCTAATCAAGTATGCACTAATTTGCATACATTTCCAGAATTCTGAATGTTGGATAAAACCAAGTTCAATTTTCTTGCTTCATTTTGTCGAAGGGTTTTTAAAGAAGGAATTTTTATCACTCCATACATCCGAAAACACTATCAATCAGATTTTTTTTTACCATTTTGACTGTTTTTAGGGGGAAACAGACAAATTATACATGAACAAATCTATCTGTAGACACCTTCAGAATATAAATAAGATTTCATAACTGTGAAGTTTAGTGTATTGTAAGTGCTGAATTTGAGTTTTGGCTGTAGTGTGTCTTCTTAAGGTGTAAAGTTTACAATATGTAACACTGTATAATTGCAACCTAACAACCTGCAGTTGACATAGTTGAGTGTATGTTTTGGTTGCATGAGGATTTTTGAAATTATATATTTAATTATTATTTTTATTCATTCATTCATTTTTTGTTTAGTTTTTTCGCACTTTTTGGCTCTTGCAGTAGACTAACCCCATTGGCTGGTGTCCTCGCGTGTTGTGAACTCACCTGTACTCGAGCTTCGGGGAGGTTGGTGCACATGGCCAGACGTTCTCGCATGACCACATCAGGGTAGTGAGTTTTCTGGAAAGTTTTCTCCAGCGCCTCCAGCTGCTGCGCTGTGAAGGCTGTGCGGCTGCGGCGCTGCTTTCTGTGCTGAGAGCCGTAGCGCGCCTCCAAGATGATGTCTGACCATGTGCAGGATGATAAATTATGGTGAGTTTCATAATATGTAAATCTATTTATCTATCTATCTATCTATCTACACTGTAAAAAAAAATCCATAAAATTTACAGTAAAAAAACGGCAGCTGTGGTTACCGGAATTTTACCGTAAAAATACGGTAGCAACATTTTAGGTATTACGGTTTTAACTTAAATTTACAGTTAAAATACCGTAATTTTATTAACTGATGTAATGTTAATATACCAACCTATTGAAGTACTGAAATCTGTTTTGTACCTTTGTAATACACTGATAACCACCAAATGCAGGTGGTGATGAGAAAGTCACATGATGAAACCAAAGCCCATCACAAGCAGCTTTTAAATAATAACATATATAGAAGGTGCACAGTGTGTCATTCACACAAACACTAAACACCATCATGGTAACACACATGAAACTGAAATAATGCAATAAACATTCATTTAACAATATTAGGTGTAACACACAACCCTAATATACTAAACTGATAAGAAAAAACTAAGAAGACTTAGTTATTTCAACAAAAAAAACATCAAATTTGAAATGTAACGCAGGGAATTCTGGGAATGTCAATTTACAGTTATTCACTGTAAATTAAACGGTCTTTTTCACTTCCAAAAACGGTATACTACCGTAAAATTACATGTAATGTCCAATACAGTTTTTCACCATATATAGTAGGGGAATTTACCATTAACCATTTAACAGGTTTTTACTGTAGCATTTTTACAGTATTTTACTGTTTAATTCACGGTCATTTTTTACAGTGTATCTATCTATCTATGGTTATTTCAGGTGAGCGGATATGATTTCTTACCTGCCAGTCTCTCCGCGAGCGTGAGTGCGTGCACGGAGGGCCGGTAGTCTGGCGCGTGCTGCGCATGCTGCGCGGCCTGTTGATGAAGGTTGTACATGGCGCTCAGAGAGTTCATGGCGTGCAGAGAGTAACCATTCACTCCGTAGTGCTGCATCGCGTCCCTCTGATCAACGACAGACAATGCAGATAATTAGGCTACTGTCATGACTAAAAGAATCATTTTATGAGTTCATGGTGCTTTTGAGGTTGCAGTGTGGCATCTAAAAGGATTTTCAGTGATAGTCATATTATAAAGCATATTTAGCATATGAAGAGAACTCAATAATGCAATTCTATTAGCAGAAATGTATTGTACTAACCTAATTTATCTACCTCTTCTTTGAAATGTTTAAATACGGCACGCGCTTTGCATGCATGTCATGTTTTACTATAAATACCATTGCCTAAATCATTTATTTCTCGCATATAGGCTAAAATTTAAGTTCAAATTAAATCATTTATTCCCCTCTAAAAATTATTTCCCATATGCTCTCTTTGACAAAATGTGCATTGCAATAGAATAGAAGACTCTTACAACAAAAAAGTTGTGTATCAGTCGTAAACAATATAGGCATCTGTGAGTATTCATAAACTTTCTCTTCATGTGTTTCTTGTAAAACGCATAGCCTAGCCTACTTATTAAGAGCTTTATATTTACACATTTTAAGCTACGCATTTTTGCCATTTTATTTCATTTGTATCGAATAATTAATTTTCAGTGCTACGTGATACTAAGGTATAGGCTATTGTTTCCTTGTCTTTTTTAAGCAAACAATATACTGACTTTTTGACGTAATAAATATTACAGAACGATAATGTATCTGTTTTATCTGCCTGTAATTGTATCTATTCACCTTTATCAAATTAAAGAACGATAATCTTAATGGAAAAAATAATAATATGGGAAAAAACGTCGTTTTTTAATTCAATCAAACTGAGCGAAAACATTGTATTGTTGATGGCGCGTGACATTCGACACAAACGATGATGAATGCTTTCGTTCAGTTTGCAAACAGCCGTGAACATCTCTGATAGATGGGGTTATGACCGGTCGTCTATCAAATGAAATATAGGCATTTATATATATGAATAATTATTTTAGATGTGTTTAAGACATTTAACAATTTGTATGAATTATTGCGCATTCTCTTTAACAAGAACTGGGCTCGAGGGCATGCTTTTGGCTATATCCATCTGTCAAATGATAAAAAGAAAAAACCCTTGACCTGTCATAATAAACGACACAATAATAATAATAATAAAAAGCAGAAGATTGCATTTTGTAAGTATTTTCACAAGGAGAAAGTGTAAGGATTTTCCATTAGTAAGCTTCAGTTTGATCACTCTTTCATCTGTGATAATTGGCTACAGTGGGATTAATCTCTTTATTAGTCATTATTATTTTTTGAAGCAAGAATAAGTGTAAGCAGCCTGAGGGTTTAGGATTTAGTCCTCACTAAAGAGCCCGTGGCATTTGTGTCACTGACACTAAATTCCCCAATGTAATCATATTCCAGCCGCATGGGAATACTTTAATTCGGCTGAACAAAAAGTGCTTTGCTAAACATTTACTTTGCCCTCCCAGTGTTAAGCTCAATCGGTGCTCTTTCTGTCCTTCATCGCCTCTGGGCTGCTTCTGCTGAAGATGTATGTATGCATTTATAAATGTATAAATGCATACATAAATGCTGCTCCCAGTTGGGCCGCGTGCAAATAGCTTTGATTACCAGAGTCTGAGATGATGGGGCGCGAGCTAGTTTGGGTTTGACCACACTTGGTGCAAGTGTGGTCACAACAACACGACACAATTTTTCCAAAGATAGTTTTTGATTAAAATAATTTTAGGCGATTGACATAGACGACAGGCCACTAAAATATTAGGCTGCATGTATTTGTGTCTTCATTTTTTATTTCTTAAAATTGTGTTTTTTTACATTTCATTATAAGTCATTAAGAAACACTGTATACTGCTGCTTACAAGTCAAAAGGCATTGAATGTCAGTCCGTATAAAAATACATATATTGATGTAATATTTTATAAAATATATAAATCAGTTTGATCATTTTTAAACTGAATATTGTTTAACGAATGATCTATAATTATCAAAATCTATATTAATTTTTATTTTAAAAGGTCAGAATTGACTAAATCATCCCGACTATAGTTACAACCGACAAAGTAATTTATAAATCCGATAGAAATAGGCTAGATATTGAACAATTTCACATAATACAACGTTTGTTAAAATTGTTATGAGGTTTACATTTTATTAATCTGGACTTTAAAGACTAAGGGACATAAAGAATAGATTGAACAAAACTAAATTTAGATTTAGATTTAGTTTTATATGAGTGAGTTAAAACAGATAATTTCTCAGTTTTCGATTTTATTTGATGAAAGCAGATTTTCACAGGCTTGTGTGAGTTTTGAAAATGGTTACTCACCTCTCTGAGAAGTTTTTTTCTTTCTCCGAACAGCAATTTAGCTGACAATTTACGCAATTAAACAGAAGTGATTTTTGCCAGTCAGTAGTTTTATATCCTGCTGGAAGTCAAAAGTATCCGAGACTGTTTACAGCTGCTCTGTTCTGAGGAATTTTTGATGTTAGTCCTCAAAAAATATCACAGCCTTCCAGGAGGTCCCGCCCACCGACCAATGAGGAACGCGATGAGCTCACAGAAGAGCCCCATTGGCCAATTTCACCGTCAGTCACAGGTTTCCCGTCGCCTTCAGTTCCAGCAGTTTTCACGGGTTCATGCTGACCTGTGCAACGGTATGCTTATTAATAAATATATGACTAAATCAGTTAAGAAATAATCGCAACATTAGCTGTGATCATAACTAATAATCTAGACATGTTAAAGGTTTTTAAACCTCTAAAAAGGTGCTCTAATTGCAATTTATGCTTTTTTGGAGGTTTCTCATAAACAAATGTGATTTATTATTTTTAAGCCATTATTAAACTGTACAGTGTAGGAACAGCCTATCAGTTAAACTCCTAAACAACTGTGACACAGTTGTGTTTTTCAGAATGGATAATTATGAAAAACTCTACATGAGATGTGGAGGGGAAACTGTTAGGCTATAAATGAATTCACTGCGTTACACCTCTGACAAGCTGTTTTTAAGAGGGACCGAAGCAAAGAAGGTGGAGAGAGAATGAGATCTCTAATAGATGGCAGAATCTCTCCCGGCCTGGAGGATTTACAGAGACAAGACGCCATCTCAGCCTTTAAAACAGCCTTAAAATGACGGATGGTAAGAGGATTAAAACAATAATGCCCTTCTCTTTTTCAGACTTTTTTTTAAAAAAGATTTCTTCTTTTCAGAGAGAGAGAGAGAGAGAGATGAGAGAGAGAGAGAGAGAAAGAGAGAGAACGTTTAGGCTGGAATTAAGAAGTGGTCCTTAAATGTAAAACTTGCATATTTCGGAGATTCAAGGTGATATTTTCAGTCTTTGTGAATTCA
This sequence comes from Sinocyclocheilus anophthalmus, assembly GCA_018155175.1. NCBI lineage: Eukaryota > Metazoa > Chordata > Actinopteri > Cypriniformes > Cyprinidae > Sinocyclocheilus > Sinocyclocheilus anophthalmus. Next base: position 6,910 of record JADLZN010007769.1, on the reverse strand, counting down.
TCAAAGCCTTTGTTGATGGGACACTTTAAATAGTTTCTTCTTTTATGTTTTATGTATTTATTTAAAAAACGATTGTATTAATTTTTTTAAACTAAATGTCACATAATTAATGCTACCTCCTTACATAATGACAATCATCTAAAATGGATTAAAATGATAGAACTTGTACTGATCTATCCGAACTTCCTCCTGTTCCTAGTATTTTGTGCACATCTGCGCGCATTAGGGTCTAGAAAAAAATCCGATTAACTTTTGAACCAGTGGAAATAAGAAGTTAAATAGGAGGTAAATCTGGGTAGTGTCTCTTTGTAAAGACCATTTTTAAGGCAATTAAAGCGAGAAGGAATTCCTCAGTGTCTCAGACTCTAGCACTTCTGGTGAGTTTTAATAACAACTTAATAGTGCTGACCAACTATTAATAATTATGCTACTTTCATGTCACTTATTGTTGTCAGGCGAGCTTCTCTGACCCAAAATGCATCCTTAGCAGTTAAAAATAGTAAGGTATGCCTTACCTCTGTATTCAGTTTGATAGCCTATGACATTATATTATAGCCACCTGTTGAGATGTCTTAAATAGTTATATAGCAGGGGAATATAGAGATTGAGAAACATGAATTTCATTAGTAACTGTGGCATTTGTTATATTGTCTCTCAACTCGGTGACAGGCGCAAAAAAAGTGAATGAATGTTCTCTTCAATTCGATTTCAGTGTGAACACTCTTTAATTACAAGCAATTTTAGCAACACTTGCCTCTACAAGGCAATCAAAGTTGCCTTTAAATATGTTTAGGCTATACTTAGGCCAACACATTCCAGCATTTACAAAGGTTTGTAGGAGGAAGAGTTTTTGAAATTCTAAAGTTGAGTCCCTCTGAGGATGTTTTGCGCTGACCACCATTTCTAACCACTTTTGCTGTTCTGGCCCACATCTCTGTTAACATATTCAGTCTCCGTGGACGTTGTTCTGTGGCATCAATCTCTGTATTTTACTCCGAACAGGCTTCATCGCAGAAAGCCTCTTTAGATGATTTAGCATCTTTCCTCTTGGAGATGATGCTCTCGCATGGCAGATCTTCAGAACAAAACTTTATCCCCTCTTAAAGCTCAACCGACCAGCCAAAATGTGCAAGCTTACTCAATGAGGTGTAAAACCAACTTTAAACCAATGAGCCAAATGCAATACGCTGGGCTTTAGTCAGCCTACTTGAATTTCATGTTTATGATATGGATGCATCCAAGACTTTATGGTCTGAATTCGATCAAGTCTACCTCTGAGAGACATACTAAAGGAACACTTGCAAAATTGTCTCTTATTGGGTTTTGAATGTAACCCACTTGCCATTCATAGTGGGCTGAACCCCGGCGGGTAAAAAAAAAAAAAAAAAAAAATTTTTTTTTTTTTTTTTTTTTTGGTATTATGTTGCTTGATATAGGGAATATTAATAATTTTGATTAATGGCTTTAAGGTGAATGGTGTCTGGGGACAAGAATAGCAAAAACAGCTTGCCAGAAGCGATCAGTTAGAGGTGTTATTATTAAGACATTTGGTTCAAATATTTTCTTTCCACTTCTGCTGAATCTGATTAAGAGGGGCCAAAATAACAGTCGCCAACACTCTATCCTTCCTCAATAATACTAAACAGCACTGGAATTTTTCTGCTTTAACATGCATAATGGTCAGCACTTATGGGTTGAAGGATGAAATTATGTTTTTGGGATGGTTAACACAGCATGATGTTCCTGCTGAGACAAGGATTGTCTAGCAATGTTTTTCTCTTCTGAAAAAGACATGGTGATGGCTTTGAGAGATTTTTAGTTTTTATTTGGCGTCATTACATAAATGAACATGCTAATCTGAAAAATCCATGAAATGGATCAACAAACAGTTTGGATTTCTTTGATGGAGTATTTCCTATAAGCAGGAAGTTTGGGTGGGACATATCAAAGTGATCATTGCTTTTTTAATAGAAAAGTTTTTTAGTTTATGTCACAGCCTTGTGGTCCTTATTGCTAGTTAATGGGAAGTGACAAATGCGTTTTCTTTTCTAAAAGTGAACTTTTGCATTTATTGATTAGAAGCCTAAAAGTGTCATACTAATCAACTGCTTATTGATTGATTGATTTTCTAGATATAACACATGGGACATACATTGGATTCTTTCCTGAATGAAGGATTTTGAAGAGTTGTAATTTTGGGACCCCAAAATCTGATCTGAAGTCTGAACTGCCATCCCCGTGAGTATTTGGACACCAGAGCTCTCCTCCTGGTTTGGCCAACTTCCCATCCTGAGAACATTGACATATTGAAACTGGCAGTTGAGTTTCTTCGCTCCAGCCTGCGGCCGGACACAACAACACCTTTTGTGCTGGTCTAATCCTGGGGCTCCACCGTCTTCGCAACTCTGGAGGATAAAAGTACCATCAAACCAGTACTTTAGGGGGAAAATCTTCCCTAATCCTAGCTTTACCTAAACAAAAGGAGGGAAAAAAACAAGAGGGTGGAGAGAAATTGTGCAGAAACAGGGCAAGACCCGGAGCAAAGATCCATACAAACCATTTTCCTGGAGAAACTAAGCATTTCTGACAGGCTTTCAGGGCCGCTATAGTGACACAAAGTACCAAGGCATAGAGAACGCTCTACAGATTAGATATTTGACTAGTTAAATGATAAAGCATTGATTTGATTTTAAAAAATAGGTTAGTCTCAAAGTGTCTTAACATGCACTGTTTTCCTATTTTATCCCCTGAAGCTAGTAAAAGGCTGTTTTTAACGTACAGCTTTTAGTTGTACAAACCTAATCTGTATTACAAGTTTTTCTTTGCACTAAATAGGTTGCAGGTTGTTTTTGTGCAAGAGGGCAAGTTATATAATGCAACCATCCATGTAATCTTGTTGAAATTTTGTTGCTGAAGACAAAGGTTTTCTGTCCAATCAAACTACAGGAATTTGGTGCAAATTCCTCTCACTTGGTAGAAGCTTGTCAAATTAGGTAGATGCATGTAAATATAAAAGAACTGATATTAAATGCAGGTTGTTGCGTTGCTGCTTGATGTCCAATTCAAATCTGGCTCCTGAAGCAAAAGCCCAGTGCTAAATAATCTGCTCAGTGATCTACTCCATTTGAGCGCTAATAGTAAGTCTGGTTTGGGCCATGAGTTCTGCACCTGTTATATTCCAGTGACTGATTTCTGCAACTGATATAAATCTTAAATACGATTTCCTCCTAAATCTCACCCTCAGTGGCCACTTTATGAATCTAGCGATGAAGGCTTCCATTTTCTCCCTCGCACTAAACATTCCACGAGAGAGCCGTTGTGCTCCTGATTCTTTCCTTCATGACGATATCTGATTAGAGTAAAGAAATTTGACTGATGGATTCGGACTCAAGGCCCACCCAATGACTCGAATCTTACTGGAAGATCTCGGCGAAACAGACAGCCGTAATGCAAAGCAACACAGACGAGTCACTCGAGCGAACTGCTTCGACTGACCTCTTTTGTTTTCTGTTTCCTATCAAGACTCGTCGTTGATATAGAACTTGGTCTGATGATATAATAAAAAAGACCTTTGTAGATTACAAGATATCAGGAGCTAATCCAAATGAGTGTAGTGAAAGCACTAGATTAAAGGATGTGGTTAAACATTACTTAGTGTTTAATGCGTTCATAGACACTTCCTTAAAAACAAAAAAAAAAAAAAATCCATTTATGTGGGATTCACTGACCTACTGGCTAAGATAATGATAGGAATAAATCCTACACTAAATGAACAAAAATAATTATTTGAATTGCAAAGAATTTTATGATATTCCCCTAAATTAAAATTCTGTCATTATTTACTTACCCACATGTTGTTCTAAACTGATATGACTTATGAATTTGAGACAATTTATAGCTATTGGTGAGAACTGATTGATATTTAATTTGGAGTCATGTTCAGATGGCGTGTTAACAAATCCTACCAGGGTTGTCTTAAATGATGCTAACCATAAGGGTTGTGTGTCGCAGTTGCTTTTGCACCAATACAGTGAGATTTGTGTTAAGGCAGACGGGAAGATTATCATTGAATAATTACTTTTTTCTTTGCAAAAAGTTACCATATGACTTTAGAAGATGACTTTAGTGATTTTGGTTCACAGAAAATGTAGTTAGTGATAATAAATAATACAATTAGTTAATAAATTTAATTCATTTTTGGGTGAACTGTCCTTCTAACTGATGTGTTTGTACTAAATTACAGGGAAAAAAAACTTATTGCAAATGCATTTTTAGGAGTTTTCCATTCTGACACAAAATATATGGGAATTTAAAGGATTCATCCAAGGTGATTTACCAAGGTTTGTGTCACTTTACTGGTATTTGTGCCATTATTTAACACCCCGAAAAAGCATGTCTTAACCCATTTAATCTGGGAATTGTCAGTAGATCAATTGAACTTTCCACTCAAATTGCTACTTTTATGGAAATATGCTCTCATGCTAATTTGCCCTGTTTAGTAAATCTGGACCTAAATATCAAATTTTATGAATATTGAACAATGTAGAGTGAAGAGTAAAGTGAAGAGTTACTTATTTTTCATAGATTATTACTTGAACATTTGTGACCCTGGACTACAAAAGCAGTGTTAAGTCGCTGGGGTATATTTGTAGCAAAAGCCAAAAATACATTGTATGGGTGATTATTATTGATTTTTCTTTTATGCCAAATCATTAGGATATTAAGTAAAGATCATGTTCCATGAAGATATTTTGTAAATTTCCTACCGTAAATCCATCAAAACGTAATTTTTGATTAGTAATTTGCATTGCTAAGAACTTCATTTGGACAACTTTAAAGATGATTTTCTCAATATTTAATTTTTTTTTTTTTTGCACCCTCAGATTCCAGATTTTCAGATTTGTTGTATCTCGGCCAAATATTGTCCTATCATAACAAGCTTATTTATTCAGCTTTCATATGATTTATAAATCTCAATTTCGAAAAATTGACACTTAAGACTGGTTTTGTGGTCCAGGGTCACATTTAATGTTTTCAATATATCCAAGAATCCATTAATATAATATCTATTTTGTTTCTTAAAACTGAAATTCAGAGGTCAAGCACTCTTTGTGTCTGTTTGTGCTGTCTGACAATCTGATGTTAAGCGAACAAAGCACATTCATTTAAGAGAAACTCTTTAAAAAGTCTATTTTAAGATGGTTTATGCATTTTTATTACCAAAATGTTCTTTAGTTTGAAGCATCATTCTGTTATAGAAAAATTCAAGAAATAATAAGTTTAAGATTCCTCGCACCCTTTGATAACTGTGGTGTGTGTGTGTGGTGTGTGTGCATCCAAGTGATTCTAGCTGCTTCAGTGGAGTCAAGCCTGTCAAGCCGCTGGCCGAGTGTGTCTAACTCCTTCACAGATGCAAACACCGAATGAACCCTCCAGCCTGTCTCTCACTTAGCTGAAAGAGCCCTCATTGAGCTCAACTAACCATGTAACGAGTGAGAGCAACCTGTTAGCCGGGAACACCCAGAGACGCACAACGACACACACACACACACACACACAGATGCTTGCCTAAACACAGATAATCCCTGTTGCTCACTGTAGCAGCGGGGTGCTAGTGAACTGAGCAGTGATGGATGTGTTTGTCTACTGATCTTCCCCTAATGATCAATTGATTTGCAGCCCCTGGGCAGCCACACAGTCCAGCTTTTGACCGATACGGTGGTAGTGAAACCCAGCTGAGGTCAGTCCAAATTATTTCCACATGTAATACTTCCATGCACTGTTATTTTTTGTCCATCCAAAAGTTTCAAAATAATTTTTGATGGAAGCTGTTGTTCGGGACAAGCGCAGCATGAAAGTTCACCACTCCGCATAATAGCTTTCATTATTTACAAGGAAGACTACTTTTCTAGGAGCACTTAAAAACTCAGTTAACTATATCTGAGCCTTTTCACAGGAGTGACAGTCCTGTGGTGTGACATGATATGCATCATCTAAAATGATGTTAAAAATCATTTTGCTAATTATTATGGAAGACATTTCTATATTGTACTTAAAAAAATCTGATTAAAAAAATTTAATCGCACCACAGGAGCATTTAAAGACTCATTAAATGGATTATGAGCACAGTTTTATTTGTTGACTATTTCTTGTACGCAATTAAAGGACTTTCTGCATTTAATTTTAAATTTTAAGTTATTTTTTTTGTTACTTTTTATTTATTTATTGTTCTAATAAAAATAGTATAAATTAATTCATAGTAATACACTACGAACACGAACAACAACGACAACCCATAATCTTTAATCATCAATATTTTTAGTCTAGATAAGAAAGCTTTTAATATTTATCTGCTAGTTTTTTTTAGGAGTGCACTACTCCTATAGATATTAGATATATATCTTTTTTACTATTTTTATATTTTCTCCTAATATAAATATAAGTAATGGCATGGAACAGGCATGGACTTAAAGCTGCAGAAGTAAATCGTAAGTACAAATAAATTCAGTGTTTGCATGTAAATCAATAATCAAATCACATATGTCGAATTTCTTCAGTGCTTTTTGCAGTATCTGTTCACATTTCAATGAGCAAAATCGCAATTGTTTTACTTGACAATTCTTTACCTAAAATGACACAAATTATTTTTAATAATTTGCATTTAAATGTGCAGTAGTCAATTGTTCACAATAGTGCCACACTGGATCAAACAGACGAGAGAGAAAGTATAGCAAGGAAAGTATAAAGTGATGTATAAATTTATATAAATGTTTCCTATTTGAAAAAAGCCACAGCTTTTTAAATAAGGCCGGGAATAATCTGTTTCCACTGTGCTGTGAGATCCTGCAGGGATTTGCAGAAACATTCGCCCATGACACAGATCTACATAATCATTTTAACTTTCTCCCCA